>CM031608.1:66725294-66764106 GCA_018398815.1 Conus ventricosus
AGCTGCACTGTGACGGAACAGTCAAGTATGCAAGTCTGTTGTCTTTCTCTCCTAGTCAGCAATGAGACAGCCAGCATCGACCACTCCATGCATAAGTCTTTCTCTCTCTTTGTACATGAGCTTGGAAAAATGTTATGACGCCCAATCTCTTTCTCCTTGTGCATGCCTCTGTGCGTGCTTGCTTGGTGTGTGTGAATGCATGAATGATATGTGAAACTATATTAGGTCATATGGCCAAGGTTCTACAATTAAAACCATCTTGAGAACTCGTAAGTGTTGTCGATGACACCAGGAGTGTTCCTGCAAGCTGGCATTCATACACAAATGCAGACAACTAAAGCATTTTTTTTTCTCTATTGACATTATTGTGTTGCCATTATGTAAGCAAGGTTTCCACTGCTAACTGTAAATGGCACAGACTCATGGGATGGGGAAAAGACCGGGAAAAGAGGAGCAGTGCATCACACAACTTTGGGGTAGGCAAAAACCGTGTGGAACTGCCCGGCAAAACATGCAGCGCAATGCCAGCTACATTGCACTTGTTAGACCTGCTCTCCACTCCCTTCTGTATTCTCCATTTCCTCTGTGGATCTATGTGGGATTTCTGTGTGCAGACAGTTCTGCTGTGTGCTTGCTAAGGGTAAACAGGAGCAAAGAGAAAGTAATTCATGACAGACTCACTCCTGTATGTCAGACAGCCGCTGTGGGCCGCCTGGAAGCCGTCCCCAAAGCTCTGACTGCCACACACTGTGGAAATCCTCTCCTCCAGACCTGCCCAAAATCACCACAACAGATGGTCTGTCAGCACAGCACAGGGCGGTCAGCACAGTTCATGGCCAGTTAGCACAGTAGAGGGCCAGTCAGCACAGTCCATGGCCAGTCAGCACAGTCCATGGGCCCGTCAGCAGCCCATGGCCAGTCAGCACAGTCCATGGCCGGTCAGCACAGTCCATGGCCGGTCAGCACAGTCCATGGCCGGTCAGCACAGTCCATGGCCGGTCAGCAGTCCATGGCCCGTCAGCACAGTCCATGGCCAGTCAGCACAGTTCATGGCCAGTCAGCAGCCATGGCCAGTCAGCACAATCCATGGCCAGTCAGCACAGTAGAGGGCCAGTTAGCACAGTCCATGACCAGTCAGCACAGTTCATAGCAGTCAGCACAGTCCATGGCCAGTCAGCACAGTCCATGGCCAGTCAGCACAGTTCATGGCCAGTCAGCACAATCCAGGCCAGTCAGCACAGTCCATGACCAGTCAGCACAGTAGAGGGCCAGTTAGCACAGTTCATGGCCAGTCAGCACAGTCCATGGCCAGTCAGCAGTGCATGGCCAGTCAGCACAGTTCACGGTTAGAGGCCAGTTAGCACAGTCCATGGCCCGTCAGCACAGTCCATGACGAGTCAGCACAGTAGAGGGCCAGTTAGCACAGTCCATGGCCAGTCACCACAGTCCATGATGAGTCAGCACAGTAGAGGGCAGTTAGCACAGTCATGGCCAGTCAGCACAGTCCATGACGAGTCAGCCAGTAGAGGGCCAGTTAGCACAGTTCATGGCCAGTTACCACAGTTCATGGCCAGTTAGCACAGTTCATGGCCAGTCGCACAGTAGAGGGCCATTAGCACAGTCCATGGCCAGTCAGCACAGTAGAGGGCCCGTTGCACAGTCCATGGCAGACGCACAGTAGAGGGCCTTAGCACGTAGAGGACAGTTGCAAGTCCCTACCCCGTTAGCACGTGAGGGGCCCGTTGCACAGTCCATGGCCGTCGCCAGGACATTTAAAAAGGCATTAGACAGTCCAAGGCCATTTACACATCCTGCGGACTGTTGTGACAAAAGAGACAGACTGACAAAAGAGACAGACTGACAAAGTGACAGACTGACAGAAGTGACAGAGTGACAAAGTGACAAAAGAGACAGACTGCAAAAGTGACAGACTGACAGAGAAGTGACTGCTGACAGAAGTGACTGACTGACAGAAGTGACAGATGCAAAAGTGGGACAGACTGACAAAAGTGACAGATGACAGAAGTGACAGAGTGACCAAAAGAGAACAGACTGACAAAGTGACAGACTGACAGAAGTGACAGAAGTGACAAAAGAGACAGACTGCAAAAGTGACAGATGACAGAAGTGACAGACTGACAAAAGTGTCAGACCTGACAAAAGTGACAGACTGACAAAAGTGACAAAAGAGACGACTGACATAAGAGACAGACTGGACAAAAGTGGAACAGAGTGACCAAAAGTGACAGGACTGACAGAAGTGACCAAATGTGACAAAAGAGACTCAGACTGACAAAAGAGACAGACTGGACAAAAGAGGACAGATGACAAAAGTGACAGAGTGACAAAAGAGGGGGGGGGGGGGGGGGGGGGGGGGACAGACTGACAAAAGTGGACAGGACTGACAAAATGTGACAGACTGACAAAAGTGACAGAGTGACAAAAGTGACAGACTGACAGAACGTAGTGACAAAAACTAGTGACAAAGAGAGACTCCTCAGACAGACTGACAAAAGAGACAGACTGACAAAAGTGACAGGACTGACAAAAGTGACAGATACAAAAGTGACAGACAGAGTGACAAAAAAAAAGTGACAGACTGACCAAAAGTGACAAAGTGACAGATGACAAAGTTGACAGACTGGACAGAAGAGACAAAAGTGACAAGACTGACAAAAGAAAAAAATGACAGGACTGACAGATGGAGACAAAAGTGACAGATGGACAAAAGAGACAAAAGTTGACCAGACTGACAAAAATGACAGGACTGACAAAAGTGACAGGACTGACAAAAGTGAGACAGGACTGACAAAAGAGACAGACTGACAAACGTGACAGACTGACAAAAAGTGACAGACTGGACAAAAGTGACAGACTGACAAAAGAGACTAAAGTGGACAGACTGACAAAAGTTGGAAGACCTGACAAAAGAGACAGCTGACAAAAGTGACAGACTGACAAAGTGACAGATGATAAAAGAGACAAAAGTGACAGACTGACCAAAAAGTGAAGCTGACAAAAGAGGACAGACTGACAAAAGTGACAGATGACAAAGTGACTGACTGAGAAAAGAGACAAAAGTGACAGACTGACAAAAAGTGACAGACTGACAAAAGAGGACAAGACTGACAAAAGTGACAGACTGACAAAAGAGACAAAAGTGACAGACTGCTAAAAGTGACCGACTGCCAAAAGTGACAGACTTGACAAAAGAGACAGACTGATCAAAAGTGACAGACTGCCAAAAAGTGACTGACTGGGACAATAGAGACAAAAGTGACAGACTGGAAAGAGGACAAAAGTGACAGACTGACAAAAGTGACAGACTGGACAAAAGTGACAAAAGTGACAGACTGACTAAAAGTTGACAGACTGACAAAAGTTGACAGACTGACAAAGAGACAGAGTGACAAAAGAGACAGAGTGACGAAAGAGACCAATTGACAAATGTGAAAAATGACAAAGCTTATACACAAAAAGTTGCACCAAAATGCAGATGATTACACCAACTCTATGGCTCAAATTTGCACAGACTTACTTCATTTTGAAAGCAAGTTTCAAGAGTGGGTTCCCCCCCCCCCCCCCCCCCCCCCCCCCCCCCCCCCCCCCCCCCCCCCCCCCCCCCCCCCCCCCCCCCCCCCCCCCCCCCCCCCCCACCCCCCCCCCCCCCCCCCACCCCCCCCCCCCCCCCCCCCCCCCATCATGGGGATAGTTGATGCCCCCGTGTCCCACAGATTTCACAAAGACTTAATAAAAAAATTGATTATTCACTGTGACCTTCTGTTTCACCACCACAAACTGTTTTGAGGATGTTCAGATTAAAACGAGATTTTGTAACATCGTGTCATCTGTTCTGTTGTTTTGTTGTGGTTGTTGTTGTTTTTATGGGTAAATCGGGAAAGAACATCTCATAAGTATTTATGTCACTCTCTCCTTTTTAGTCTGTCACTTTTGTCAGTCTGTCACTTTTTCAGTCTGTCTCTTTTGTCAGTCTGTCTTGTCAGTCAGTCTCTTTTGTCAATACTTTTGTCAGTCTGTCACTTTTGTCACTTTGGTCAGTCTGTCACTTTTGTCAGTCTGTCACTTTTGTCAGTCTGTACTTTTGTTCACTTTTGTCAGTCTGTCTCTTTTGTCAGTCTGTCATTTTGTCAGTCTGTCTCTTTTTTTCACTTTTTGTCAGTCTGTCTCTTTTGTCATCTGTCACTATTGTCAGTCTGTATCTTTTGTCAAGTCTGTCACTTTTGTCAGTCTGTCACTTTTGTCAGTCTGTCACTTTTGTCAGTCAGTCTCTTTTGTCAGTCTGTCCACTATTGTTCAGTCTGTCTCTTTTGTCAGTCTGTCTACTTTTGTCAGTCTGGTTTCTTTTGTCAGTCTGTCACTTTTGTCAGTCTGTCACTTTTGTCAGTCTGTCCACTTTTTTCAGTCTGTCCACTTTTGTCACTTTTGTCAGGTCTGTCACTTTTGTCACTCTCTTTTTGTCAGTCTGTCATTTTGTCAGTCTGGTCTCTTTTGTCAGTCTGTCTACTTTGTAGTCTGTCTCTTTTGGTCCACTTTTGTCAGTCTGTCTCTTTTGTCAGTCTGTCACTTTGTCAGTCTGTCACTTTGTCAGTCTGTCTCTTTTGTCCACTTTTGTCTGTCTGTCACTTTTGTCAGGCTGTCACTTTTGTCGCCTGTCTCTTTTGTCACTTTTGTCAGTCTGTCACTTTTGTCAGTCTGTCACTTTTGTCAGTCTGTCTCTTTTGTCAGTCTGTCTCTTTTGTCAGTCTGTCACTTTTTTCTCAGTCTGTCAACTTTGTCAGTCTGTCTCTTTTGTCTGTCTGTCTCTTTTGTCTGTCTGTCTCTTTTGTCAGACTGTCACTTTTTCCTCAGTCTGTCACTTTTGTCAGCCTTTCATTTCTGTCAGTGTTTCATGTCTCGGCACTTTGTCACTCTTGTCAAATCATTGTTAAGGCTTTCACTATCTGAGCATGCGCTTTGCCTTCACTCTGCGCAGACATGATGTCGACACGGCATGTTCTGTGAAGAACTTGACCGAGATTATTTTGTAACATCA
The DNA here is from genome assembly GCA_018398815.1 of Conus ventricosus. Taxonomy (NCBI): domain Eukaryota; kingdom Metazoa; phylum Mollusca; class Gastropoda; order Neogastropoda; family Conidae; genus Conus; species Conus ventricosus. The sequence continues at coordinate 66,730,348 of CM031608.1, forward strand.
AGTGTCATCTGTTCTGGTTTGGTTTTAAAAATATTATTATTGTTGTTTTTTGTTGCTGCTGTGTTGTGTTTTCTATGAGCATCCTCAAAGATAGTTGTCTTGGTTAGAATTTCCACAGATGCTTGTTTCACTCACGTGGGGAGCCTTCATGCTGCTGCTAAACGTGTGTGTGGTGTGTGTGTGTGTGTTTGAGTGTGTGATGTGTGTGTGTTGTGTGTGGGTGTGCAGTTGCGCACGCGCGCGCTGCGCGTGCGTGTGTGCATGTGTGTAGGCAACCTTCGAGATGCCACAGGCCAGTATCAGCCTCCTACTATTTCCTGTCTGCTGCGGCTTCACCTGTTCCTTCCTAGCTTCTCTTCACCTCTGGTGAGCCGTCGGGACCAGATTCCAGTTCCACAGAAATCTGATCCACAGAGACCACATGTAATGCACAATGGTCAGCGAGAACCTGTGTTGGGACCAGGGATGTGTATGATGGGTGTGGTAAGGGCGCAGTGCGCGGCGCGCCACGCATGTGTGTGTGTGTGTGGGGGGGTGGGGGGGTGTGCATACAGAGAAAGAGGATGCCGAGGGGCGCGGTCGTTGTGAACCCCGTGACCCTACCCATTGTGCAGAAAGCTTGGTGCAGAGTGCGTTTATCCATGACGGTGTCATTGAACGTTTGTGGTAAAATGTGGACTTGTACATACATGAACTGCTGTTATTTTGCAGAGCGAGAGAGAGAGAGAAGGGTGGGGGGGGTGGAGAGGGGTGTCAAAGAGTAAAGAGGTGCAAGTAATGCTTGATAATGCGGTCTTGTGACCAAAGATGTGCAACCCATTTTTTAAAAAATAACAACTCTTTGTTAGCATACACACTTACAGAGGACAATTAAGAATTGCAGAAGAATGAATGGTGCTGAACACATGGACACAAACCACACACACACACACACACACACCACACACACCACACACACATTTGCACGCGCACCACCCACCACACACACACATCTGTAAAGGATGGGAAGAAAGAGAGGAGCAAAAGTAACAATGCGCATGTCCAGCGAGGAGGCTGCCTGGTTTTTGGACTCCATCTTTAAGCTCATTTTTACGCCTCTTGATCTTTTTACTCATACGAGTATCGTGAATTTTAATAATCCGCACTGTTAATTTAACGCTTATTTCTTTTTCTTTCTTTTTTTAACGAAAATTGTGTTTTAAACCCTTTCAGGTAAGGTGAGTTCTTTTTATTGGGCTTTTCAAGATGGCTACGGCGAAGTTGTTCCTCGGCTTCGTTTAAAAGTTTTCTATTTTCCTTGCTGTTTCCACATGTGACAGAAAACAATCTCCCTAGCACTCAGTGTAATTTTGAAATTTTAAGATGTGACGTAGACGCCTTTAGTTCCATTTTTGCAGGTTTTAAAAAACTTTGTGAACCTGAACCATGTTAGTCTCCTGTATGCACCTGTGCGGAGTAGTACTGTTCTACGTCGATTATAGGCCAGATTTAATTAACATCTGAAAATAGTACAGTGATAAGGAATTGTTTGAATAAACGAGTTAGACTTAGAGGAGTTATCATGGCTTTTTAAGCCTTATCCTGCTATCGGGAGACATTGAGACTCAATCTGTTAATTATGTTAATTCGATGATTTCGGAGGTGATCATCAAAACAGAAATTATGGTCTTACATAAAGGGGAGTAAGAGACAGGACAAAACATTGGGATTCCAGACCTGAGAAAGAGTAAACATGTACTTTAGAGTGGCGAAAAATTCATGGGGTGTTGTACGCACTTTTTGGGTGTGTTCGTTCTTTCTCGATGCAAAGAGACGTAAGACACCCTCCTGCCCACTTTGAACTGTCCTGCCCACTTGTGGGTGCAAATAATATATTTCACTTCCACAAGTAGGGATATGCATGCACATCCAATGCGCCATGTTGGTTGCTATCACATGGGACACAGTCATCACTACTGGGGTTCTGTCTATAAAGAGTAACGCATGGCCTTCAACCACGTGTGTCAGTGCAACACTTGTTTCCTGCGGTTACTTTTATAGACAAGAACCCAGTAGTGATGACGTTTGTTGCCATGTGATCAGCAACCAACCATGCGCATTGATGTGCATGCATATCCCTACTTGTGAAGGAAAATTAAATATTATTTGCACCACACAGTGGGGCAGGAAAGGTCAAAGTGGGCAGGTGAGGGTTGTCTTACGTCTCCGTTGCATCGAGAAGAACCGAAAACACCCGAAAAAAGTGCGTAAAACAGCCCCATGGGGGTAAAAATTCGCACTCTAAAGTACAACCTGAAAACCTAATACAGGACCATGAAGGAAAGCAACTTATATAACAAGCAGTTTTGTTCAGTTTTCTCAAATCCCAACTTAATTAACGTTAGACTAAAGGATGAATGATTAAAATCCCTGAAAATACAAAACATCAAAGTAAAACAATGCAGGGGAGTATTTAAGTTACTGACTATTATCAATGAAAACAAAGCTACTGGTCCCGATGGCGTTCTGGACAAGTCTTACAAATTATGTTGCCAATGAATTGAGATAGGAGGTATACCAATTACTTTACAAGCTTCACTGGACAGGGTGTAAATACCTGATGAGTGCGAGATGCAGATGCGAGCATTGTTCCTTATTTAAAAAGGGGTGACAAAACAAAAGCAGAGAAACTATTTGACCTGTATCTCTTACAATCCATATCAGCTCTAAATTACTTGAACACATAATATATAGTAGCATAATGGACCATCTTGACAAAATATGAGGTTCTTTAAATAACGCCCCCCCAGGGGGGGGGGGCCCCCATGGTTTTAGACAGCGAAGGAGTTGTGAGAATCAACTTATATACAACTCTCAATGATTTTAGAATTGTCTTAACAACAGACAGCAAATGGATGCAAATTTTATTAGATTTTTCTAAACCCTTGATAAGGTTGACGATGTGGGCCTGCTGCTTAAATTAGAAAACATTGGCATTGGCGGTTCTTTGCTAAATGGTAGATCCATTCCTCGTTGGGAGAACGCAGAAAGTTGTTGTGGACGGGTCGTATCCCATTGTTAACCAGTCTTGTCGGGCGTACCCAGGGAACTGTTATGGGGCCCTTGTTTTTCTTATTTATAATAAATGACATAAGTAGTTAATCTTTCTCTGGAAATAACTATAAGGCTTTTTGCATGATGACAGTTTAGTATATAGAACAATCAGAAGCAGGAATAGAATGTACACGCATTCTACAGAAGGTCTTAACGCTTACAAGAGTGGGAAAGAACTTGGGAAAATGAAATTTCATCCTCAAAAGTGCCAGTGGTTGGTTTATGTAAAAACGCCTCACTAATTAGATCAGATTATTGTCTATCCGTAATACTATTTTTAAAGAAACTAATGCTGCAAATTATTTAGCGTGATTATTAGAGATAGTCGTCTCAAATGGGAAGAACATTACAATTTTAGTATGTAGAAGCAAATAACATCTTAGCTTTCTTACTACAGGCCAAATATCAATGACTGCCCAAAAGGTTAAAGACGACTGCTACAACCACTGGTTAGACCAGTGACTGGAATATGGTTGACCTCAGTTTGGGATCCTTACCATCTAAAGGACATGATAACCTTGAAAAGATTCAGAGAGAGCTGCACGGTTCGTATCAGGGAAACCACATCAGAGAAAAGGGGAATACTAGGAATGAACATGAGGAAATTAGAATGGAAACCCTAGAAGAGAGAGAAGAGCTTTTATTAAACTTAACACCTTTTTCAAAGGCAGAGCTTAAGTAATGGATATTCCAATGGAACAACTAGTATTGAATAAAAGTAGCACCTGGAGTGGCGGTCAATGTTATACATACTGCATACTAATATTGACAGCCAACTTTACATTTTTTATCCAGTTTCTGTAACGGCTGTGGAAACCACTGCAGAGGTGCCATCAAGATTGCACGGGGTGCGGTCTCATTCAAGAGACAAATTGAATCGAGAGTTTTGAGATCGCATATTGCGATTTTCTATTTTTACTTCCCCTGATATTTTTACTAGTACTGGGCCTGATTTGGCATTGCTTTTATCTTCTTGAATTGAGTGGACCCCTTGTTGCTAAATTTGCTCCAGGGGCCAAAACAGTCTGAGTCGCACTGTTTTATGTTATTTGATTTTACTTTTTAAACATGCGCAGCTGGTTGTGTCCTACTCGTTTTTTGAGTGAACCAGTTTTTAGGAGAGAAGAAGAAGAAAGAAGAAGAAATTATCCATGCGGAGAGTTGCAATTTGAGAGTCACATGGAAACATAAAGCAGGTGCCTGTGGTCGGCAATTCATTGTATCACCACTAATGTATGTTAATGAATTCAGGCAGTTATGAAGCATTATGCAATAGTGATAATATCTTGGACATGATTTACCTGGGGGCTTCCAAATTTAGTTCGAGACTTTTGACGATTTATTGACCGCACTGCAGCTTCAGATAGCAACCGTTTTGACCCTATCTCACCAGACCGATCCCAAAAGAAAACTTGAAATTTTGTCCTAAGTTTTGCATCCACCCCTGATTCTAAAACTGATAAAATCCCAAATCATAAAGTGCAACTGAACCCCAAATCATTAAGAGAAAAAGATAAAACTTAATTATATGCATAGTCGTAAATTTTCAATCTCTTCACCGCACCCCGGAAGAACTCGGTAATTTTAAGTCACCAAAAAAACATTGATGTTGTAATTGGACAGAACTTGGCTAGAAACTGGAATTCCAGCAGTGAACTTCTAATGGAGGATTTTGATATTTATAGAAAGGACGGCTTGGAAAACGAGGTGAGGGAGTCTGATTGCCATTTGGAAGAACTTAGATAGTGAGTGTTTTATATCAAGGCAAAAATAGTGAACGTTTATTTTTGTAGGATTAATTTTATGAATAAGAGACTGTCATTGTGGATCAGTTTACCAGACGCTCCAGACTAGATGAAAATGTATGTTCGTCTATCTGCGTAACATTCTAAACATTGTTTTGGCCAATAGGAAGTCGCATTTTATGGATTGGTGCGAGACTTTAACTTACCAGATATTGATTGGGGTTGAAGATGCCATACTTGGTATCAATACAGTAAAAATATTAATACTCATTTTTTGATACCACCAAAGAACCTTGGATTACTAGTGCTGTCAGTTGAAGCACCAACTCGTGGTAAGGCATCCTGGATTTATTTTTACCAATTGTCCAGGCGCTTTAGGCACTCAGGATTAATTGCAGGCCTGGGTGATCATGACATAATTCTTTAGAGAGCAAACTTTAACCCTTTCGAAGAAAACCCCTAAACGTTACATCAGACTCTGGAACCAAGCAGATTGACCAAAATTGCGCAGGGATACTCATGATTTCATCGTCTTTTTTTTGAGGTTCCGTAGTGTTAAAGATATTCTGTGACCTTGGAAGTGTATAAAAACTAACGTGGAATTTATTATGGATGACAATCTTGCCTACTAAGATAACTTCAAGCAAGAACCACCAGCCATGGATTACTACTAATAAACGTTTTGTTGAGAAAGGAACATCGTTTCTTTAAGAAATTGAAAACTACATCCTATTCAGAAAGATTTACTGGTTAGTATTAAAAACATATTAAGAGAAGGTTGTCAGAGAGAATGTAGGCTTGCTCACTCATTATGTTAATTCGATGATTTCAGAAGGTGATTCATCAAAATACATGAAATTATGGTCTTACTATGGAGTAAGAGGTCCTAAAATTTTGGGAAAAAAGGAAAACATTACATTAGTATGTAAGAAAGCAAATAACATCTTAGCTTTCTTATGCAGGAATATCAATGACTGCCCCAAAAGGTTAAAGACGACTGCTACAAAACACTGGTTAACCAGTACTGGAATATGGTTGCTCAGTTTGGGATCCCTACCATCTAAAGGACATTGATAACCTCGAAAAGATTCAGAAGAGAGCAGCACGGTTTCGTAACAGGGAACCACATCAGAGAAAAGGGAATACTAGGAAGAACATGAGGAAATTAGAATGGAAACCCTTAGAAGAGAGAAGAGCTTTTATCAAACTTAACATCTTCTTCAAAGGCAGAGCTAAACTAATTGATATTCCAATGGAACAACTAGTATTGAATAAAAGTAGCACAAGGAGTGGCGGTCAATGTTATACCATACCTGCATCAAATATTGACAGCCACTTACATTCATTTTATCCTAGTTCTGTACGGATGTGGAACTCACTGCCGGGTGCCATCAAGATTGCCACAAATGCAGTCTCATTTAAAAAACAAATTGATACGACAGTTTTGAGATCTGCATATTGACGATTTTCTATTTTAACTTCCCCAGATATTTTACTGTTACCTGGCCTGAATTTGGCCATTGCTTTTAACTTCTTGAATATTGAGTGCGACCCCTTGTTGCCAAATTTGCTCCAGGGACCAACAGTCCCGAGTCGCACTATTTTATGTTATTTTATTTTTACTTTTTAACATGCGTGCTGATGACCTACTTGTTTTTGAGTGAACCAGTATTTTAGGAAGAACAAGAAGAAGAAGAAGAACTTGAACAGGAATTTTTTTCCCCTAGTTATTCCATTTGGCAGCCATAGCAACGTGTGGTGTTCAGTGCGAGCCACTGACTGCAAGAAACCCAAACATGGCAGCACTGCTATGCTGGAATGTTAACATTTCAAACAATATCAGGAGGTCGTCTCAATACGGTCTGATTTGTTTTGGATGCCTGTACTTGAGTGTAACCATGAATTCACTTGAGAACCTAGCAGACACCAATTGTTTTACCTGGCGTAAATTGCCTCGCTCCCCTCTCCTCCCTCTCTCTCTCCTCGGCTGGCTATAAGCAACATTATCTTATCTTATCTCCTCTCCTCTCATTCTCTCCTCCCCCCCCCCCCCCCCCCCCTCACTGCCTATTTCGATTGTTTCCTTTTCATTCACCTGCAGTGTCTGGTGTGGGGAAGTGCTTGACGATGATGCCGTGACGTGTGCACTGGCGTTGACTGGGAGGGACACCTCAAGACAGCCTCGCCCTTGTCCAGCTTCACTTCAGTGCCGATACACTCAGCCGCCGCCAGGGAAGACATCGCCACAGTGAGGGCCATCATGATCCACACAGCTGCTGCTGACCCTGTCAACACCACGTCATCCACTGCTGTGAGCTGGATGGACCACTTCGTTTAGGACTTCAGAAATTCATGTTGCACAGCTGAGAACCTTTGAAAGAACATTCAGTAATCCTCAGGACGAACGGGGGTGGGGGTGACTGCCTCCTTTCTGAATAATAGCATAGGGTGAAGGTTGTACACTCCTAGCACTGCTTCCATTAAGGGAAATGGCCCTGTACACATAGGCACAGAAATCATTCTGTGCTCAACATCAGAAAATTGGAGACTTGACCGTTGCTCACCGAACAGGTCGGACATGCTGCGAAATTGCTCTGTCATGAAGCTCTACCTTCTTTTTTTTTTTCCGAAGTTGTCCATCATTTTACAACACTGAAGTTATTGTGCTTCATGATTGAGGAATTGGACTTTGTTTTGAAACGTATATAAAAAAAAAAAAAAAATTTTGAGTGTATTGAGAATTTATTATCAACAGAGAGTTCAACATGTCGTAATGCACGGGTGACCTATGACCTGATTCAAGCTCCGAAAATGTGAGCAGGGAGCGACAGTGTCTTTTGTGTACGCCGCATCTGAAATGTTTTCTTTCTTTTACAAAAAGTCAATATGAATGTTTTCTGTGTGCGCTGTGGATTATGTTCTGAGTAAGCAGTGAGGGACAACTTTGTTTGTGTTTATTTGGTTACGTTCGCTGGATACGATTACCACTTGGATTCCCTTCTGTGACAGTGACAGTGTAACCCTATCTGGAATAACTGTCGTAACAATGTAGGTTCAAAACATCTAAGTAAACATAGCTGGAGTATTTAAGAAATAATTACTGACAACATCAGTGAAAACAAAGCTACTGTCCGTTGGCGTTCCTGGCATGCTCTTAAAAAAATGTGCCAATGAATTGAGTGAGGTATTCAACCTACTTTACCAAGCTTCACTGGACCAGGGGTATTACCTGAGGAGTGGCGAGAAGCGTGCATTGTTCTTTATTCAAAAAGGGTGGACAAAACAAACCTGAGAAATATAGACCTGGTATTCTTACATCCATATCAGCTAAAATACTTGAAACACATAATATATAGTTGATATTGGACCATCTTGACAAATATGGACTTTTTAAATAATGCCTTCATGGTTTTAGACAGCGAATGAGTTGTGAGACTCAACTTATAACAACTTCAATGATTTTAATAACTGTCTTAACAACAGACAGCAAATAGATGCAATTTTATTTAGAATTTCTAAAGCCTTTGTTATAGGTTGTTCATGAGGGCCTGCTGCTTAAAGTAGATCAATCGGCATTGCGGTTCTTTTGCTAAAATGGGCTAGTTCATTTCTCGTTGGGAGAACGCAGAAAGTTGTTGTGGTTGGGTCGTCATCCCATTGTAAACAGGTCTTGTCAGGTGTTCACTGGGAACTGTTCTTGGGGCCCTTGTTTTCTTAATTTATATAAATGACTAAGTAGTAATCTCTCTCCTGGAAATACTATAAGGCTTTTTGCAGATGGACAGATTAGTATATAGAACAATCAGAAAAGCAAGAATGATACACGCATTCTTCAAGAGATCTCCTAAACGCTTTACAAGAGTGGGAAAGTACTTGTGAAAATGGAATTCCATCCCCAAAAGTGCCAAGGTGTTTGCGTATATGTAACAAACGCTCACCATTTAGATCAGATTATTTATTCATTATGAAGATTCTTAAAGAAAGAAACCAATGCTGAAAATATTTAGGCGTGACTCCACAGTTATCAGACACTCGTCTGTAGTCGTCTCAAATGAAAAACATCTCTAATCTGATGAGATACCGAAATTGCATGACGTACTGTAGAAGCAACCAATCTACCTTCTTTGATACTTTCTTATACAGGAATTTCAATGACTGCCCCCAAAAGATGGTTAAACAGATGAATGTAGCTCTGCTACACAACACTGGTTAGACCAGTACTGCACATGTAATATGGCAGTAGTGCGCTGTTTTGGGATTACGTACCATCTAAAGGATCATTGATAACCTCGGAATGATTCAGAGCGAGCAGCGCGGTTCGTATTCAGGGAACCACATCTGAGTAATGGGGAACTCCAGTACTACTTGGAAGAACATGAGGAAATTAGATGGAAACCTATAAGAAGTGAGAGAGTTTTATCAAACTTAACATCTTCTTCAATGGCAGAAGCTATAAGTTTTCGATATTCAAATGAAAACAACTTGTATTGATAAAAAGTCGCACCACAGGAGTGGCGGTCATTGTTTTACCATACCTGCATCAAATATTGACAGCCACTACATTATTTTATCCCAGTTCTGTACGGCTGTGGATACTCCACTGCCGGGTGCCATCAAGATTGCCACATAGCAATTCTTTTTAAAAAACAATTGATTCGACAGTGTTGAGATCTGCATATTGACGATTTTCTATTTTTACTTCCCCAGATATTTTACTATTACCTGGGCCTGAATGGGACATTGCCTTTTAACTTCTCTGCTATATCGATGTGCGACACCCTTGTTGACAAATTTGCTCCAGGGGCAACAGTCTTGATTCGCACTGGTTTATGTTTTATGTTATTTTATTTTACTTTTTAACATGCGCGCTGGTGACCTACTAGTTTTTGAGTGAACCAGTATTTTAGGAAGAAGAAGAAGTTTCACACTCGTCATTCTGCCACAAACAATGCCGATTATGGCCCCTTAAACGTCAGTCAGTCTCTTTTCGTGCATCCCAGTTCTTATAGAACAAGGAGTACTCTACAATGGGAACGAAGAAATGCTGTCTCTGTGTGTGTGTTGTCTGAGCGTCTGTCCTGGTCTAATGTGTTCGCTCGCTCGACAAATCGTCTGGCCGATCTTTCTGATACTTTGTAGGTATGTTCAGTATGGGGTCCCGATTGATGCACGATGTTTTATTTTACCAGAAAATAGCCGTTACATAAACGGCTTTAACGGCTCATAAACGGTTCTTCTCCTTTATGGAATATCTAGAAAAATACTTGGGCCCAATTTATAAGCGGTTTGGATTTGATTCTGTGACAATCGGAACATCTTTCCTATGCAAGTGTTGTATTGCTGTAATGGAGTAAACAACGTTATTAATGTCCATTTTTTGCCGTTATTTCTTATAAATTTAGGTGGGGATTTTTAATCACATTTGGTTAAATAGAAAGGCTATCACACACAGATGCTCTTCTATATAGTGTTTCAAAAACTTGACCGTTAATAAAGCCGTTAATCTTGACATTTAGTCCGATTTGGTTAAAAATTTTGGAATGGACACAGGCTTTAGCCCAGTGAGGACTTTGATTATAGTTTCATAAGTGTTACTCGTTTATTAATCGTTTCACAAAAACTGTTGTTTTGTCGTTTTTGTTTATTTATTGGTGGATTTTTTAATGAATTTTGGTTTTGTACAGAGAAATGGTTTATCACCTTATTCAAGATAAACTGGGAGTACGTTTATATATGCTGTCTATCTTTGTGTGTTGCTGTGGCAAACGTTTATTTTTGCTGTCTTTCTCTCTTTTTGTGTGTGCACAGACTGGAACTCACTTGCACACTCCACTGCGGGATGCTGACACTGGTATTCTGTTTTATATTCTCCACACAAGGGAACCAAACACGACGGAGCTTTCAATGCCACACAGACTTACCACCGCCATTTTTCTGGCATCTCCAGAGAGAGAGAGAGAGAGGAGAGAGTGTAGAGGAGAGAGGAGAGAGAGAGTGAGAGAGAGTAGAGAGAGAGGAGAGGAGAGAGTGAGAGTGAGAGGAGAGAGGAGTGAGAGAGTGAGGCGCAGAGAGGGAATATGAATAATATACATTTGACAACGGCGATAGTTGTGGGCCTGCTGACCTTTAACCAGGGAAAATACACCATATTTACGAGAGAGAAGAGAGACGAGAGGAGACGAGAGAGAGAGAGAGAGTGAGAGAGTGAAAGAGAGTGATGAGAGAGAGATTGAGAGAGAGAGAGGATATTTTCACAAGGACAACTATGATAAGTGAAGTTGTACTGAACATGCAGCGCTGTAGACCAAAAACAGTTGGGATTCCGATACCTAGTAATTTCGATCGTAAAGGTTTTGGGTCATTGCCACTTTAACTTTTTTTTTGTATACGTATCGCTCTTAATGACAGTAGACATGACGCTTCGTATCGCCGCTGCCCCACGTGCTGCTGTGCACACACTTATGTCATTGACACTCGGGGTGACAGGGAGTGCACTACTATATGATCAGGGGAATGTTCAATGTACTCTGACCTTTTCCAGGGTTTCATGGCCAAACCAGTTCGACTGCCGTTCTTGCGCTCCCTGGAACTTAATTCCGTTCCGGCAAATCTCTAGCATGCACTTATGCTTGCTTTAAAACAGCTCTGCCATATTGAAAAATTATTTGCTAAGCTCGTATTTGAAGGATGACACAACACACACACAACACAATAAACACAACTCAAACATCACACAACACACACACACACACTCACACACACACACACACAAAAACACACAACTCGCAGCGGCAATGCTCTCACCCGATCTGACAAGTCAGAGCACGCACGCATGCACGCACACACACCACACCAACACACACACAACACACACACACACACACACACAAACACACACACACACACACACACATCACACACACAAACAACAAAACACACACACACGCACGCTAGCACGCTCGCATGTACGCACACACACACACACAGACACACACGCACACAGTGGGGTTGGGGGGTTGGGGGGGGGGGGGCACAGACGAGAGAGAGAGAGAGAATACGAAAATTTACGACGTGAGAGAGAGAGAGAGAGTGAGAGGTGAGAGAGATGAGAGAACGACAGTGAGAGAGACAGAGACAGAGACAGAGGAGAGAGCGGGGGGAGGGGGTGGTGAGCGAGCGAAAAAGACTCAAAATTTACCGAGAGATCCAAAGACGCAAAATTTTTAAGGTGAAGGTATAGGACCCTTACTAAAGAGGGTTGGACTTGTAACTGAATAAAGAGATAAGAATCCAATACAAATACAAGAGCCAAATAGATTCCATAAACAAATGCATTATTATCAGTATGACTGAAATATACATTCTATGACGGGCACCAATTGCCAACCTGTTGACCGCTGGTAAATACACACGGCCAAATTTGAATGTTCTCTCATGCCAAGGTTGACATGAGCAAGTGACCTAAAAATACATGAACTTTGTGATCCTTTATCTGGTTATATATATATATATTTATTATATTTTATTTTTTATATATATATATATATATATATATATTTATTATCATAGATCACTCAGGGGATGGGCAGCAAATTGAAATGTGTGTATTCATTTTCTTTAACCCTTGTTGCATGGGGGCAAGTAAGATATTTTCATTTCTTGCACTATATCTTAAACAATGACACAAGCAACTCCAGACACAACACATTGAAAACTTGGTAGTTCACTTTCATATAATTCTATGTCATTTTGAACTCAATTTATGGTTCTCTCAAATGAGTAGGTTAAACAGCCTGTACCAAGATAATCTGTGCCTTCTATATTAAAAATTAGGATGATTCATGCGTCATGCCATTCTACAATCATCCAATTTATATGATTTCAAAATATATTAGGGATGTCTTGCATATTTTGAGCATCCTAATTAACCCAAATAACGTAATTCAACAAGACTTTTAAAAGTATAAGGGACTCTTGTAATTGCGCCAGGTATTCTTTAAAAATTACTTATTAAATAACATGTTGCATTGCTTTAAAAGGCAGTCTTTCTTCATTTTCATTCTTGTAGTTTCAGCCAATAATTAATACATTTACACATGAATTGTGGAATTGGATATCTGCTATTCGCCATTTACAAGATGTTTTAGCGTCGAAAGTCGACATTTAGAATAGCGTTTTCATGCAAACATATTGTATGTTTTTCTGGCTTTCTGTACTTTTCTCTAAAGCCCATATTTCCACACCGTGCTGTAGTATACTCTTTCTGTACTTTATTATCTTCTATTTGTCATGCATAACTTAAAACAAATCTTCTTTTGGAAATGAATTCAGGATACTGGTACACGTTAACTACTTGGGAAGTGTCATTTCCATCGTTCCTTACCTCACTTCACTGACAATTATTTCCGTTAAGAAAAAGCAATACTATTACTGTTCTTGTTTACTTTCAGTCCTAAATTACTTGCAGCAGTATATAAGTTATTCAACTGCCTTTGTTAGCGAATACTGTTTTAGAAATATAATATGTCATCCGCGAAAAATAGAATTAACAGTTATATGAGACCAACGCAACTTCGTGAATTCCATTTTCAGTTTTTTTCAAAGACAAGTACATTAATAAATCGAAAACAAAATCAGACTACAAACATCCCTTGCTTAACCAGCCATTGTTAGTTTAACACATCAATGATTGCCCCAGACTTGCTTCACTTCTTTCATACATATTTTTGAACTACACGATTACTCGATACAACTTACCCAAGAAGCCGCTATTGTCGGGAATGTACCATTAATAACTTTTACAAATAGAAGGAGAATGCCTTTTCAAGGTCCATAAGGTAAATTTCAATTTCGTATTATCGGCGAATTGTTCTTGATAGCACAAACGAAGTAATGGACATGGTCGATTTTTGAATATCGCTTCTTTAAATCAGGGCTTGGTGTTTCCTATAATTTCATTGTGGCTAATCCTTTTTTGGTAATCTGTTTTGAATAGAAGAACCGTATGGCGTAAAGCTTGGCAGGTGTCTGGGTGCACTGTCTTCACTCTGTCCGTGGGCATGGGTGTGGTTGGGTCTGTGGGGTGTGACTCGGCAGCTGGAGGGTGGTTGTTTCTCGCCGGTGGCTCTAGGCAGTCATGAAATACGGGCTGGTACACCCATGGGGGAAGGGTGCTATTTTATGGCTTGTTTTGAGTTGCAATTTCCTGCAGTCTGTTATACCTCTGTTAAGAGCAGTTATGTCCCTATTGAAATCTTAATGGAGTGTCCTGCGCGTGCCTGTAACCATCGTCAACACAGCGCATGGGGGGGGGCCCTTTCCCCAAGGGTGGTACTGTGCTGCTCTAAGGAAGGTGAAGACTGTGCTCTCTGGGTCATCCCTGCACTTCGTGTGTGTTTCTTTTTCTTCTTTGTCTTAACTAGGCTGACCTCGGGAGAAAGAAAGGTACAAGTGACGGTGAGGAATGTCCCACTGACCACAGGGTAAAGTCCTGTTGACAGTGGGAAAGACTACAACTTTGGATTCTCTCATTGAGGGCACATAGACCGTATGGCGAAAGGCTTGGCTGTGTCTGGAGTGGCACGTTCTTTCTTCTGTCCCGTGGGCAAATGGAGTGGTTGGGTCTGTGGTGTGATCGCGTGGCTGGGTGGTGTTTCTCGACGGTGGTGCTCCTGCAGTCATGTAATACGGGTCTGGTAAACCATGGGGGATGCTATTTTAAGGTGTTATGAGTTGCATCCTGCCAGTCTGATTACCGCTGTTCAGGAGCAGTTATGTCCCTTGATATCTTAATAGGAGTGTCCAGCGCGTTGCCTGTACCCATCGTCATCACTGCGCAGGCTCCAAGGGTGGTAACAGGGTCTGCTCTAAAGGCTGGTGAAGACAGTGCTTCTCTGGTATCCCCAAGAACTTCGGGTGTTTCTTTTTCTTCTCTTGCCTTTTAACTAGGATGGACCCTGGAGGGAGAGAATGTCAGTGACGGTTGAGATAAAGACCCACTGACCACAGGGAATGGTCTTGTTGACAGGGGAAAAGATTGCAACTTTGGAATTCTCTCTTGAGGGCACCATAAGACCGTTATGGCGAAAAGATTGGATGTGTCTGGAGTGGCACTGTCTTCATATGTCCGTGGGCTTGGGTGGTTGGGTTCTGTGGGGTGTGTGCTCGGCTGTGGAGGGTGGTGTTTCTCGCCGGTGGGCTCTGCAGTCATGTAAAATACGGGTGGTACACCCATGGGGGATGCTTTTTAAGGCTGTTATAGTTGCAGCCGGCAGCTTGATTTACTCTGTTTTGTCAGGAGGCAGTTTGGTACCTTGATATCTTAATGGAGTGTCCTCCTGCGTGCCTGTAAACCCATCGTCAACCAGGCAGGCTCTCCAAGGGTTGGTACAGGGCTGCTCTTAAGGCAGTGAATAGACAGTGTTCTCTGGGTCCTCAAGCTACACTTCGGGGGGTTTCTTTTCTCCTTTTCCTCATTGTGGCTAATCCATTTTTGAAATCTGTTATGAATAATTTGAAAACCTTATAACTTATGACTTACGTCACATAAAGGTTACCTTATAGTTGTTCGCACATTAACCTTGTCATTCTTATTATATAATGGGAATAATTATGGATTCTGTCTGAAATTTCGGATGAATTCCATTTTTTCAAATAACTGGTCATGTTATGTTACAAGGAAGTTTACAACAATACTATCCAGAGTTTAAATCCATTTGTAGTGTTTAGCAGACATTTGATGGTCTGCACGCCAGTGGCACCTCCTTGATGAATTGGAAAACAAGCTGAACGGTTGAACAGCACTTATCAGATCTTGTTAAATACAGCTTAAATTACTGTTTTTTGCCGATTTAAAGCTTCTCGTGTTCGATTTCCCGCGGAGGAGTAATGTGTGGGAAAATGTTACCGTATTGCGAAATTTGCAAATAATGACGGGAGATAAACGCAGCTCTTAAACTGATGGACGTTGGCATAGCAACTAGCTCCACTCGACATAGGAGGCACAAGGTGAGATACAAATTCAATAATGTTAATACTGACTACCTGCACGGATATGCTTGCAACTCATTTAACACACCGCCATTAAGAACTCTCTATCTCTCCATCTATGCACGCGTGATTAAGGAGAGAGAGAGAGAGAGAAGAGAGAGAGGAGAGAGAGAGGGAGAGAGAAGAGAAAAGAGTTTTTACTAAGCAACTCAATGTTTGAGTGCTATTGGACGATTAGTTGTTTAGGTCTCCGAAGATACTTTCCCTGGTTTGGAATAGGGTTAACAACGCTTCTGTCCAGAGAAGGTGGAAAATATTTAAACCCCACCTGTACCACCAAACATGATTAAACAGAGACAACAACACTTTTAAACATCTAGCTGGCATATGTTGAATAAATTGATAAAGAATGTTCATCATTGGTCCAGGAGCTGAGTTGGTGGCTTTCAAATGGCGTCCTTTAACTCATACATGCTGAAAACGCAGTTGTAATCCTCGAACTATCTGGCTCGAAGGAACAGATTTTTGACTCTGTTGATCTTTTGATACGCTGGGAATTTCCTTGCAATAATGATCAGCTGACGATTTTGATGAATAGTAGCAGGCTAGCAAGTTTGCAAACCTAATTTTTATCAGTAATAATCGATACATTTTACTTGCAATTAACATTTTAAAACTGATTGCAGCCGACTTTCCCTTAATCTTACGGCATTATTTTCTAACTTTCCTTGAATGACCTTAAAGGACAGATTTGATCAAAAAGTTTTCCCAAGATTCTTTCTTCTTAGTTTCTAAAAGTATTTACCGACACTTTGCCCTACACGACTGAGTTTATCTTTGTTCACCACATAGGTAACCTTAGCAATAATTCTTTGAGCACCTTTTCTCCTTACCCTTTCAAGTTTTGCATCTCTCTATCATACCTAGGGGTATTAACATATTTGGTTTATCACGATACTTGGGATAGCTTCCCTAGCACTCATCTACTATCACTTTAGTGTGAACTGTAACACAGGATCATCATAACTCTGCTACAGATTCATAGGCAGTCTACTTAAAAATCTGTTTGCTGACATGAATCCAATTCTGCAGAGCGAAGCTTCCAATGTTTCTCGGGGGGAATCCTGCATTTGCTAGTAAAAGTATTAAAAACCGGAAAGTGATCACTTCGCACCTCCTCAATCCCGCCTTAGGTCAGTAGGAACCTGCCATTCTAAGTCCATAAATATGGAGGGTTAACAAATGGACATATCCAAGTGTGTCAAAGACAGAAGGAGATACAAAGGTCGGTGAGCCTGATTCAAAGACAGAGATCATGATCCGATATAAAATCTTCAAGAACTTTCCTTGAGAATTTGTTGCGGTAGTTACTTCCCCATGTGGAGTATGACCATTCAAGTCACCAATTAAAAGATATGGGCTAGGGAGCCTGAGAAATTAATCCATCAACTGACTCTTTCGTAATCACAGAAGATGGAGGATAAATACAGGACAACATATCGTAACAACCTTGTTTTACGAGATACGAGCTGCACTGCCTCCTATATCCTGTCTGAAGTGGATTTTCTGTATTGTAGTACGTATTATGAATGTAAAGAGAAAAGCCTCTCGTGAAAAGTTGCAGAAGCTGGCTTGAGTAAACAGGAGATACCAGGAATCTCTGCTTTCCTACTTGCAGTTAAAAGGGTTTCCTGATGAGCATTTACCGAAGAGTCTATACTCTGTCAATAATAGCTCAAGGTCTCGACAATTGCTTTAATCTCCCCTTTTGTTCCACTGGAGTATGTCCTTGTTAGACGTTTTATATAAGATTTGTATCTTCCCTCTTCTCCAGAAACTTCGCTGTACACCAAAGAACTAAAACGGTTCTTCAGGGCAAGTCAGAAGCCGTGCTTACTGATAATTTCTAAGTTGTTTGTTTGCCATACTTGGTATGGCTCTTACCGGTCTGAAACCTGCTGCGCCAAATACCTGACTTCGTGATTTTCCTTAGGAAGGGTTCTGGAGTCCGAAAAGGACGCTCTCCACTGCGTGCCCGTCCCCACACTGCTGCCATTGGCCTTGCGATGCGAGGGTAGATCTCTTTTCCTCCGGTCCATCACCCTGACCTCTTGATCCACAGCATCTTGCACATCGAAACACCTCCACCCTCACAGAGGGAACTAGCCTGTTGTACCTGCCTGATGTAACACCATTACATTTCTGAGACAAAACATCCACGACCGTTCAGCATCGGTAAGCCGATCCAAAACTGATGGACAAACATTATGTCAATTTCTTTTCTAGAGAGTAGTGAATGGTGTTGCTCATAGGTTTATCACAACGATGACCGGTTCGCAGATTCGTTAACCACCTTCTGTGAATTAAGTTATCAGCTGAAGGAAGTCCTGTACCTCCACTAACCTTCTTGCCTCCGGGAATGGAACATTTTCCTCTCAATCTTTATTATTTTGAATCTCTCATTCTTTTTCAACACTGGACACGCTTTTGGAATGTGCGGATGATCACCCTTACAATTGACGCAGGATTCCAGCCATTTGTACAAGCCCCATCATGCTTCTTATGACACAGTCACGGCTGATCTCCTGACCCCGACAGGCATCGACTGGGAATGCCCAAAGCGTTGGACACTTGATAAACATCTCAAAGGAGATGGTACAAAGGTGAATCTTTCACACGACATAAACCACTTTGACAAACTCCGGGAGAGATGACACAGCAAATAGTCAGAATAGCCGTGTTTGTTAGTTTCAATTAGTATTTCCTTTAGAGATTTTGACTCTATGTACCTGTATCACACCCTGATTTTCATCTCAGTCTGAATTTTGATTCAGCAAGTCAAGATAGATCAGCCACATCTAATCAACCCCTTTCCGATATAGTGAGTGGGATGAATAGGAAACCTTCACTGTGATATGCATGAGCTGAGATCCATCTCTTTTCAACAACAATCGAGACGCCGCAGCTTCTGTCGCACAATTGACAAGAATAAAACTACCTGTTCTGATTCTTGTTGATCATTTTTTAAACCTGTGGAAGAAGGCATCTTCCTCTAAACCACTTAGAATGGCATAAGGGAGAAATCGAGCTATGGATTCATTTGGGTCTTTGGCTTTCCACCAAAAAGGGAAGCTTGGCCATGTATTTTGAATACCCTTTTCTTTGCCACCTCTTTACTTCTCATCTGAGTTCTGAATCTCTTTCTCTCTGTCTTTTAGAATTAATTTTTTGACAAATCATAGAGCGTAGCCTCAATGACGGCAGGAAATTAACAGTCACCCTAGGAGCCAGCTTGCGTGCTAGGGAAGTGACATTGGAAGGCCCTAGGAAGGTCATGTGATTATGAACTCGCAGGGCGTCCTCTAGCCTTGAAACTGTCCCTCAAAACCAGAAGGACTGTGTAGCGACTCACTAACGCAGAGCCTTACATCTCTCGGCCAGTGTCACACCTTAGATTGCGAGCGACTAGGGCCCACACTCCGATAGGTTCAGAAAAAGATGATTGAAAAGGAATGATGGAAAAATAGATGAAAGAACAGAATGAAGAACCGGGGAATGGACGTAAGAAAGAAACAAAGACGACATAGAGGATGCAGATGATGTGGGGAGACCTGTATGGTGTGGGGAAAAGATGGATAGCAAAAGATATGGTAGTTAGCAGTACAATTGGAAAGACAGAAAAAGGGGTGGGCACAGGTTGGTCTAGAAACACCCCGCCACGAGAGAAGGCCGGCCCAGGGGCACAATGACTGTGTGTTCTTGACGATAGATAGTGCTGTGCATAACTTCAGAGTGCGATGTATCAGCAGAAGAGGATCGATAAGGACAGGATAAACATATGTTTGTCTGCTGTTTTTCAGTATAGTATGGAAAGTTTATGACAAGCAATCGTGTTAATGTCTGTTACGGATGGAAAATTCGGGGTCGTATGTGTCTGTCTGTCTGTCTTCCTGTCCAGTCCGACTCTCATCAGAAAATTGTGGATGCAATGCACGACTTTGGGGCTCACACACACCCATTCATCCACGCTCATATTTGACGGCCAGGCACCAGATACAAACTCTTTTTTTATGATGCTGAGCCATCAAAACAAAGCACTCACAGACTATACATATAATTTTTAAAACATGAGATGGACCACCAACCATAGGATGTACTATAAATTAAACAAATACAGTTCTTTCTACAGGAACTGCCGTTAATACCGACAACGGCCAGCACAAGAAAAGACTGTCTCGACGCTTAAGGAGGCTTCTCACCAGAAATAACTAGTTGATTCGTGGCGTCGAGTAGTCTGCCAGCATCTCGGTCACAGTGGCTCTAAAACCACCTTGCGAGCTGGTGGCTCACCACAGTAGCTTACTCGTTAGCGACGTCCTGAATACAGGTCGCTGTCACAAGGAAGGTAGGCTGGAAATGTGATGAACGACGAGGTCGTGGAACACAAAAAACAGGCACAGGAGTGTGGACACCCACACACACTCACGATGACCTTGAATCAGTAGGTCGCTGGCACACGACGGCCACAGCACAAGAGTGTGGCACCCGCTCGCTCACGAGGAACTTATCGGAGGTCGCTCTTGGCCCAAAACCTCGTACACGGGCGCTGTAACAGGTAGGGGCACGCTGTCGGACTCCACCGACGACCGCTCCACAGCAAGCAGTGGAGATCGGGGCCGTTCCAGTCACGGCCCGGCACCTCACCTTGTAGTAGCCAGTTCCCTAGTCCAGGAACCACTATCAACGGGGAAACTGATTAACTACAATGATTATCATGGCCACATTCATTATAATCACAACTACTTCATGTTCATTAGCTACATCATATCTTGCTAGAACTTGAGCCACAGAACTATTCATTCATATTCTGTATCCACATCATGTTTTACTATAACTGTGCAACAATACAATATTTTCCTTTCAAAATGATAAACATTACAAGATTCCCTTTTCCGGAATCAGCACACTACAGATGTCCTTTTTCGGAATGCATAACCACTGCACGGAATGGATTTCCTTATAACTTTTAGTGAACAGTAATATCCATCTCTAACTACTTTCGCCTCAACAGTTTTCGGGCGAAAGTGCCTAGGATTTGGCATATTATGTTCTCTGACAAGTAAGGACTTCAATAACCAAAACTTAACGATTATCTACAACAAACATACTGTGTGGATTATCCGTTTTCAATACTAATTTACTTAAAATTTTCAGATTTCAGTTTTTGCTCTTATCATATGTTTTTCTTGATCATTGTCAATAACATCATTTTTCACGCAAACATTCTTCATAATGAGTCTCTGTCTTTCATGTGAAATAATACTACAGTCTTTAAATGTTCTTTAAGGATTTTAAAACTGAAGTTTATATTTTTGGCATTAAATCCTAACTCTTATCCTGCAGGTCTTCCACTGAAAGCTAGTTTCGGACAAAGTGTTTCTCTTTTTAACTATGTCTCTTTCTGCTGAAAACTGTCATTTATAATAAATAGCGTTTGCGTTCCCTCAAACAATATAAAAAAGCGTACTAGACACTCAATCAGTTTTTTTGCTGGGATCAAATAAAAATATGTTATCATCAGTCATATAACCTTCTATTTGATATGTTTGTTCCATTTAGGGTAGGGCGTAAAAAGCACAATATGATCATAAATTATAACGATTAAACTGTTTGTACTGGTGAGATAATTATTGTTTTTCCACAACCAGTTTGTCCACATATTAATGATCAATGAGGGGTTCTTTGTCATAAAGTTTAACTGCTCCATAGTTTTATAATAGAATGTATCTAATCCAGTTATTGTTTTTATCATGCTCTCATGTTTTAAAACTTGTTCAGTATAATAAAATCCTATATGGTCTAAATGTGTAGTATAATCCAATTCAGTCTGTTAAGATTGATTTCTATTTAGACTAATATTGAATTGTGTTGCTTGTTGTTATGATCCTTATTATCCTACCGTCGTTGTCGAAGGTCGACGGGTAACTTTAAGTTTTTAACGTCTAAGTTTTGCCAGCTCAATTAGAATTCCTTTTAGAAGGACGTCACTAACGCCACTGCCATTCACTCTTTCACATCTTTTAAGACAGAAATTTCAAATATCATTGTGAACGTGTCTCCTAATTTCATTTGTGGAATGATTTGTAATTTTGTAAGAAGCATCTTTTAAAAAACTGTTTCTCTTCGGTGGAGGATGTATGTTTATTCCCATATGCTTTTTTTCAATCTCTTTCCGACTATTGTTCATCTGGCATAAGACTTACAGGTAAAGGGCCAGAGTGCCAGAGTTGAATGCTTTTTTAGAAAACTTTTTTTGACGGCTACTAAAAAATGTAAAAATGGGCTTATGAATTCAAATTTTATTCCCATTCTAAATATGTTTCTTAAATGCCATTTGAGGTCAGTTTTCGAATTAATTTTATATTCATACTGGCCACATTATTTGCTTCTAGATTGCGGCAGTTGCTCTAGTTTAGTACAAATATTTTTGTTGTCGCCAACCTCTTTGCGTTTGTATTCACATCTTTAGTGTACCAAACCCATACAAAGTGCCTCTATCTCACATTCTGTACAAAAGTCTGTATACGTCTGCAAGGTCTTTTTAATTCTAAAAGTTATAACCTCACAGGCGCTAATGTAACTCCTGATTCTTCTGGCCCACGCGACATTTCTTTTAGTACAACTTATTATTTTATTCCAAAACAATGTGCAGGTTATCGCATTTCACAACTTTTCATGATTTGTCTGCGATTTTTTATATTTATGATCCAAAATCCCTCCCACTAATAATTCTTTTAACTGTAAAATTAGGGATCTGATTAATTTCATAATCGCAATATGCAGCTTTCCCTGATTGGAGAGCTCTAAATCAGTTGAGGACTTCCATCATATAAGTTTTCAATCAGTGCGTAGCTCATCCAAATGAAACATAGAGAATGAATGTACTGACGATCGAGCGGCTTTCCCCTCATAAAGTTGGTTTTGTCTGGTGTTGTATCAAGAAATTTTTGGCGTCTGTCTGCCAGTTGCAAAGCCTAACATTTTAGCCTAGCTCTTTATCAAAAAAGTTACTTGTTCTTCTGGTTTGAATGTTAATATTGTTTTTAGATTTGCAGTGTTAGTTTGTGAGCGATGCCAAAGTTTACTCATTGCTTCTTTTGTGAGCAAAACAAACGTATGAGCCATAGGTATTGTTAACTGGTAAACTACGTTCGCTTCCCTTGGCATATTTTTATCTATTAT
Source organism: Conus ventricosus (assembly GCA_018398815.1). Classification (NCBI taxonomy): domain Eukaryota; kingdom Metazoa; phylum Mollusca; class Gastropoda; order Neogastropoda; family Conidae; genus Conus; species Conus ventricosus. Next base: position 66,753,417 of record CM031608.1, read on the forward strand.
TTCTCTTGGTTTCAGTTATATTTAAACCATACGACTTTGTAGAATATTTCATGGAGTGCGACCGTTTTGGTTTCCGCATTCGTTCTCAACAGCATGTTCTAAAACGAAGGACGAGTTCTTGAGTTGTTATGTTACAAAAACATTTTTTAAATGAATAATAAAAATGAGGCGCTTTCTAATATTACTACAAAGATGCAAAAATAATTCTGTTGGCCGCATACAATCTTAAATTATATAGCATACTGATACTCTTGACATTGCTGTGACCCAGACTGTCACTTTTCATAAAAAGGTGAGTACTCCATTAAGCAGATATCTTAACCCCCCTATTAAAAAAGACTACATCGCAAAAGTGTGGTTAGTCATCCGATGCAGTTTTATCAGAACCAGTTAAACTTTGCTGTGTTTTATGCATCAACTGGGTGTGGAGTGTCGTATGCCGATCATTTAAATCATCCTGATCCTTTGGTGTGAGTCAGTGTACAGATTTCATTTTATTACACCTTCAGACGTATTTTGACTGAACTGCAAGCGCCATTTACCAAATGACAAACCGTTTAATCCATTTAGCAACAGAATAGACATGAAGGCTTTTGAAAAGATCTGTAACGAATTCAATATTAAGGTTAAGACAGACTTTAGACAAAAGTTGGATCTTAATCATGGTCTAGGCACCCTTATTTTTGGGGCGTGCACAGAAAGTATAACTATGACTGGAATCCTCCTTACACATCTTTCTCTTCAGGCACAGCTGTTCACCTCGGGTCCATAGAGCAAGAGCATAAAAAAAGCATGGACAACATTTATATTAGACACTTCTAAGGGCCTAACTAAAAGCAGGAATAGAACGAATAAACGACTCTGTTCGTACTTACGTTGGTGTTTGCTAGGTTCGCAAGCCACAAACGAGATCGAGCATAACAGATCCTTCTACTGGTTTTGATGCACAAAAACAATACTTAGCAAATTTAGAGGACGCCATTAATTCAACAGTTGATTTACCTTCAAGTATAAAAGGTACCAAAATGTTTTACAATACGCAGATCGAAAGTAGACTTTGCTGTGGGCACTGGTTTATACATGCTGCCTTCTGACCTCAGACTCCAGATAGGCACAATAATAAACTACAATAATGAAATCCTTGTGGCAGGCGATGAACAGAAAGTTGGGAAAAACGAAATAAATTCTGAGCCTGTAATATTGCAAGCAGTAAACAAACACCCAAGATTAAGTCATCCAATCCCCGAGGTCCAAAGCCCAAAGGCCATTGAAGACGCGGACTCTGTTCGCGATGACATGAATATGAAAAGACAGCACTTGTTCTTGGATTAACTGGCCTAGGATTACTTGGTCTTTATCTTACTAAATATTAACCCAACTATCAAGAGAACTAATGCCCATAAGTGCTCGGCATAAAGCCAACTACTTTGCCAGCAGTAGACAAAAGCCAGCTAACGACACCTCCTAATATCCCCGGAAAAGCGTCTATAGTTTTACTGGCAAATTTTTTTAAAAAATCCCAAGATGATCAACTTTTTTTTACCCTGATTTTATCGGGCGGAGGTGATGGCGAGGGGGCACTGCCCCGGAAACCCACCCCCGCCTGTTACCCATCCCCCAGGTATTATTAAAACCCAAAGGCCCGTTATAACGCTTGTACTGTGACTCCTTGCTCTCTAAACGCGTTGATTCTTTTGCTAGTGTGTGTCTCATATAAATTCTTTCGATTTTTTCTTTATTCTGGTCGCTGAGACGTAATTGACTCGGATATAGACACCTCTTTAGTATTCCCGATTTTGTTCTTAAAGATTTTTTAGTTTTTGGGGTTATTCTTTCTTTAAACGGGTTAAGTTGGGTATACCCTCAGCGATTTTTTTTTTCTCTTTTTTTAAATGCTCACTGTTCACCCAGCTTTGCTAAATTTTTTTTAAATTTGTCTCTGAGAGTTTTAAAGAACGACCCGGTATTTTATTTTTTATGGGTACGGGGGATGTGAATAGTTTTAATGCGTTTCTTCTGAAAAACTGGTTTCTGTTCTTTTTATTTCGTCTGTTTCTATTTTTTGTTGCTGTCTGATTTAAATATGGGGAGTTGGATTTACCCCTGTTTGGGGTATACTTACCATGTCAGACAATAGCATTACGGCTTAGTCTGCCTCCCGGCCCAAAGTTTTTGTGGGCTAATGCAGTGATAAGACAGCCCACGTGGTGCCAACCCATTTTCCGCCGTGGGAAAACCCAGGAAAGTTCCCATACGCTTCATCGAGGCCTGCGCGAAAGGAAACCCCCCAGAACCTTGCGCTAGCGGGAAAGGGTAGGGGGGATTGAGTCTGACATGGAAAGTTAAGCCAAAACGGGAGTATAATAAAAAACTCCCCTTTTTGGGTCAATACTGCCCATGTCGACAATAGCAGAATTATAGAAAAAAGGAGGGGGGCGAGTGCCCTAGGGGTTTCCCTGGGGTTACCCGATAGGGATGCTTAGCCGCCAAAAAGGGATATCCTTAGAACCATACCCTGGTATGCAGATGCCCCCTAAAAATAAAATTTTATAAAGGGGATTCTCCGAACCCCAAAAGGGGCTGCCTCCGGAGGTGGCGCATGGAAAAGGGCTGGAAGTGCCGAGTGGCCAGCCTCTGCCCTCAGGGGCCCCGGGGGGAAGAGAGGGGGAGACCCTGATGCCTGGGAATAGGCATTCTGAGTCTTGGAGAGCACCAGAACAGTGCCAGTGAATGTTTTCGTGTTACGGGGGTTGATGGAAATGAAAAGACGTCTTTGGGAAACGCGCCTGGGGGGGCGTTCCCATAGTGTTGACATCGAGAAGGGCAAAGGGCTTGTCCGAAGAGGTGTCGCCCCTATGTACCCGCCACAGGGGAGATGAGGAAAGGGGGGGACTCCCGGGTTTCCCGGGTTTCTTGGCTAGGAACTCGGGAAGGGAACTTAAGAGGACGGACCGTCTCTGTGGAAGGCAATGTCTGGGGGGCCCGCAAAGGGGCAGGGGATCTGCCTCCCCGTCTCGCGGAAGCGAGGGCGAGGGGGAAAGGTATCTTCGGGACAAAAGGGTCGAAAGGAAGGGGAAAAAGCTAAAAGGGGGGTTTATTTGAGGACTCAAGAACAGTAAAGAGGTCCCAAAAGGGGAACACGCTGGGGATTTGGGCCTCAGAAGAGAAGCCCCTCTGGGATCTCTCTGAAAGGAAATCTTTCTAAAAGGAAGGCCCGGGCCCATTTGGAGGATGGTCGTGCGATGGCCGCCCCTGTAGCCCCTGATGGAGCTAGCAGAGGGTTAAGGGGGGGGAAGGAAATTCCTTTTTGGGGGATTTTGGTGGGGCAAATGTAGGGACAGAATTGGCTTTGCACCATGAGCCCCCATTTCCTCCACCTGCAGTCATAAAGGGACTCCGTGTATTGCAGAGGAATGGCTAGGTCTCGGAGTTCTAAGGCCCCGGCGAGGAAGGGTTTTGAGGACGGAACGGCCCTGTCCGTTCGAGGGGGGGATTGGTTTTCGACCCGGGGCTGACACAGAAGCCAGGCGTGGAGGTGAAGAACCGGGGAAATTGGCGTAGGGGGCCGAAGGGGGTTTTGGGCCTGAGGTCCCCCTGGTGTTAAAAGGAAAGGGGGGGTTTCGTGAGGGGACTTTGAGGCCCGGGAACCGGGACTGAGTGGGCACCATGGGGTTTTGAAAACCCTGGGTCTCTCGGCTCGCCTTTCCCTGATCACCTTTGGGGGGATGGGGAAGGGAGGGAAGGGGGTAACTATGGGCCCCGGGGGGGACGGGCGTCGAGGCGTAAGCGGGGGCCCGGGGCCCGGGGGGACAATACACTGAGCGATGGTTGAACCGGTGGCAAAGAGGTCGATCATTGGTGTAAAACCATGTTCCCACATTTTGAAAGGGTAACCCGGCTGGGGGTCCACCCGTGTGGGGGACGATTTGGGATCGGGAGAGAGTCTCCCCGGTTTTGGAGTCCCTGCTATGTGTCTCGCGCGAAGGGTGCCCCCCTGCTTTTGGTGGACCCCAGCGGAGGGGGGCCCTTGTACGGGGGAGAGGCCCATGGGTGTGCCCCCCCCCCCCCCCCCCCCCCCTTTTGATGTAACAAGCTACCGAATGTTTGAGTGAAAAGGAGAACAAATCGGTGGGCGACTATGGCTGGAACGGGGGGGGCGAGTTAAACCCCCTCCATTTCCCAAGATGTTGTGTGAGACGAGCAGTCGGGATCCCAAACCCCCCGGGGTGATGTTCCCAAAGATGGGCCCCCCAGGAGTTGGAGGCGTCGTGAAAAGTTCCGGGGCCTGGGTGGGGGGAGAGGGGAACTCCGGGGGCCAGGGTGGATGGGTGACCCACTCCCCGGGGCCCCAAAACAAACCCAAAGGCCTGGGGGAGGGGTTTTGTTCCAGCGTGTTGGTCTGGGCCCAAACGCGGGGGAAACCCCCCTGAAGCTGTCGTTTTTGGAACTTGCCTGGGGGAAGAAGGAGCGGGGATCCCCCCTAGGAGGGGGGAAAGTGCCCTTGCGAGTGAGGGGGAAGGGCGAAGGGGGGAAATGAGACCCACTAGGCAAAGGGACCTCTCCGGGGTCGGGGGGACAAACCAGGAGGGGGGTGTCGAAGTCATGCCCGGGAAGGTAATTGCTGATGGGCGAGAGCTCGCTTTTTTTGCGGGGTTTGGGTGACGAACCCCCAGAAGGAGAAAAAGCTGAAGTGCTTGGGGTGGGGATTGGGCTAGGCCTGAGGGGGGGGCCAGGACGAGCCATGTCGAGGTAGAAGGGGGCGAATGTCTTCCCTGTCGGGAAAGGGGGCCCCCCCTTTGATCCCTTCGTGAAGAGGAAGGGAGCCGGGAGAGTCGAATGGGGGGGCCTTGAATTGAAACCCCCGGCCCCCCCAAAACGAAACGAAGGTATCGTTGGGGGGGGGTAATTTGGGAAAGGGGTAAGATTTTGAGTCTTCGAGGTGGCCCAGTCCAGAGGGTGGTGGGCCCCTGCTGGGCCGGGGTCCCATCTGAATTGTTGTTGGGGAAACTTTGAAGGGGAAAGGGGTCGGGTGGGCCCCCAGCCGCCCGGGGCCTTTTGGGGATACAAAGAGGCGAGAGTAAAACCCGGGGGGGGGGGGGGGGACCTCGGTGAGGGCCCCTTGCGGAGGCTCCCCGATTTCCGGCGAAAGGGCCCCCGCCCCGGGGGGGGGGTGGGGGCCCCGGGGGAAGGAGGAGGGGGGAGGACAGGAGGGGGGGGCGTTCGTTGCCCCGGGGGGCGGAACCCTCGCAAAAAACCCCCAGGGGTTGAGACCCCTGCGCCGCCATGGTGGGCGGCCCGGGACAGATGCCTGCCCGGGGGGGCAGAGGGGGTGAGGTGTGTCGGAAGACTGACATGTCCCCCCCCTCGGGAAGGGGGGTCGTAGTCCCTCCCGGGGGCCCGGGGCCCGTTTTAGAACCAAAATTCTGTTGGGGTTTTTTTTGGTTTGGGCGTAGGGGGTTTGGGGGGGGCCTCGAGGGACGCGCTTTGGGGGAGGGCTGGGGTCTGGCTGTGGGTTTTGGGGCCAGACGAAAGAATGGGCTAGAAGGGGGGTGTGACGAGGGTTTGTGGGGCGCAAAAAAAAAGCGGGCCCGTTTTTTCCTCGACGGGATGGGAAATGACCGCAGGAATAGCGCCAAAAAACGACGCTCCCGCCCGGAATGCGCGTAAGGGCCGCCTTTGGGCTGGGGGGAGATGGGGTGTGATGCAGGGGGTCTCTCACTGCCAGGGAGTTAAAGTGCCCTCTGCGCCCGTCCGCCCGCACCAAAGGGGGTGCGCTTTTGTTGACAAAAAACGCTAAGGGGGTCATCAAAAAAAGGCTGGGGCCTGCCTCAGTGTCGCCCCGGGGCTGAAGAGCTGAGCAATGCCCCCCTCATTTTGGGAGGGGTTCCCCCGCTCGCTGTAGGGGAAAATGTCATGAGGCATGCCCCCCCGGTGGTGGCAAATGCGCTCTGGGGATTCGTCCCCCTTGTCAGGGGGTTTTTAGAAAGAGAGGGGATGTGGAAGGGGGGGGTAGGGTGAGCCTGAGGTCAGCCGGGGGAAATGGCAATCTCCTGGTGGCCGGATTGGCAAAAAAAGAGAAAAGCATGAGGGGCCGCGGGGGTCCTTGAGGAAAAATCCCCATGGGGGGCGTTGGGGGTGTAAGAAAAATCAGTCCCCGGGGGGGGAACGGATTTTACCCCGGCGGGGAGGCCGATTGCCCAACAAAGGGTGTGTCTGGGGGGGGGCTATCCCTTCCGTGATCGTGGGGGAGGGGGTGACCAGGGGAAAGGGGAAAAGGGGGAAGATGTTGTTAAGGGGGGATTCCCTAACAACAGATCGGCGCCGCTCTCCAAAATGGGAAAGGTCCCCAGATGGGGGGGAAATTCCCCAAACCCCCCTCCCCTTGTGGGTCGTCTGATCGTGAAGGGGAAGTTCAGGTCCCCCTTCGGGAAGGCCAGTCGGGGTGCGGGGGGGGTCGTGAACTCGTTTGGGAAGAGGGTGAAAAGAGGACGACTCCCGGTGGTTCCCTAATCGGCGTGAAAACTAGGGGGTGCCGTCGGACAGCGCCCGGAGGAATGGGGGCCCCCGGTCGATCCAGCCCCGGGAGGCCCGGGGGCCCCTAGGCCAAAAAAAGGAGTCAGGGGGGAAAAGTCAGCTAAGCCACTGATTCCTCCGGGGGAATGAAACCACGGGCCCCCGGGGAGAAAAGGGGGGCTGTGGGGGGCCCGGCGAGCTCCCGGGGGCCCGGGTAACCTTGCGCACCCGGGGAGCCTCCTCCTGCTCTCCCGGGTGGGGTCCGCACCGGCCCCTTGCGTGGAGGGGGTCGGGGGGTGTTCGATCCCCGAGCCCCCCTGGCCGTGTGTAGGGACGGGGTGGCTGGACGCGCGTAAAACCAAGGGGGCGAGGGGTTTCCCCTGGGCCGCTGGCGATCCCCCCTCCCGAGGAAAGGACCGCGGGCGTTTCCAAAAGGGGGGGGAGAAGTGGTCCCCCAAGTCCTGACCCCTAGGGGAGATTGAGACGATCGACGGGGTGGGCGACCGCGGGGGTGAGGGGCGACCGACTACTCGATGCCTGGTACCTGACCCCGGGATTGTGGTCAGTGGGGGGTTCCACCGAAAACTGGCCACATTCCCCCCACCGGATTTGACGCCCCGTGTCGGGTCGGGCTGAAACCGGGCCCGGTTGGGGAGAGGCCCGAGATGGGACGTTTTTTGGAGGTGCTAGCGTCACAGCTCTTTGATCGGGGGCGTGCGGTGATTCCGTCCCCGAGTCGCCACCCCCCCGGTCCGGGTATCGGAGGGTGCCCCGGGGGGCGATGATGCCGGGCGCGGAAAGATGGGGAGGGGTCTCCTTACGGGTGAAGTCGAAAAAGGCGAACCCTCAGGGGGCGTGAAGTTTTTTAACGGGGGAAAGGGCCTTTTTATGGGGGCCTTGCCCTTGGAGGATTTGGGGTTTGGGAAAAAAGCAAATGAAAAAAAGTCGGGAATGATGCCCATTGTTCATCGATGGGACTGAGTTGGACTTCGATCGCGACGATGTGTATCCGCCGGTGGGTAGGGGGGAAACGGAATGATGGTCGCGGTCCCCCGCACGGGAAACCCCTCTCACCGAACCGTACGCTCACGTGTGCGTGAGCGGTTTTTTCCCCTGGGGAAACGACACCGACCCCCCGGGGTAGAGAGGACCGGAAGATGGGCGCCCCGAGCCCTTTGTGTCCTTCACCCTGTTGGGCACTGGTGGGGGGGAACAAACACGGAACGCACGATCGCAAAGGGGGACAAGAGGTGGATTGAGGATAGAAAGGGCTCAACCCAAAGCGTGAGAGACATGAAATATATTAATGCAACGAGAAGTCAGTGAAATCGAGCAGGTCATCGTAAGGACGCGTTTGGCCGGTCGAAAAACAAAATGGCGGAACGACGGCGAAAAAAAATGGAAAACCCGGGGGCTACGTGAAAGTAGGCGAAACGGGAGTCCAAATGGGAAGGGGAAAGGGGGGGGGGGGGCCGAGTTCTTAAACAAAGGGGCCCCTAAAAGCCAAAAGGGGAGAAAGGGCGAAACCGGCGATGGGGTTTCCCATTTTTGAAGTCGAAAACGCCCAAATGCAAAAGTCGCAATGCCAAAGACAAAAGGGACAAAGGCGAGGAGGCGGGGTTAAACTGAATGCCACCCAAAACCCCCCCGGTTCAAGAATGAAAGGGTGTTAAGCCGAAGCCACAACAAATAAGCAAAGAAGCAAACACAAGGCTATCTAAACACAAGGCAAAAGAGAAAGGGGAGAAGAGCACAAGATTATCTTTCTTTCGACGGCGGCCCCAGAGGAAAAGACGTTGGAGATTTCATGGTTCTCCCTACGGGAAGTGGGTTGGGCACACGGACGCTTATCCTGCATTAGCCACACAAAAACTTCGGCCCGGCCCCGAGAGACTAACTGCCGTGAATGTATTGTTGCATGGTACGTAATGACCCAAAAATGAAAGTTCCCCGTTTTTATTTGGTATCTGTCGGGAATTCTTGCGTGTGTTTTGAAGTTTTGCAACTGCCTCCTATCTATTTTGGTGTTTAGGAAATGCCAGGCGTCAGATCTTTTTTCCTTAATCTTTGTTTTGTATCAAAACCCACAACTTTGATGATCCGTTTATTTGTAAGCGGGAAAACGTTTTCCTTGTCCCTCTTTAAAAAAAAGGCCATTCCACCGTTCAAAACATTAGGGTCTAAAACTTTGGGGGGGTTTTTTGTCAAACTTTTTTAAAATGTCCGACCTACTTTCTGTTAATTCCGCCGCAATGAGAACGTCGAGCGATGCGTGCAAGGAAATCCTTTCTTCCTGTCGGCGTCTCAAAAATCCTAAAAATTTATAAACTTTTCCCTCCAAATTCCCGCCATGTTTTTTAAAAAATTTTAAATTTTTATTTTGTTTTATAAAAATGTCACAAGTAATGGGTCGATTTTTGACCCCCAAAAAGTCTGAAAAAAAACCCCCTGGCGTGAAGGGAAAAAAACGAAATTTACTGTTCCAATAATCCAATTTCTAGATGCAGATCAAATTCTTTCTGTCAAATTTCCCGACCTGGGGCGGTGATTTGATTGTGCCGGCTCTGCCGACTTACTTTCAAAAGAACTCGCTTCAACAAGACCCAACCGAACAGTTGTCCAGAATCTGGGGCGGGCAATCGTTAAGAAAATTTCTATAAAACTTGAGGGGAAAGAAGTATTTTCTTTACACAATGCAGACATATTTTTAACTTATTCTGATCTATGGCTAACCGCGAAATGAAAGGGAAGATCTTGCGTTTCAAGGAATCGGCAATGAAGAAGCACTAAAACTTAGAATAGACGCCGAACTCGCCCCGGATGTTAAAAGCAGCAAAAAGGCTTTAGCTCTAAATTTTGCGTATGGAAATCGCTTTTCCATTCCCCTAGATTTTGAGTTGTTAAAAAGGCGCATGCCCCATACCTTCAAGGGGCATTAAAAGACAGATTGTCATACGAACTAACTTTTAATGACTACAAACGTGTTATCAGTCAACCACGCCGAAGCAAAGTACAGCATTTCTGACATCTCGTTAGAGTTTGATGTTGTTAGCAAAGATAATTTAGCAAGGCTGATTGAGCAACATATGAGTCACAATTAGTAATATATTACGAAAACGTGCGTCATCATTCAACATATCCTAAAAGCAGGGCAGACGCTATATGGAATTTTAATCTAGTGTCGCAGCAAAATCGATTAAAGGTATTTTATTGCTGTGTGAAGATGAAGAACCATTCGCAAGAGCAAGTGACAAGTTTTTTAAATCCAAAAATAACGAAAGTACAATGTACAATTGACGGCAGTCCTAACCAAATCTATGCTAGCGGACTTAGACCTTATCATCATTTTGACGAAATAAGAAAATTGTTTGGGGGCGGGAGAGGTAGAAGTCCAACAGCAGACCTTGCGTCTAAAGATCTGCACCTTCACAGTGTTAGGCTTGACGATTATTTAACATCAAAATACGGTTTATGGATTGACCTAAGGTCAACAGAGGATAATCAGTTGCATGGAAGTGGGGAGAGAACGGTTTTAAAGACGTAAACATTCAAATTGAGAAAAAAAGAAGCCGATAAACCGCTTAATGTACATTTGTTTTTATTAATTGATGCACAGCTGAATATTACAAAGAAAAGATTAGACTTTGTAGAATACTAAATTATTTTTTCATTTTTAAAAAGCATGTCTGTTCAAGTTTATCCAAATGTGCCTACAGCGCCAGAGTCGCCAAGAGAAGAGATAGTAGAAGCCCCCGGCATAAAAAACCTTCAGATTAACCAACATTACACAAATGCAACAAAAACTAGAGCAGGGACCTTTCAAAACACAGCAAAGCTAAACGAAGGTATTCTGCTGCCTTTAATGCTGTTACATATGTCAATACTGGAGCATCGACTATAAGCGCCGCATCAGCAGGAACGAGTGTTGGCCTTTTAGCATCGGGCATAGGGCACCTGCAGCTTTGCTCTAGCGGGTTGTCTTTGATCTTGGCTGTGTTCATTAGCTGTAGGTGCTGCTAGCAAAAAATAAAAACTAAACTCCAAAAGCACACAGCTATGGTTCAACTAATAACGCTAAACTTAGTTCCTTTAAGTGATTATAAATAAAGCACTAGCGACTCAAACATCACGGATGAAGAATTTAATCGTTTTAAATTAGCTGTAGGTCGCATTGCTT
>CM031608.1:66765106-66776308 GCA_018398815.1 Conus ventricosus
GAAAAACGCTGTTTAGAGAGAAAGGAGTCACAGTAGCAACGTTATAAGGGCCCTTGGGATTTGCAAAAGTACACTGTGATGCTATTAACGGGGCGGGGTTCCGGGTCAGTGCCTCCATCGCCATCACCCTCCCCTGATAAATCATGGGTAAAAAAACAGCTTGATCATCTTGCGGATTTATTAAAAAAATTAGCCAGTAAAGCTATAGACGCTTATAACTACCGGGTATATTAGGAGGTGTCGTTAGCTGGCTTTTGTCTACTGCTGGCAAAGTAGTTGGCTTAGGCCGAGCACTTATGGGCATTAGTTCTCTTGATAGTTGGGTTAATATTTAGTAAGATAAAGACCAAGTAATCCTAGGCCAGTTAATCCAAGAACAAGTGCTGTCTTTTCATATTCATGGTCATCGCGAACAGAGTCCGCGTCTTCAATGGCCTTTGGCTTGGACCTCGGGGATTGGATGACTTAATCTTGGGTGTTTGTTTACTGCTTGCAATATTACAGGCTCAGAATTTATTTCGTTTTTTCTTCCCAACTTTCTGTTCACGCCTGCCACAAGGATTTCATTATTGTAGTTTATTATTGTGCCTATCTGGAGTCCTGAGGTCAGAAGGCAGCATGTATAAACCAGTGCCCACAGCAAAGTCTACTTTCGATCTTGCGTATTGTAAAAACATTTGGTACCTTTTTATACTTGAAGGTAAATCAACTGTTGAATTAATGGCGTCCTCTAAATTTGCTAAGTATGTTTTTGTGCATCAAAACCAGTAGAAGGATCTGTTATGCTCGATCTCGTTTGTGCTTGCGAACCTAGCAAACACCAAACGTAAGTACGAACAGAGTCGTTTATTCGTTCTATTCCTGCTTTAGTTAGGCCCTTAGAAGTGTCCTAATATAAATGTTGTCCATGCTTTTTTTATGCTCTTGCTCTATGGACCCGAGGTGAACAGCTGTGCCTGAAGAGAAAGATGTGTAAGGAGGATTCCAGTCATAGTTATACTTTCTGTGCACGCCCCAAAAATAAGGGTGCCTAGACCATGATTAAGATCCAACTTTTGTCTAAAGTCTGTCTTAACCTTAATATTGAATTCGTTACAGATCTTTTCAAAAGCCTTCATGTCTATTCTGTTGCTAAATGGATTAAAACGGTTTTGTCATTTGTAATGGCGCTTGCAGTTCAGTCAAAATAACGTCTGAAGGTGTAATAAAAATGAAATCTGTACACTGACCTCACCAAAGGATCAGGATGATTTAAATGATCGGCATACGACACTCCACACCCAGTTGATGCATAAAAACACAGCAAAGTTAACTGGTTCTGATAAAACTGCATCGATGACTAAACCACACTTTTGCGATGTAGTCTTTTTTAATAGGGGGTTAAGATATCTGCTTAATGGAGTACTCACCTTTTTATGAAAAGTGACAGTCTGGGTCACAGCAATGTCAAGAGTATCAGTTGCTATTTTTTTTAAGATTGTAGTGCGGCCCAACAGAATTTTTTGCATCTTTAGTATATTTGAACCGCTCATTTTTATTTCATTTAAAAAATGTTTGTAACAATAACAACTCAAGCCCCGTCCTTCGTTTTAGAACAGCTGTTGAGAACGATTGGGGAAAACCAAAACGGTCGCACTCCATGAAAATTCTACAAAGTCGTATGGTTTAAATAACTGAAACCAAGAAGAATAAAAAGATTAAAATATGCCAAGGGAAGCGACGTAGTTTACCATTTAACAATACCTGATGGCTATTAGGGGTTTTTGCTCACTAAAAAAAGCATTGAGTAACTTTGGCATCGCCTCCAAACTTAACACTGCAAATCTAAAAACAATATTAACATTCAAAACCTGAAGAAGCAAGTTACTTTTTGATAAAGAGCTAGCTAAAATGTTAGGTTTTTGCAACTGGCAGACAAGACGCTCAAAGATTTATTGTTACACCAGACAAAACTACTTAGAGGGGGAAAGTCCGCTCGATCTTGCAGTACATTCATTACTCATGTTCATTTGGATAGCTAAGCACTGATGAAAACTTATATGATGGAAGGCCCTCAACTGTTTTAAGAGCTCTTCCATCAGGGAAAGCTGCATATTGCGATTATGAAATTATAAAATTTCCCCTAATTTACAGTTTAAAAGATTAGTTTGTGGGAGGGTTGGATCATTTAATAAAAAATCGCAGACAAAGCAGGAAAAGTTGTGAAATGCGATAACCTGCACATTTTTTGGAAATAAAATAATAAGTTGTACTAAAAATGTCGCGTGGGCCAGAAGAATCAGGAGTTACATTAGCGCCTGTGAGGTGTAAAACTTTAGAATTAAAAGACCTTGCAGACTTTTCAGACTTTGAACAGAATGGGGGAGATAGGCACTTTGTATGGGTTTGAGTACACTAAAGATGGTATTAAAAAAACGCAAAGAGGTTTTGGCGACAACAAAAAGTTTTCCCAAACTAGAGCAACTGCGCAATCTAAAGCAAATAATGTTGGCCATATGAATATAAAATAGTTCGAAAACCTGACCTCAAATGGCATTTAGAACCATATTTAGAATGGGAAAAAAATTTGAATTCAAAGCCCATTTACATTTTTTAGCCGTCAAAAAAAGTTTCAGAAAAGCATTCAACTCTGGCCCTTTACATGTAAGTCTTATGCCAGATACAATAGTCGGAAAGAGATTGAAATAAAGCCATAGGGAATAAACAGTACATCCTCCACAGAAGAGAAACGGTTTTAAAAGATGCTTCTACAAAATTACAATTCATTCCACAAATGAAATTAGGAGACACGTTCACAATGATTTTGAAATTTCTGTCTTAAAAGATGTGAAGAGGAAGGGGCTGGGGGCGTTAGTGACGTCCTTCTAAAAGGAATTCTAATTAGCTGGCAAAACTTAGACGTTGAAAAACTTAAAGTAACCGTCGTCATTCTTCACGACGGTGAGGATAATTAAGGTCATAACAACACAAAAAAATCAATATTAGTCTAAATAGAAAACAATCTTACAGAACTAAATTTGGATTAATCTTACACATTTAGACCTTATAGGATTTTATTATACTGAACAAGTTTTAACAGAGAGCATGATAAAAACAATAACTGGAATTAGATTAAATTCTATTAAAAACTATGGGGGCAGTTAAACTTTATGACAAAAACCCCTCATTGTTCTTTAAATTTTGGGTGGACAAACTGTTGTGGAAAAACAATATTTTTTCCTCAACCTGTTACAAACATTTTATCGTTATAATTTTGATCATATTGTGATTTTCTGCCCAACACTTAAATGGAACAAAGCATATCATGATAGAAGGTTTATATGGACTGATGATAACATATTTTTAGTTGATCCCAGCAATAAACTGATTTGAGTGTCTAGAACGCTTTTTATATTGTTTGAGGGAACGCAAACGCTATTTATTATAGATGACTGTTCAGCAGAAAGAGACATAGTTAAAAGAGAAACACTTTGTCGAAACTAGCTTCAGTGGAAGACATCTGGGAAAAAGTGTGTGGATTTTATGCCAAAAATAAACTCAGTTTTAAAAGACTTAAGAGAACATTAAAGACTGTAGTTTTATTTCACATGAAAGACAGAGACTCATTTGAAGAATGTTGCGTGAAAATGATTTATTGAGAATGATCAAGAAAAACATAGATTAACAAAAACGAAATCTAAAAGTTTAGTAATTAGTATTGAAAACGGATAATCCCCACACAGTATGTTTGTTTGTAGATAATCGTTATTTTTTGGGTTTTTGAAGTCTTACTTGTCCAGAGAACAGTAATATGCCAATCCTAGGGCACTTTTCGCCCGAAAACTGGTTGAGGGCGAAAGTGAGTTAGGATTGGCATATTACTGTTCTCTAAAAGGGTTTTTATGGGAAAACCTTCCTGTGCAGTGTTATGCTTCCGGAAAAAGGGCATCTGTAGTGTGATGATTCCGGAAAAGGGAATCTTGTAATGTTATCATTTTGAAAGGAAAATATTGTATTGTTGAACAAGTTATAGTAAAACTGATGTGGATAATGAATATGAATGAATATGTTATGTGGCTCAAGTTCTAGCAAGATATGATGTAGCTAATGAACATAAGGTAGTTGTGATTATAATGAATGGTGGGCCCTGATAATCATTGTAGTTAATCAGTTTCCCCACGTTGATAGTGTTCCCCCGGCTAGGGAACTGGCTACTACCAAGGTGAGGGCCGGGGCCGTGACGGACGCCCCGATCTCCAGCTGCTGCTGTGGAGCGGTCGGTCGGTAGCCGACATCTGCCCTACCTGTTACTGCGCCCGTGACCGAGGGTTGGGCCAGCGACCTACGTTTAAGTTCCGTGAGCTGCGTGGGTGCCACACTCTGTGCGCCGTCGTGGCAGCGACCACGTTCAAGGTCACGTGAGTGTGGTGTGGGTGCCACACCCTTGCTTTGTTGGGGGCCAGCGACCGCTCGTTCCCCTTCCAGCCCCCTTTCCCTTTGTGTCACGACCTGTATTCCGGACTCGCACGAGTATGCTACTGTGGTGACCACAGCTCGCAAGTGTTTAACCCACTGTGACCGAGTGGGGCAGAGACGCCACGAACAACTTTTTTTCTGTGTGAAGCCCCTGTGAGGGGCGTCGGACAGTCTTGTCTTTTTCGCCGTTGTCGGTTTTAAGGGCAGTTACTGAGAAAAACTGTTTTTGGGTTAATTTATTTGTAAAACCTGAGGGGGGGTGCCATCTCGGTTTAAATTTATTATTCGTGTGTGCTTTTTTTTTGATGGCTCAGGCATCAAAAAAAGAAGAGTTGTTCGGCCCCTGGCCGTCAATTTTCGGATAATGGGTGTGTGTGACCCCCAAAGTCGGCATGCACCACTTTTTTCTGGTGAGAGGGGACAGACAGACGACAGACGACAAACCAACACTCACGCATTTCCATCCGTAACAGACTTTAAACGATTGCTTGATCAAAACTTCCAACTCTGAAAACACGACAACAGTAGGTTTCGGGTCTTTTCTTTCCCTCTTCGCGAACGATGGCACTCTGAATTTTGCACAGCACTTTTTTCCCAAAGAAAAACGTCTTTGGCCCCCAGGGGCCCGGGCCTTCCGTGGGGGGGGTGTTTCAACCAACCCTGTGCCCCCCCCCCGCCTTTCCAAATTCGCCTACCATATCTTTTGCTATCTTTTTTTCCCCATAAAGTCCCCCCACACATCTGCACCCTATGTCTCTTGTTTTTTTCCCTTTCCCGGTTCTTCAGTCTGTTCTTTCATCATTTTTCCAGTCTTCCTTTTCAAGCTTTTTTTTTCTGAGACCTTGGGATGGGGGCCCTAATCGCCGCAATCAAAGGTGTGACACGGGCCGAGAGATGAGGGCCTCGTTAGTGAGTCCCCACGCAGTCCTTCTGGTTTTGGGGGACATACGGGCAAGGGACGCCCGCGAGTTCATATTCACTGCCTTCGTAGGGCCATCCATTGTCACTTCCCACACGGCAGCTCTCCGGGGAACTGTTAAATTTCCTCCCCGTCATTGAGGCTAACGCTCTATGAGTTTCAAAATAGAAATTCTAAAGACGAAAAAAGGATCAGACTCAAGAGGAAATTTGAAGGGCTAAGAGAAAGGGATTCAAATACAGGCCAAGCCCCTTTTTGGTGGAACCCAAAGCCCCAAAGAACCCCATAGCTGGGTTTTTCCCCTTGCCATTTTCAAAGGGGTTTTGAGGGAGTTTTTTTCCACGGGTTTTAAAAAAAGTCAAAAGACTCAGATCAGGTATTACTTGTCATTTGCGCAGAAGGGGCGTCTCGATGGGGTTGAAAAAGAGGGAACCCACTCATGCATATCACAGTGAAGGTTTCTATTCATCCCCTCTCACTATTATTCGAAGGGGTGATTAGATTGCTGATCAGCTGGATTTTCTAAATCAAAAAATTCAGACTGAGATAAAATCAGGGGTTTTAGGGGAAAAGAGTCAAATCCTAAAGGAAAAAACAAATTTGAAACTACACCTATTCTTGCTTTGCTGTGTCACTCTCCCCGGATTTTTGAAAAGGGGGTTTTTTTCGTGTGAAAGTTTCACCTTTTGTCCCACCCCTTTTGGGAGATTTTCAATGTAAACGTTTTGGGGCACCGTCGAGCCTGTCGGGGTGGGATCTGCCCTGACGTGTCGAAGAAACTTGGGGCTTGTACAAAAGCGTCCTGCGTCAATGTAAGGGGGATCACCAGCAAATTCCAAAAGCTGCCGTGTGGAAAAAGGTAGAGATTCAAAAAATGTTTTAGGAAAATTCCTTTTTGGGGCTAGAAGGGAGGGAGGCAGACTCCTTTAGCGATATTATGCAAAAAAGGGGGGTTTTTCTTTTTGCGAACCGGGCCGGTGATAATCTAGGAGCACTCCATTCACTATCTAGAAAAGAAAATTTACAGAAATGTTTCTCATTTTGGACGGGTTTTCCCTGCTTGAACGGTCGGTGGAGGTTTTGTCCAGAAATGTAAAAGGGGTTAATCAGGCAGTGTCAACGGCTTCGGGCCCTGCTGGGGAGGGGGGAGTGTTTTGGTGGCGGATCGTGGGTCAGAGGTCAGGGGGGGGGACCGGGGGAAAGAGATTACCCCGCCGCGGCCAATGGCAGCATGTGGACGGGCCGCAGTGAACGTCCCCTTTTTGGACTCCAACCCCCTAAGGGAAAATCCGAAGCAGATTTGGGGCAGCAGGTTTTTTAGTCCGGGAAGAGCCCTTTCCAATTGGCAACAAACAACTAGAAATTTTTTCAGACAACGGCTTCTGACTTGCCCTGAAACCGTTTTAGTTCTTTGGGGGACACGAAGTTTCGGAGAAGAGGGGGAACAATTCTTTTTAAACCAACATGGACATACTCCGTGAACAAGGGGGGTTAAAACAAATTGTCGAACCTTGACATTTTTGACGAGTAAAGATCTTGGAATTGCTCTTCAGAAAAACCCTTTTTCTGCAAGTAGGAAGCATGAGATTTCCCGGTTTTCCCTGTTTACCCCAAGCCCTCTGCAGACTTTTCCGGGGAGGGGTTTTTTTCTTTACTTCATAATTCGGACACATTCAAAATTCCCTTCAAAGGGTATGGGGGCGTGGCAGCTCGTACTGTTAAACAAGGGGTTTTTGATATGTTGTCTGTATTTCCCAACTTTTGTGATTTCGAAAAGTCATTTGGATGGTTTAATTTCTCACTCCCTAGCCCCTTTCTTTTTTTGGGTGACTTGAAGGGGCATTCTCCCAGGGGGAAGAACCGAACAATTCTCAGGGAAAATTCTTTAGATTTTTTCGGTCATGACTCTGTCTTTGAATTCAGGGGTCACCGACCTTTTGTTCTCCTTCTGGTTCTTTGTCCTTGGATTGTCCATTTGTAACCCTCCTATTTTTTGGGCTTTAAAAAGGCAGGTTTTTACGGGCCTAAGCGGGAGGGTCACTTTCCGGTTTTTTTTTCTTTTTCGAAGCAAATGCAGGGTCCCCCCGGGGAAAAATGGAAGCTTCGCTCGCAGATTGGGGTCTTTGTCAGCAACAGATTTAAGTAGACGCCTTGAAAACTTTTGCAGAGTTTATACCTGTTTTACAGTTTTACTAAAGTGATGTAGAGATGCAAGGAAGCTATTCCCAATCCGTGATAACCCCAAATGAGTTTAAACCCCTTGGTAGAAAAGAGGCAAAACTTTAAGGGTAAGAGAAAAAATGTCAAAGATTTTTGCAGGTTTTTCCCATGGTGGGGGAACAAAGTTAAACCACGTGTGGCTAATTCGGTAACTTTTAAAACAAGAAAAAAAGAATTGGGAAAAATTTTTGTTCAAATCTTCCTTTAAGGGCAATTCAAGGGAAAATTTAGAAAATAATCCGAAGATTAAGGGGAAATCGGGTGCATCAGTTTTAAAAGTTTCAAGTAAATGGGTCGATTATTACTGAAAAAAAAGGGGTTGCTAACTTGCTACGCTACTATTTATCAAAAAAGTAGCTGATCATTTTCAAGGGAAATTCCCGCGTTCAAAAGATCAGCAAGGGCAAAAACTTTTTCCTTCGAGCCGTATTCGAGGATTCAACTGCTTTCAGCATGGATGAGTTAAGGACCCCCATTTTGAAAACCAACACTCACTCCTGGGCCAAAGACATTCTTATCAAATTTTTTCCATTTTCCACTGAGGGTTTAAAAAGGTTTTTTTTTCTTGTTTTTCTGTTTTTGTTTCAGGGGATTTCCACCTTCTTTGGGCGAAGCGGGTTTTTACCCATTCCTAAACCGGGAAAAATCATTCGGATCCCAACAACTACGTCCTATAGCCTTCACTATTGCTTATGATAACTCTTTCTCTCTCTCCCTTCTCTCCCCTCTCCCCCTCCTCTCTCTCTCTCTCTCTCTTTATCTCGCTGGGCGAGAGGGGGAGGAGAGAGCTTTAAAGGGGGTGTTTAAATGAGTTTCAAGCTTATCCGGGAAAGGGAGTCGATTTAAAAATTATTGATTTTTTATCTCACCTGTCCTCCCCATGGTGAGCGTGTTTTCTAGGCCTCCATCAGTTTAGGCTGTGTTAGCTCCCGTCATTATTTGCAAATTTTTGCAAGACGGTACATTTTTTCCCCCATTACTCCTCCGCGGGAAATCGAACCGAGAGATTAAATCGGGAAAAAAACAGAATTTAAAAAACGTATTTACAAAAGCGATTAAGTGCTGTTCAACAGTTCAGCTTGTTTCACAAGGAGGGGCCACTGCGTGCAGACCAGTCAATGTATGCTACACTACAAATTGGTTTTAAAACTCTGGTTAGTTTTTGTAAACTTCCTTGTAACTTACTTGACCAGTTTATTTGAAAATGGAATTCATCCGAAATGTCAGACAGAATCCATAATTATTCCTATTAAAAAGGTCATGTTAATGGTGCGAACAAATATAGAGGTAACTCTTTAGTGACGAAGTCATAAGTTATATGGTTTCCAAATTTTTCTAAAAAGATTACAAAAAGGTTAGCCACAATGAGGAAAGGAGAAAAGAAACACCCGAAGGTGCTGGGGAGGACCCAGAGAAGCACTGTCCCTTCACCTGCCTTTAGAGCAGCCCTGTAAACCCCCCTTGGAGGCCTGCGCTGTGTTTGACGATGGGGACAGCACGCGCAGGACACTCCATTAAATATCAAGGGACATAACTGCTCCTGAACAGAGGTAAATCAGACTGCAGATGCAACTCAAACACCTTAAAAAGCATCCCCATGGGTGTACCAGCCCGTATTCTGACTGCAGAGCCCCCGGCGAGAAACACCACCCTCCACTGCCGAGCACACCCCCAGACCCAACCACCCATGCCCACGGGCAGATGAAGACAGTGCCACTCCAGACACAGCCAAGCTTTCGCCCCTACGGTCTTATGTGCCCTCAAGAGAGAATCCAAAGTTGCAGTCTTTCCCCGTCAACAGGGCTTTCCCTGTGGGCAGTGGGTCTTTCCTCACCGTCACTGGACCTTTTCTCCAGGGCAGCCTAGTTAAGGCAAAGAAGAAAAAGAAACACCCGAAGGTGCGGGAGGACCCAGAGAAGCACGTCTTCCCACCTGCCTTTAGAGCAGCCCTGTACCACCCTTGGAGGCCTGCGCTGTGTTGACGATGGGTACGGGCACGCGCAGGACACTCCATTAAGATATAAAGGGGACATAACTGCTCCTGAACAGAGGTAAATCAGACTGCAGGATGCAACTAAATAACAGCCTTAAAATAGAAATCCCCCATGGTTACCAGCCCGTATTTCATGACTGCAGAGCCCACCGGCGAGAAACACCACCCTCCAGCTGCCCGAGCACACCCCACAGACCCAACCACCCATGCCCACGGACAGATGAAACAGTGCCACTCCAGACACAGCCAAGCTTCGCCAAAACGGTCTTATGTGCCCTCAAGAGAGAATCCAAAGTTGTAGTCTTTCCCACTGTCAACAGGACTTTCCCGTGGTCAGTGGGTCTTTCCTCCCCGGGTCACTGGACCTTTCTCCAGGTCACCTAGTTAAGACAAGAAGAAAAAGAACACACCCGAAGGTGCGGGGAGGACCCAGAGAAGCACTGTTTTCACCTGCCTTTAGAGCAGCCCTGTCCCACCCTTGGAGGCCTGCGCTGTGTTGACGATGGGTACGGGCACGCCCCAGGACACTCCTTTAAGATATCAAGGAACATAACTGCTCCTGAACAGAGGTAAATCAGACTGCAGGATGCAACTCATAACAGCCTTAAAATAGCATCCCCCAGGGTGTACCAAGCCCGTATTTTCATGACTGCAGAGCCCACCGCGAGAAACACCACCCTCCAGCTGCCGAGCACACCCCACAGACCCAACCACCCATGCCCACGGACAGATGAAGACAGTGCCACTCCAGACACAGCCAAGCTTTCGCCATACGGTCTTATTCATAACAGATTACAAAAATGTTTAGCCACAAGATATTATAGGAAACACCAAGCCTGATTTAAGAAGCGATATTCAAAAATCGACCATGTCTTTACTTCGTTTGTTGCTATCAAGAACAATTCGCCGATAATACAAAATTGTATTTTACCTTTGTGGGCCTTTAAAAGGCATTCTCTTCTATTTTTAGAAGTATTATGGACAGTTCCGATCAAGAGCGGATTCTGGTAAGTTTTTATCGTGTATCGTTGTTTAAAATATGTATGAAGAAGTGAAGGCAAGTCTGGGCAACATTGATGTGTTAAACTATACATGCGGGTTAAGCAAGGGGATGTTTGTAGTCTGATTTTTGTTTTCGATTTTTTTAATAATGGACTGGGTTTGAAAATAACGAAAATGGTTTTCACGAATTGCGTTGGGTCTCCCTAGAACTGTTTATTTCTATTTTTTGCGGGTGACATTATTGTATTGTCTATAAAAGTAGTCGGCTTACAAAGGCAGTTGAATAACTTATATACTGCTGCAAGTAATTTAGGGCTGAAAGTAAACATGAAAAAGTAATAGTATTGCTTTTCGTAACGGAAAATTTGTCAGTGAGTGAGGTATGGAACGATGGAAATGAGAAACTCAGGTAGTTAACGTGTACAGTACTGGGGAAATTTATTTCCAAAAAGTTGGTTTTAGTTTGCATGTCAAAATGAGAAAAAAAGACAGAAAAGGGATCTACAGCACGGGTGGAAATATGGGCTTTGAGAAAGTTTCAGAAACGAAAAAATACATTTGTTTGCATGAAAAAGCTTCTAAGTCGACCGAAAAGCTAAACGAAAAACCTTGT
>CM031608.1:66777308-66789808 GCA_018398815.1 Conus ventricosus
CCCCCCCTTTTTACATGAATTCTGCTATTGTCTGACATGGTACAGTAATGACGCCAAAATGGGGAGTTTGTATTATACTCCCTTTTTGGGCTAGTATACTTACCATGTCAGACTCAAATGCCCGCCCTACCTTCCCGCTAGCGCCAAGGTTCGGGGGTTTTACCTTGCGCGCAGGCCTCGATAATGACGTAGGGGAGACTTACACTGGCTTCTCCTACGGCGGAAGTGGGTTGGGAAACCACGTGACTGTCTTATCACTGCATTAGCCACACAAAAACTTCGGCCTGGCAGAGCAGACTAACTGCCGTGAATGCTATTGTCTGACTTGGTAAGATACTAGCCAACAGGGAGTATAAATACAAACTCCCCATATTTAAGTCAGACAGCAGACAAAAATAATAGAAGCAACGAAATAATAGAAGCAGAAACCAGTTTTTCAGAAGAAAACAGCATTAAAAACTATTCACGATCCGCCGCACCCATAGAAAAATAAAATACGTGGTCGTTCTTTAAAAACTCTCAGAGAAAAATTAAAAAACAATTTTAGCAAAGCGGGGATGAACAGATGAGATATAGAAAGAGAGAAAAAAAAAGTCGCGAGGCTGATGACGCCAACTTAGGCCTGTATTAAGAAAGAATAACCCAAAGACTAAAAGATCTTGAAGAACAAAAGATCGGCAATACTAAAAGAGGTGTCTACTATCCGAGATCAATTACGATCTCAAGCGACCAGAATAAGAGAAACTATCGAAAGAATTTTTTATGAAGACACGCACTAGCAAAACGAATACGAACGCTGTTTAGAGAGCAAGGAGTCACGTAGCAAGCGTTATAACGGCCTTAGGATTTGCAATAAGTACACTGGTGATGGCTATTACAGGCGGCGGTGGTTCCGGTCAGTGCCTCCATCGCATCACCTCCGCCTGATAAATCATGGGTAAAAAAAACAGCTTGATCATCTGCGGATTTATTAAAAAAATTAGCCATTAAACCTATAGACGCTTTACCCGGGGATTTAGGAGGTTCGTTAGCTGGCTTTTGTCTACTGCTGGCAAAGTAGTTGCTTTATGGCCGAGCACTTATGGGCATTAGTTTTTCTTGATAGTTGGGTTAATATTTAGTAAGATAAAGACCAAGTAACCTAGGCCAGTTAATCCAAGAACAAGTGCGTCTTTCATATTCATGGTCATCGCGAACAGAGTCCGCGTCTTCAATGGCCTTTGGGCTTTGGACCTCGGGATTGGATGACTTAATCTTGGGTGTTTGTTTTTCTGCTTGCAATATTACAGGCTCAGAATTTATTTCGTTTTTTTCCCCAAATTTCTGTTTCATCGCCTGCCACAAGGATTTCATTATTGAGTTTATTATTGTCCTATCTGGAGTCTGAGGTCAGAAGGCAGCAGTATAAACCAGTGCCCCCCAGCAAAATCTACTTTCGATCTTGCGTATTGTAAAACATTTTGGTTTCCTTTTTATACTTGAAGGTAAATCAACTGTTGAATTAATGGCGTCCTCTAAATTTTCTAAGTATTGTTTTTGTGCATCAAAACCAGTAGAAGGGTTCTGTTATGCTCGATCTCGTTTGTGCTTGCGAACCTAGCAAACACCAAAGAAAGTACGAACAGAGTCGTTTATTCGTTTCCCATTCCTGCTTTAGTTAGGCCCTTAGAATGTCTAATATAAATGGTGGGCCATGCTTTTTTTATGCTCTTGCTCTATGGACCCGAGGTGAACACTGTGGCCTGAAGAGAAGTGTGTAAGGAGGATTCCAGTCGTTTTTACTTTTTGTGCACGCCCCAAAAAATAAGGGTGCCTAAACCAGATTAAAATCCAACTTTTGTCTAAAGCGTTTTAAACCTTTATATTGAATTCGTTAAGATCTTTTCAAAAGCCCATGTCTATTCTGTTGCTAAATGGATTAAAAAGGTTTTTTCATTTTGGTAATGGCGCTTGCTTTTTAGTCAAAACGTCAAAAATGTAAAAAAATTTAAAAATTTTAAAAAACCTGACCCAAAAAAGGATCAGGGTGATTTTAAAAGATCCGGTTTCGACACTCCACACCCCGTTTAGATTTAAAAAACCAGCAAGTTTAACTGGTTCTGATAAAAATGCATCGGATGACTAAACCACCCCTTTGCGATGTAGTCTTTTTAATAGGGGGGTAAGATATCTGTTTAAATTTGGAGTACTCACCTTTTTATGAAAAGTGACAGTCTGGGTCACAGCAATGTCAAGAGTACCCGGTTTGCTATATTTTAAGATTGTAGTGCGGCCCAACAGAATATTTTGCATCTTTAGTATATTTGAACGCGTCATTTTTATTTCATTTAAAAAATGTTTGTAACAATAACAACTCAAGACCGTCCTTCGTTTTTAGAACATGCTGTTGAGAACGATTGCGGAACCAAACGGTCCCGCACTCCATAAAATATTTACAAAGTCGTTTGGGTTTTAAAATATAACTGAAACCAAGAAGAATAATAAGATTAAAAAATAGCAAGGGGAAGCGACGTAGTTTACCAATTAACAATACCTGATGGCTATTACGGGTTTTGCTCACTAAAAAAAGCATTGAGAAAACTTTGGCATCGCTCTCAAACTTAACACTGCAAATCTAAAACAATTTAACATTCAAACCTGAAGAAGCAAGTTACTTTTTTGATAAAGAGCTAGCTAAAATGTTAGGCTTTGCAACTGGCAGACAAGACGCTCAAAGATTTATTGTTACCCCAGACAAAACTACTTATGGGGGGGAAAGCCCGCTCGATCTTGCAGTACATTCATTACTCTTTTCATTTGGATGAGTTTAAGCACTGATGAAAACTATATGATGGAAGGCCCCAACTGTTTTAAGAGCTCTTCCATCAGGGAAAGCTGCATATTGCGATTATGAAATTATACAATTCCCTAATTTACATTTAAAAGATTAGTTTGTGGGAGGGTTGGATCATTTAATATAAAAATCGCAGACAAAGCAGAAAAAAGTTGTGAAATGCGATAACCTGCACATTGTTTTGGAAATAAAATAATAAGTTGTACTAAAAAATGTCGCGTGGGCCAGAAGAATCAGGAGTTACATTAGCGCCTGTGAGGTGTATAACTTTAGAATTAAAAGACCTTGCAGACTTACAGACTTTGAACAGAAATGGTGAGATAGGCCTTTGTATGGTTTTTAGTACACTAAAGTGGTGATTACAAACGCAAAGAGGTTGGCGACAACAAAAGTTTCCTAAACTAGAGCAACTGCGCAATCTAGAAGCAAAAAAATGTTGGCCATTGAATATAAAATAGTTCGAAAACCTGACCTCAAATGGCATTTAGAACCATATTTAGAATGGGAAATAAAAAATTTTAATTCATAAGCCCCTTTACATTTTTTTAGCCGCAAAAAAAGTTTCAGAAAAGCATTCAACTCTGGCCCTTTACATGTAAAATCTTATGCCAGATGACAATAGTCGGAAAGAGATTGAAAAAAGCCCTATGGGAATAAACAGTCATCCTCCAAGAAAAGAAACGGTTTTTTAAAAATGCTTTACAAATTACAATTCATTCACAATGAAATTAGGAACACGTTCACAATGATATTTGAAATTTCTGTCTTAAAGATGTGAAGAGGAATGGGGCTGTGGGCGTTTGTGACGTCCTTCTAAAAGGAAATTCTAATTAGATGGCAAAACTTAGACGTTGAAAAACTTAAAGTTACGTCGTCATTCTTCACGACGGTGAGGATATTTAAAGGGCATAACAACAAGCAACAAAATCAATTATTAGTCTAAATAGAAACAATCTTACAGAACTGAATTGGATTAATCTTACACATTTAGACCTTATAGGATTTTATTATACTGAACAAGTTTTTAAAGAGAGCATGATAAAAACAATAACTGGATTTTGATTAAATCTATTATAAAACTATGGACAGTTATAACTTTATGCAAAAACCCTCATTGTTCATTAATTTTTTGGACTAACGGTTGTGGAAAAACAATAATTTTTCCTCAACCCGTTACAAACAGTTTATCGTTATAATTTTGATCAATTGTTGATTTTCTGCCCAACACTTAAATGGAACAAAGCATTCATGATAGAAGGTTTATATGGACTGATGATAACATATTTTTAGTTGATCCCAGCAATAAAAAGAGTGAGTGTCTAGAACGCTTTTTTATATTGTTTGAGGGAACGCAAACGCTATTTATTATAGATGACTGTTCAGCAGAAAGAGACATAGTTAAAAAGAGAAACACTTTGTCGAAACTAGCTTTCAGTGGAAGACATGCTGGGATAAGTGTGTGGATTTTATGCCAAAAATATAACTCATGTTTAAAAGACTTAAGAGAACAGTTAAAGACTGTAGTTTTTTATTTCACATGAAAGACAGAGACTCATTTGAAGAATGTTTGCGTGAAAATGATGTTATTGAGAATGATCAAGAAAAACATAGGATTAAGCAAAAACTGAAATCTGAAAAGTTTAGTAAATTAGTATTGAAAACGGATAATCCTACACAGTATGTTTGTTTGTAGATAATCGTTATTTTTTGGTTATTGAAGTCTTACTTGTCAGAGAACAGTAATATGCCAATCCTAGGGCACTTTCGCCCGAAAACTGGTTGAGGGCGAAAGTGAGTTAGGATTGGCATATTACTGTTCTCTAAAAGGTTTATATGGAAATCCTTTCCTGTGCAGTGTTATGCTTCCGGAAAAGGACATCTGTAGTGTGATGATTCCGGAAAAGGGAATCTTGTAATGTTATCATTTTGAAAGGAAAATATTGTATTGTTGAACAAGTTATAGTAAAACATGATGTGGATAATGAATATGAATGAATATGTTATGTGGCTCAAGTTCTAGCAAGATATGATGTAGCTAATGAACATGAAGGTAGTTGTGATTATAATGAATGGTGGCCATGATAATCATTGTAGTTAATCAGTTTCCCCACGTTGATAGTGTTCCCTGGACTAGGGGAACTGGCTACTACCAAGGTGAGGGCCGGGGCCGTGACTGGACGCCCCGAATCTCCAGCTGCTGCTGTGGAGCGGTCGGTCGGTGAGCCGACATCTGCCCTACCTGTTACTGCGCCCGTGACCGAGGGTTGGGCCAGCGACCTACGTTTAAGTTCCTCGTGAGCGTGGCGTGGGTGCCACACTCTGTGCTGCCGTCGTGTGCCAGCGACCTACGTTCAAGGTCATCGTGAGTGTGGTGTGGGTGCCACACTCCTGTGCTGTTGTTGTGTGCCAGCGACCTGCGTCGTTCCGCACTTCCAGCCTACCTTCCTTGTGTCAGCGACCTGTATTCCAGGACGTCGCTACGAGTATGCTACTGTGGTGAGCCACAGCTCGCAAGTGTTTAGAGCCACTGTGACCGAGTGCTGGCAGAGACGCCACGAATCAACTTGTTTTCTGTGTGAGAGCCACCTGTGAGAGGCGTCGTGACAGTCTTGTCTTGTGCTGCCCTTGTCGGTATTAACGGCAGTTACTGTAGAAAGAACTGTATTTGGTTAATTTATTTGTACACCTGATGGTGGGTGTGCCATCTCATGTTTAAATTATATGTATATCTGTGTGTGCTTTGTTTTGATGGCTCAGGCATCATAAAAAGAAGAGTTGTTCTGGTGCCTGGCCGTCTATGTTCGGATGAATGGGTGTGTGTGAGCCCCAAAGTCGTGCATGCATCCACAATTTTCTGAGTGAGAGTCGGACAGACAGACAGACAGACAGACAGACACATACACTCACGCATTTCCATCCGTAACAGACATTAACACGATTGCTTGATCATAAACTTCCATACTACTGAAAAACAGCAGACGAACAGTAGGTTTTCTGGTCTCTTATCGTTCCTCTTCTGCTGATACGATAGGCACTCTGAAGTTTTGCACAGCACTATCTTTCGTCAAGAACAACAGTCTTTGTGCCCCCATGGGCCGGCCTTCTCGTGGCGGGGGTGTTTCTAGACCAACCTGTGCCCACCCCTTTTTCTTGTCTTTCCTAATGTTCTGCCTACCATATCTTTTGCTATCTCTTTTCACCCATAAGTCTCCCCACATCATCTGCAGCCTCTATGTCGTCTTGTTTCTTCCTTCCCGGTTCTTCAGTCTGTTCTTTCATCTATTTTTCCAGTCTTCCTTTTCAATGCTTCTTTTTCTGAGACCTATCGGAGTGGTGGCCCTAAGTCGCTCGCAATCTAAGGTGCTGACACTGGCCGAGAGATGTATGGCTCTGCGTTAGTGAGTCGCTACAGCAGTCCTGTCTGGTTTTGAGGGACAGTATCAGGCAGATGGACGCCCTGCGAGTTCATATTCACATGTCCTTCGTAGGGCCATCCATTGTCACTTCCCTAGCACGGCAGCTCTCCTAGGGTGACTGTTAATTTCCTGCCGTCATTGAGGCTACGCTCTATGAGTTGTCAAAATAGTAATTCTAAAAGACAGAGAGAAAGAGATTCAGACTCAGATGAGGAAGTAAGAGAGGTGGCTAAGAGAAAGGGTATTCAAAATACATGGCCAAGCTTCCTTTTGGTGGAAGCCAAAGACCCAAATGAATCCATAGCTCGGATTTCTCCCTTTGCCATTTCTAAGTGGTTTGAGGGAGTTTCTTCCACAGGTTTAAAAATGATCAAAAGACTCAGATCAGGTAGTTATCTTGTCAATTGTGCGACAGAAGCGGCGTCTCGATTGTTGTTGAAAAGAGATGGATCTCAGCTCATGCATATCACAGTGAAGGTTTCTATTCATCCCTCTCACTATTATTCGAAAGGGTGATTAGATGTGCTGATCTAGCTGGACTTGCTGAATCAGAAATTCAGACTGAGATGAAAAGTCAGGGTGTGTTACAGGTACATAGAGTCAAAATCTCTAAAGGAAATAACGTAATTGAAACTAACACGCTATTCTTGACTTTTGCTGTGTCATCTCTCCCGGAGTTTGTCAAAGTGGGTTATGTTCGTGTGAAAGTTTCACCTTTTGTACCATCTCCTTTGAGATGTTTCAAGTGTCAACGCTTTGGGCATTCCAGTCGAGCCTGTCGGGGTCAGGAGATCTGCCGTGACTGTGGTCAGAAGAAGCATGATGGGGCTTGTACAAATGCTGTATCCTGCGTCAATTGTAAGGGTGATCATCCAGCAAATTCCAAAGCTGTCCAGTGTGGAAAAAGGAATGAGAGATTCAAAAAATAAAGATTGAGAGGAAATGTTCCTTTCCGGAGGCTAGAAGGTTAGTGGAGGTCAGGACTCCTTCAGCTGATACTTATGCAAAGAAGGTGGTTAACGATTCTGCGAACCGGTCATCGGGTGATAATCTAGGAGCAGCTCCATTCACTACTCTAGAAAAGAAATTGACAGAAATGTTGTCATCAGTTTTGGATCGGCTTACCGTGCTTGAACGGTCGGTGGAGGTTTTGTCTCAGAAATGTAATGGTGTTACATCAGGCAGTGTACAACAGGCTTCGGTCCCTGCTGGTGAGGGTGGAGTGTTTCGGTTGTGCAGGATGCTGTGGATCAGAGGTCAGGGGTGAGGGACCGGAGGAAAGAGATCTACCCTCGCTCGCAGGCCAATGGCAGCAGTGTGGGACGGGCACGCAGTGAGGAGCGTCCTTTTCGGACTCCAGACCCTCCTAAGGGAAAATCTCGAAGTCAGGTATTTGGCGCAGCAGGTTTCAGTCCGGTAAGAGCCAATTCAAGTATGGCAACAAACAACTTAGAAATTTATCAGGAGCATCGGCTTCTGATCTTGCCCTGAAGAACCGTTTTAGTTCTTTGGTGGACAGCGAAGTTTCTGGAGAAGAGGGATGATACATATTCTTTTAACGTCTAACATGGACATACTCCAGTGGAACATAAGGGGAGTTAAAGCAAATTGTCGAGACCTTGAGCTATTATTGACAGAGTATAGATCTTCGGTAATTGCTCTTCAGGAAACCCTTTTAACTGCAAGTAGGAAGCATGAGATTCCTGGTTTCTCCTGTTTACTCAAGCCAGCTTCTGCAGACTTTTCACGGAGAGGCGTTTCTCTTTACATTCATAATTCGGTACTACATACAGAAATTCCACTTCAGACGGATATGGAGGCAGTGGCAGCTCGTATCTCGTTAAACAAGGTTGTTACGATATGTTGTCTGTATTTATCTCCATCTTCTGTGATTTCGAAGAGTCAGTTGGATGGTTTAATTTCTCAGCTCCCTAGCCCATTTCTTTTATTGGGTGACTTGAATGGTCATTCTCCACAGTGGGGAAGTAACCGCACAAATTCTCAAGGGAAAGTTCTTGAAGATTTTATATCGGATCATGATCTCTGTCTTTTGAATTCAGGCTCACCGACCTTTTGTTCTCCTTCTGGTTCTTTGACTCACTTGGATTTGTCCATTTGTAACCCTTCCTTATTTTTGGACTTAGAATGGCAGGTTCATACGGACCTAAGCGGGAGTGATCACTTTCCGGTTTTTATTTCTTTTACGAAGCAAATGCAGGAGTCCCCCCGGGAAACATGGAAGCTTCGCTCTGCAGATTGGAGTCTTTGTCAGCAACAGATTTTAAGTAGACTGCCTATGAATCTGTTGCAGAGTTATGATGATCCTGTTTT
This sequence comes from Conus ventricosus, assembly GCA_018398815.1. NCBI lineage: Eukaryota > Metazoa > Mollusca > Gastropoda > Neogastropoda > Conidae > Conus > Conus ventricosus. Next base: position 66,785,889 of record CM031608.1, read on the forward strand.
ACAGTTCACTAAAGTGATAGTAGAGAGTGCTAAGGAAGCTATTCCCAAGTCTCGTGATAAACCAAATGATGTTAAGACCCCTTGGTATGATAAAGAGTGCAAAACTTTGAAGGGTAAGAGAAAAGGTGCTCAAAGATTTTTTGCTAGGTTTCCTATGGTGGGGAACAAAGTTAAACATCAGGCGTGTAGGGCTAAGTGTCGGTATACTTTTAAAACTAAGAAGAAAGAATCTTGGAAAACTTTTTGTTCAAATCTGTCCTTTAAGGTCAATTCAAGGAAAGTTTAGAAAAAATCCGTAAGATTAAGGGAAAGTCGGCTGCATCAGTTTTAAAATGTTTGCAAGTAAATGGATCGATTATTACTGATAAAAAGGAGGTTGCTAACTTGCTAGCTGCTACTATTCATCAAAATTCGTCAGCTGATCATTATTGCAAGGAATTCCAGCGTATCAAAAGATCAGCAGAGTCAAAATCTTGTTCCTTCGAGCCAGATAGTTCTGAGGATTACAACTGCGTTTTCAGCATGGATGAGTTAAAGGACGCCATTTTGAAAGCCAACAACTCAGCTCCTGGACCAGATGACATTCATTATCAATTTATTCAACATTTGCCAGCTGAGGGTTTAAAAGTGTTGTTGTCTCTGTTTAATCATGTTTGGTGTTCAGGGTATTTTCCACCTTCTTGGACAGAAGCGGTTGTTATCCCTATTCCTAAACCAGGGAAAGATCATTCGGATCCTAACAACTATCGTCCTATAGCTCTCACTAGTTGCTTATGTATAACTCTTTCTCTCTCTCTCCCTCTCTCTCTCTCTCTCTCTCTCTCTCTCTCTCTCTCTCTTTATCTCGCTGTGCAGAGAGGGAGAGAGAGAGAGTTCTTAATGGCGGTGTGTTAAATGAGTTGCAAGCTTATCCGTGAAGGTAGTCGTATTAACATTATTGATTTTGTATCTCACCTGTGCCTCCTATGAGTGAGCGTGTTGCTAGGCACGTCCATCAGTTTAGAGCTGTGTTAGCTCCCGTCATTATTTGCAAATTTCGCAAGTACGGTACATTTTCCCACACATTACTCCTCCGCGGGGAAATCGAACACGAGAGATTAAATCGGCAAAAAACAGTAATTTAAAGCTGTATTTACAAGAGCGATTAAGTGCTGTTCAACAGTTCAGCTTGTTTCATCAAGGAGGTGCCACTGCGTGCAGACCAGTCAATGTATGCTACACTACAAATTGGATTTAAAACTCTGGTTAGTTTGTTGTAAACTTCCTTGTAACATTACTTGACCAGTTATTTGAAAATGGAATTCATCCGAAATGTCAGACAGAATCCATAATTATTCCTTTATTTAAGAAAGGTCATGTTAATGGTGCGAACAACTATAGAGGTAACTCTTTATGTGACGTAAGTCATAAGTTATATGGTTCAATTATTCATAACAGATTACAAAAATGGATTAGCCACAATGAGGAAAGGAGAAAAAGAAACACCCGAAGGTGCTGGGAGGACCCAGAGAAGCACTGTCTTCACCTGCCTTTAGAGCAGCCCTGTACCACCCTTGGAGGCCTGCGCTGTGTTGACGATGGGTACAGGCACGCGCAGGACACTCCATTAAGATATCAAGGGACATAACTGCTCCTGAAACAGAGGTAAATCAGACTGCAGGATGCAACTCATAACAGCCTTAAAATAGCATCCCCCCTGGGTGTACCAGCCCGTATTCATGACTGCAGAGCCCACCGGCGAGAAACACCACCTCCAGCTGCCGAGCACACCCACAGACCCAAACACCCCTGCCCACGGACAGATGAAGACAGTGCCACTCCAGACACAGCCAAGCTTTCGCCATTACGGTCTTATGTGCCCTCAAGAGAGAATCAAGTTGCAGTCTTTCCCACTGTCAACAGGACTTTCCCTGTGGTCAGTGGGTCTTTCCTCACCGTCACTGGACCTTTTCTCCAGGGTCAGCCTAGTTAAGGCAAAGAAGAAAAAGAACACCCGAAGGTGCTGGGGAGGACCCAGAGAAGCACTGTCTTCACCTGCCTTTAGAGCAGCCCTGTACCACCCTTGGAGGCCTGCGCTGTGTTGACGATGGGTACAGGCACGCGCAGGACACTCCATTAAGATATCAAGGGACATAACTGCTCCTGAACAGAGGTAAATCAGACTGCAGGATGCAACTCATAACAGCCTTAAAATAGCATCCCCCATGGGTTGTACCAGCCCGTATTTCATGACTGCAGAGCCCACCGGCGAGAAAACACCACCCTCCAGCTGCCGAGCACACCCCACAGACCCAACCACCCATGCCCACGGACAGATGAAGACAGTGCCACTCCAGACACAGCCAAGCTTTCGCCATACGGTCTTATGTGCCCTCAAGAGAGAATCCAAAGTTGTAGTCTTTCCCACTGTCAACAGGACTTTCCCTGTGGTCAGTGGGTCTTTCCTCACCGTCACTGGACCTTTCTCCAGGGTCAGCCTAGTTAAGCAAAGAAGAAAAAGAAACACCCGAAGGTGCTGGGGAGGACCCAGAGAAGCACTGTCTTCACCTGCCTTTAGAGCAGCCCTGTACCACCCTTGGAGGCCTGCGCTGTGTTGACGATGGGTACAGGCACGCGCAGGACACTCCATTAAGATATCAAGGGACATAACTGCTCCTGAACAGAGGTAATCAGACTGCAGGATGCAACTCATAACAGCCTTAAATAGCATCCCTGGGTGTACCAGCCCGTATTTCATGACTGCAGACCCCACCGGCGAGAAAACCCCCCCCAGCTGCCGAGCACACCCCACAGACCCAACCCCCATGCCCACGGACCAGATGAAGACAGTGCCACTCCAGACACAGCCAAGTTTCGCCATACGGTCTTATTATAACAGATTTACAAAAATGGATTACCCCACAATGATATTAATAGGAAACACCAAGCCTGATTTAAGAAAGCGATATTCAAAAATCGACCATGTCTTTACTTCGTTTGTTGCTATCAAGAACAATTTCCCCGATAATACGAAATTGTATTTTACCTTTGTGGACCTTGAAAAGGCATTCTCTTCTATTTGTTAGAAAGTTATTATGGACAGTTCGATAAAGAGCGGATTCTTGGGTAAGTTGTATCGTGTATCGTTGTGTTTAAAATATGTATGAAAGAAGTGAAGGAAAGTCGGGGGGCAACATTGATGTGTTAAAACTATAACATGCGGGGTTAAGCAAGGGGATGTTTGTAGTCTGATTTTGTTTTCGATTTTTATTAATGGACTGGTTTTGAAAATAACTGAAAATGGTTTTCACAAAGTTGCGTTGGGTCTCATAGAAACTGTTTATTTATTTTCGCGGATGACATTATTGTATTGTCTATAACAGTAGTCGGCTTACAAAGGCAGTTGAATAACTTTTATACTGCTGCAAGTAATTTAGGACTGAAAGTAACATGAAAAAGTAATAGTATTGCTTTTTGTAACGGAAATATTTGTCAGTGAGTGAGGTATGGAACGATGGAAATGAGAAACTTCAGGTAGTTAACGTGTACAAGTATCTGGGAAATTCATTTCCAAAGAAGATTTGGTTTTAGTTTTGCATGTCAAAATAGAGATAATAAGGACAGAAAGAGTATACTACAGCACGGTGTGGAAATATGGGCTTTTGAGAAAAGTACAGAAACAGAAAAAAATACATTTTTTTGCATGAAAACGCTTTCTAAATGTCGACTTTTGAACGCTAAAACGATCTTGTTTATGGCGAATAGGCAGATATCCAATACCTCAATTCATGTGTGAAATGTATTAAATATTGGCTGAACTGACAAGAAATGAAATGAAGATAGACTGCCTTTTAAAGCATGCAACTGTTATTTAATAAGTATTTTAAAAGAAGACATGGGTTACAAGTGTCCCTTACTGTTTAAAGTCTTGTGGATTTACG
>CM031608.1:66802440-66824940 GCA_018398815.1 Conus ventricosus
CAGTCATTCATCCAAAAAGAGAGCCCTCATGTGCTGGAGGGGTTGGACGACATATTTCCATCCAAAATAAGTTAAACCAAGAATCACGGAGTCTCTCACTGAGGAAAGGAAAAGTGGCCGAATCGTGGTCTTCAGTGTTGCCAACCAGGCCATTCCAACAGTCACAGAAGAACCAGTCAGAGCCTTGGAAGATGGTATGATGATACGCTGAAAGACACACACAAGAGCAAAAGAAACCAAGCAGATGGCGGAAGAAGGCTTGGAGACCATTGACCAGTGTGGGCTCCCTGGCAAATACAAGGTCTGGTGTCTGCAGTTCATGCTGATACCAAAGCTCCTATGGCCTCTGATGATATACGACATCTGCACCAGCACAGTGGAGGCAATGGAAGCCAAAATCAACAAGTTCACAAGGAAATGGCTTGGTGTCCCACCCTGTCTGACTGACATCGCGCTGTAACTGTCGCCAAGCAAAGCTGAAACTACCACTGAAATCCATCCTGGAGGAATACAAAGCAGGGAAGATCAGACTTCAAAGCATGCTGGAGGACTCAGGAGACAAAGTGGTAGAAGCAATCAAGCCCCAGCTGAAGACAGGCAGAAAATGGAAAGTTCAAGAGGCGATGGATTCTGCAAAAGAAAGTCTCAAGATCAGAGAATAACAGGACACAACACAGACCAACAACAAGGACTGGGGTGACCAAAACTGAATGGTGGTCAAAGGCCAAAGGAAAAGCCAAAAGAGACATGATGATTCAGGAGATGAGAAAAGAAGAAGACCAAAAAAGACTCCAAAAAGCAGTCCAGCAGAGCCAGCAAGGGCAATGGACAACGTGGGAGAATGCACTCCAAAGAAGTCTCACTTGGACTGACATTTTGGCACATGGCCCCTCTCAGGATCCAGCTTCATTCTCAGATCTGCATATGACCTTCTGCCCTCAAATGCAAACTTGTGAAGTGGGGAAAACAGACGATCCTGCATGCCCCCTCTGCCATGAAAACAAACAGTGGAGCATGTTCTAAGCTCATGTAAAGTAGCCCTGGCTCAAGGAAGGTACACATGGAGGCACAACCAAGTGCTCAAAGAAATTGTACAAGTAGTCTGGGCTAGTACCAACACCACAAAAGGGAGAATCAGGACTCCAAAAGCACCCGCAACATTCTTCACGGCAGAGGCAGCAAATCATGGCCAAGAACAACAGTGCCACTCGAAACATGCAGGCAGAGTCTGCTGGATGGGGCAGATGACTGGGAGTGCACTGCAGACCTCCCAGAATGGAAGAGTCACCCAGAGATCATCAGCAAGAGTGGAATGAGACCAGACATAGTAGTCCACTCTAATTCAACCAAGCAGCTGATCATGATCGAGCTCACGGTGCCATATGAGAACAGAATGGAGGCAGCTCAAATCTACAAGACTGAAAAGTATGCTGATCTGGCAAACAGCCTGAGGAGAGAAGGCTATCAGGTCAAAGTCCTCACTGCAGAAATTGGAGCTAGGGGATTTGTAGGAACGTCTGCATACAGCCTCATGAAACAGCTCCAGTTGCAGGGAAGGAAAAAACCAGAGCCTGAAAGCAATGGCAGAAGCGGCAGAGAGGTGTTCAAGCTGGATCTGGTCAAGGAGGAACAAAAGTGAACTTCATAAGGCTTAAGTTCCCTACAAATATCAGGTGTCCCTGTGGCTCAGTGGTTAAAGCGCGAGTCATTAAGTAGAAAATGAGCATGTCCAGAGGGTCAATGGGTTCGAATCCCAGCCATGGCTCGTCCCAAGATTGGGGAAAAAAAAAAAAAAAAAAAAGGGGCAGCAGAGGGACATCCGGAGTCATGAACCGGGTGTGGCCCAACCCCCCTAGAGTGTCAGGAGATAAGGGCCGAAACACTTGCTTGAAGGGGCTTCTCTTCTGAGGACTCTCTGCTGCCACGCTCTCCACGAGTTTCTTTCTACTTCTGTCTGTGTACTATCCTAATGGTCCTGAAGGGAGTGACACAGATTGGTTAAAACATTCTGATTTTACAAAGAGGAAGTGGATTGTCATGGGCGACTTTAATGCTCATGCGCCCTTTTGGGATACAAGTTGTAGTAAAGTGACATCTAATAGATTTGTTGAAAATATTGTTGATTCGAATCTAATTTTGTTAAACGACGGTAGAATTACGAGAATTCCTGATGTAGTTACTCACAAGTCGAGTGCAATAGATCTATCACTTGTTTCCCCAAACATAGCAGTAAACTATAGCTGGTCCACAATAGAAGATTGTTTAGGGAGTGATCATCTTCCCATTACAATACTTTTTAATGAAAACATACTTGATGAACCGTCTATCTCTGAATGCAAAATTCCAAAATTTAACTATAAACTGGCCAACTGGGAAACCTTTCAAACTTTTCTTGTGTCGCAAAATATATCACCAATTGAGAATGACGATCTAGATACTTTTTATGCAAATTTCTCAAAAGTAGTATTACTAGCAGCTGAAAATACTATCCCAAAATATAAATACAAAAAGATTGGAAAATATGTAGGCAACGTATGGTGGACAGAAGAATGCAGACTCGCTGTACACTCAAAGCGAAAAAGCTACAAAACATGGATAAGAATAAGTCAGATGAAAACTTTATAATCATGAAACAAGAAAAGAATAAATGTACTAAAGTTATTGCTCAAGCAAAAAGAAGATATTGGGTTGAGTTTTGTGAAGCTGAGGTATCAGAATCAAAAGATTTATTGAAAGTTTGGAAAAAAGTAAAGAAATGAAAAATTGCTATAAAACTCAGTCATACCCAGTAAAGTTAAAAACTGATTTCCCCACTGCTTTGGATAAGCTGGAAGCTTTTTCAGATTTATTTTCAGCTTGTAGTCAATCTAAAAATCTTCAGCCAGAAAACAGTCGTCACAGAAACAATGAGGAACAAAAAGACGAATACATGGCTCCCCACAAGAAAACGAACATTTTCTAAACTCGCCTTTACTGTTATCAGAACTATCAGAAGCACTAGATTCTATCCCTTCACATGATTCAGCTGTTGGCCTTGATGGCGTGTCCTATCAACTCATCAGACACTTACCTTCTTCGTGGAAAGTACTACTGCATTCATTATTCCAAAATGTTGGATTAATGGCACTATTCCAAGAATCTGGAAAAGTTCAGTAGTAGTCCCAGTACTCAAGGATGGTAAACCGAGGACATCTGTGCATAGTTACAGACCCATAGCTCTAACATCTCATGTCGGTAACTTTTAGAAAAAATTATTCAAAAACGATTGTTATATTACTGTGAAAAAGGTGGTGTGATTCCTGTTCAGCAAGCGGGCTTTCGAAAAGGTCGTTGTACCACAGACCATTTAGTAAAACTGACCAGTCACATTAAAAAGCAATTCTCCCGTAGAAAAAGTACTTTGGCTACATTTTTTGACGTTAAAAAAGCCTATGACTGCGTATGGCACGCAAGGCTATTGTACAAATTAAAAAATATTGGCGTTTCGGGAGAATGTTTGATTACATTAAAGGCTTCCTAACAGAAAGAAGCATATGTACGCGGATTGGAGGAACTTATTCATCCTTTAGGAATGTAGATATGGGTATTCCTCAGGGATCAGTTATTGCTCCCATGTTGTTCACAATCCTAATCCATGATCTTCCCAAATCTATGTCAAAAGCAATGCATGTAGTACAATATGCAGATGATATTGCTATTTGGATTAATTGTACATTAAGGAAGCATTCCAATAAAAGAACAATAAATTTTGTACAGAAGATGTACCAAAAGGAATTGGATAACTTATCTTCATATATGAAGAACAATGGATTAGAACTATCTGGGGAAAAAACTGTCTTATGTTGTTTAAACAATGGTGAGAACCCAAAGACTCTACCCTCGCTTTTGCTGGATGGTCAGATTCTGGAATATAAACAAAAACTTAAGTTCCTGGGGGTATTTTTAACTCCTAAGCTGAACTGGAAAACACATATTGAAAACTTAATTGATAAAACAAGAAAAAGATTAAACATTCTTAAAATTATATGTTTGTCAACCATGGGTCAGGACTGTCATACCCTTTTACATCTATTCATCTCTTTAGTCCGATCGAAATTGACTTATGGGCAGGAAGTGTATTTCTCTGCACCTAATTATCTTTTAAAGAGATTGCAAAGCTTGGATAGTAAGGCCATGAAATTAGCCCTGGAGTCCCAGTACACACAAACACTAATAGATGCTATAAAGAAACAAATATATTACCTCTAAATGAGAAGCGAATATTAGATGTATCCAAATATATTGTCAGAAGTCTTTCTGTTGAAAATTCAGTTACTGAAGAAATACTGATTGATTCCAGTAAAGATTTTCCAAGGAGGTCTAAAAACATATCTTACATTCAACCAATTAGAAACTACAACATCTGACTTTATGTCACATTGTAATATTGATATTACTGCTATACTAGAATTTCCTGCAGTACCTCCAATGCCTCCTTGGAGCACCTAAATGCTTCTTTTGATTACAAATCACTTTGGTAAAGAAAAGTGATAATGTAAATATTTTAACAACTGAAGTTCGCGAACATCTAGAAACAGCTATCCAAATCATCTAAAAGTGTTTACAGATGGGTCGGTAATGGAATCCTCTGACAGTGGTTCAGGCTTTATAATACCAACCTTAAATGTCAGGAAATCATATTATGTAGGAAAGGGGTTTTCAATCTATACCTCAGAATTATATGCAATACTGAAGGCTTTGACTTACATATATGACACATCAATTGCTTTCTATCAAATTTTACTTTGTGTTGATTCCAAATCAGTTTTACAGTCATTAGAGCGTTGGGACTGCAAAGCTAGAAAAGATTGCTTTTTGAAATAAAACATCTCCTGCATTGTTTCATTACACTAGCATAGAATAGATTTTTGTTGGGTCCCATCTCACTGTGGTATAAAGTGGAATGAAATAGCAGACAGTCTTGCAAAAGAAGGAGCAAACAGAAAGACGGAAAATTTACTAAACAATCCCTTAGATCTATCCTCTTGTGAATTAATCCAAATTATGGAAAATGTATGCATAAGCAGAATTCTAGTCAAAAATGGCTACTTTTACCGTCGTGCCCAAGGCACATTGTTAGATTAATTCATAATTAAGGTTGAATGCTTGGAACACTAAATATTCTCATGGTATTTCTTGTGTATGCAGAGAAAGCATTTCTGTACATCATCTTTTGTTTGAATGCTCAGTGTTGACCCACTCTATGAGGAGAAAGGTATTCAGATGAATATCACTGATAATGTCAATACTGTCTTATATGGTTCCATATGTTGCTGAAATTGCCATGGTTATTTCGCAGTCACAGGTTGCAAATTTTTTATAAAGATCAACAACTTGTGTGTACCGCTAGGGTATTTATTACACCATGTCAATATGCATATATCAGATGTGGGTTTGAAAGTACAAATGTGGATGATAAGTTAAGTGTGGAGGGTGTTTTTTATTTTTTTTTTTAAGTGTCTAATATCATCTGGCGATGAAAAGACCATTAAAATAAACCACTGAACTGAACTGAACACACACACACACACACACACACACACACACACACACACACACACACACACCACACACACACACCACACACACCACACGCACGCACCACACACACGCGACGGCGGCGAGCGCACTCACACACGTATGCACGCTCACTCGAAAACGCAACCGGACGGACGTACACACGCATATATACAAAAGACAACAATGCTGGTTTCTTTTATTTTCCGTCGAAGTATTACGCGGATTTTGATTTGGCGTGAACACAGCGTTGTTCTAATATGTGTGTGGGAAGGTGAAAGGGGAGGCGGATGCGTGAGTGCATGTGTGTGTGTGTGTGTGTGTGTGTGGTGTGTGTGTGTGTGTGTGTGTTGTGTGTGTGTGTGTGTGTGTGTGTGTGCGCGCGCGCGGGCGTGTGAGCGCGTGTGTGGTGTGTGTGTTTGTGTGTGTGTGTGGGTGTGTACGTGTGTGTGTTTTGTGTGTGTAGTGTGTGTTTGTGTGTGTGCGTGGTGTGGGTGTGGGTGTGTGTGTGTTGTGTTTTTTGGTGTGTGTGGGGGTTGTGTGTGTGTGGGTGTGTTGTGGTGTGTGTTTTGTGTGCGCGCACGTGCGGGGGGTTTTGTGGTGGTTCATGCGTGCGTGCTTTTAAAGGGTTGTGTTTTTGTTTTGTGTGCGTTGTGTATGGGATGTGCATTGCTGTGTGTGTGCGGGGTGGTGTGTGTGTGTGTGTGTGTGTGTGTGTGTGTTGTGGGGTGTGTTTTGTGTGTGTGTGTGCGCGCGCCGCGCGTGCGTGCGTGGAAAACTTTCCTTGTAAAAGTTTAGCTAAATTTGTTTTTCATGATACTTTCCGTCATGGGTTTTGCTCTCTTTTTAAAAGCAGAAAAAACCCAGCTTTGGTTTCCTAGTTTTGGGAGGGGAAAACGTCCCAGGGTGGTAAAACAACGGTCCTGTTAGGGGCCCAGAGAATTGACCCGTCGGTCACGGGAAAAAGGGAATCCCCATATCCCCTCATTTCCTTTTCCACACAACGTTCCCGGGGGAAAAATGCACCCTTTTTTCTCCACCCATTTTTTCTTTTTTTGTGACACTTTTTTAAAACAAAGTTCACTGTCCTGCCACAAAAACCTTTTTCCAGCAATTCTAAAATTTTGGACACGTTGAACTTGGAAAAACCCGATATCGATCACTGTCGGGAATTTCGTTTCTCACGAGTTTTCTTTAAAAGCGTTCAACGGGAGGGTGTTTTTCATGCGTTATATTGGGGAGAATGAACGGGACATTTCAGTCACTGAAACTTTTAAAACCCCTCCCCTTTTACCGGGAAAACGATTTTTCGTTTCCCAATTTTCAGGAAACAGGGGTTTACAGGGGATTGTTTGAAAAGGGAAAGGTAAAAAAGATGTTGTGCCCCCGTTTTTGGTGAAAAAGGTGTTTTTTGATGACGTTACTCCCGACTGTCCCCCGTCTCGTTTTCCCAAAACACCGATCTTTGGCTCTTTCCCCTTGAAAAAGGTATGGGTTGTGTCAAGGCTATTTAAACAAACTGGGTTTTTTTTTTGACTTTTTTCCCAAAGTTTTGTCGACCTGAAGTGAAGCTTTTGTTCCCCTCAAACAAAACAGGTGCGTGTTTCTCTCTCCTCCCCCCCCCCCCCAAATCTCTCTCTCCTCTTTCTCCTCTCCCCTTCTCTCTCTCTCTCCTCTCTCCCCTCTCTTTCCCCCCTCTCTCTCTTCTCTTCCCCTCTTTCACACTCCGCAAACCCTCTTCATTTTGCTTTTTTTCAAAAAACCCATAAAAAACCCCTGTCTTTGGAAATTCATGCGTTTTTTGATCTTTGTGGGATTACTTAAGATTGTTTCCAGTTAAAAATTGTTGTAAACCCCCACTGTCAAAAAAGCGTGATTTGAAACCCTGTCCCTGAGCAAATTTACAATTCCAAGCCCTGTGTAAAATTTTACCATTAGTTTAAAAGGAACTTAGAAAAGGTGTGTTGGGAGACGTTTGCAGAGACTTTTATCAGTTTAAACGTTTTTTAAAAAATTGTCGTCTCCTGTAAAAAGGATCACAGTACACTGGACTGCTGTTCGGGAATGTTGGGGAAATTCTGCTGACGAAGGGCCGAGGGAATATTCTTCCCCCTTTGTTTGTTTTCCCTTTTCCCTTTTCCTCTTTTGCAGCATTCGCCGTTGAAAACCCTTTCCTTTTTAAAAAGGTTTAAAAAGGGGACTTTTCCCTTTCAGGGCCAAGTTCTTGATGGTTTGTGTCCCCCGTAACTAGTTGTTGTCATCGAGGGTTGCTTGTCTCCCCAAAGTCCCCTTTTTGTGTAGCTTTTCTCCGGGGCTCTGCTTGGGAAATTTGTGTTGTTACGAAATTTTTCCCTAAACCCTTTTTTGGGGGAAATATTTCATTCCTCTTTTTGTTTATCTCTGTCTGTCTCTGTCTTCTCTCTGTCTCTCTGTCTGTTTCCCCTGTCTCTGTTGTCTCTGACCCCTCCTGTCTTGGTCGTCTATCTGTCTGCCCCAACGGGTTTTTTGGGTCTATCTCTCTCAAATAAAGGGCAAGTCAAACTAGCGTAAATTAAACCTATATTACTCATGTCATATTAGGGGAAATTCAAAATTAAAGTTACAGAAACCCCACTTTTGAATTCTTTTTCTTTTTCACACAAAAACGGGACGGGTTTTCTTTCAGTCCCCTTTGGTGGGATGGACGCCCTTTAAACCCCCCCCGCTGGGGAAAAATGGGCCCTTCTCTGACCGCCCCCCCTGCCCCCCTTTCCCCATTCAAAATTGGCTCACCCTATCTCTTCCCATCAAAAATTTCGTTTCCCTTGTGGGGTTTTCGGGGGGGGGACGAAACAGAACAACACTTCTTCGACAAGTTTGTCCACAAACCTATGGGCCCAATTATTTCGCGAGGACTTTCCACCTTCGTTTTTCGGGTTTGGACACCCTTACGGCTACGGGTTTCAACATCGGTTTTTTTGGGCCCAGTCGGGCACTAAAAGCGGGGGGGGTTTGGGAGCGGGAAAGCCAGTGGGGAACTAAAACGGTCCCGGGGGGTTTCCGGGGGAAATTGGAAAGGTATTTCCCATGAAATTTCCCGGAGTGGGACTGTGTGGATGGGGGGCCCAAAGAGGCGTGCGGGTTTCGTAAAACTCCCGATGGGTGGGGACCCCGGGGGGGCCCTGGCCGGGAAAGGCTATCAGGGGAGGGACAGAGAAGCTCCCCTGGACCGAGGCCTCGGGGGAGTGTCGGAGGAGGGGGGGGCGCTCTGGTCGCCTGAATCCCCTTTGCGGGGGGGGGGCGGTGCTAAAATGGTGCTGGGGCCAAAAAAGGGGTCTGGGACGATTCACTTTCGGGTTGGGGAAATGGGCGTGCTCTAACATTTTGGTTTTTATTTCTCCTCTCTCCCCTTCTCTCTCTCTCTTCTCTTTTTTCTCTTTTCCTCTCTCTCTCTCTCCTCTCTCTCTCTTCTCTCTCTCTCTCTTTTTTTTTATCAAAATTTTTCTACCCTGTCTTCCGTTATCTTTTCAATCAAACCCCCCTTCCTCCTGATTTCTACCTACCTACCAACCTTTCCTACTTACCAACTTATTTTACCCCCCGTGAAATCTTTCTTTCTATCTAATATCTATCTATTTTATCTATTTTTTCTATCTATTTTTCTCTGTGTGGGGGGGGGGGGGGGGGGGGGGGTATTATTCCAATTTACATGTTGGGTTTATGCTTTTTTGTTTTTGTAAGCCCAACCCGAAAAAACCCTTTTTTAAAAAGGGGGTTTTTGGGGGTTTCCCTCCCACCCCCCCCTCCCCCCCCCTACCCCCGTAGTTTTTTGTGCCTCCCTTCCCCCTGCCCTGTCGGGGTCCCCATTCCCCCCCCCCCTTTTCCCCCCCCCCCCCCCCCCCCCCCCCCCCCCCCCCCCCCCCCCCCCCCCCCCCCCCGTCCTTCCTTTCCTTACGTTATCTTGTTTTTTCACATTGTTTAGGTAGGGGAGTGCGGGTTTCACGGGGTTTGAAAAACCACCGTTCTGCCCAGTTTCCCCCCCGTCCATTCCCTTCCGTTATCTTGAAATTTCATTTTTTGGTTTTGGTAGGGCCCCCCAAGTGTGCTTATGGGTAGTTAACCCCGTCTGTCGTTTTTTCCCCCGTCCATTCCCCTTTCCCGTTATCTTTTTTTTTTCAATTGTTTAGGAAGGAGTGCTGCCTTCCTGGGTAGAAAAACCCCCACCCCCCCCTTGCCCGTTTCTCCCCCGTCCTTTGGCCTTCACGTTATCTTTTATTTCACATTTTTTAGGTCGGAGTCCCTGTTTTCCATGGGTAAAAAAAAACCCCCGCCCCCGTCATTTTCCCCCCCGTCCATTCCTTCTAGTTACTTGTTTTTCACATTGTTTGGGTTTGGGGATTTGCTGCTTCCTGGGTTTAAAATAACACCGTCTGTCATTTTCTCCCCCGTCCATTCCCTTAAACGTTTTTCTTTTTATTTCACTTTGTTTAGGAAACGGAGTGGGGTTTTCAGGGGTTTGATAAACCGTCGGGGCAGTTTCTCCCCGTCCTTTGCTTAAGGGTTATTTTGGGATTTCAATTGTTTTTTTAGGTAGGGGTTTGCTGCTTAAATGGGTAGATAACCCCGTCTGTCGTTTCCCCCCCGCCATTGCTTCAGGGTTTTTCTTGTATTTACTTTGTTTAGGTACGGAGGGGCTGTTTTAAATTGTTGCAAACCCCGGGTTCTGTCAGTTTTCCCCGTCCTTTGTTTTTCCCGGGTATCTTGTATTTCACATGTTTAGGTAGGGGTTTTTTTTGCCACTGGGAGATAAACCGTCTGTCATTTTACCCCCGGGTCCTTTGGGAAAATTTCATCTTTTTATTTCAAAAGGGTTTAGGTATGCAAAGTTGCTTAAAGGGTTTTTTAACACCGCCCCCATATATATAGGTACCAAGTGAAATTACCGAGAAGCCCCCTTTTCGTACTGTCTTACTTCAAAGGGGGTTTTTGTCTTGAACCCCGTCCTCACGTTTCCCAAATGAAAAAGTGAACAATGTTACTTTCGCCCCAATTCTTGTGGAAATTTTGGACTCAAAAAGGGGGAAACCGCCCGTTCCCCAGCCGGTGCCTGGTGTAAACGCTTCCCTAAAACTCGAAACAAATCCGGGTACCCGGGTCACGAGGGGGGCCTCGGCAGGCCCACGTGGTCCAGGGAGTTCCTAGATTGTGATTGCGGGGGGGCGATTTTTTGGGTTTTGGACGAGGGCCTGGGGGGGCAATCTTCATGCTCCCCTGACCCGTGATCCTTCTCCTCCGCCCCCCTCCTTTCTGTGGGGCCCAATGGGAAAATGCAGGACGGGGCCTTACATGTTGGGGGTGTGACCATGTGCGGACGGGCAGCGTCAGGCGACGAAGAGTTTTGTGTGTACCCCCGTGTCCTCCCCCCCCCCCCCCAAATTTTTTTTTACCTTTGACTGTGGGGGACCCCCCAGGAAAAGTGTGCCTGACGCAATGAGGAAAGGAACAAAGGGAACAAAGAAAGAAAAAAAAAAAAAGGGGAAGAACAGAAGAAGGAACAAAAAAAACCAAAATGGTGAGCCAGACATGTTGGGGTTTTCTTTCCCTTGCGCAGACAGAGAGAGAGAGAGAGAGAGAGAGGAGAGGAGGGGGGAGAGAGAGAAGAGAGAGGAGTGAGAGGGGGGAAAGGAGGAAGAAGAGAGATGGACAGACAGACAGACGAGACAGAGAGAAAAAATCCAAAAAAAAGGGGCCCATGAAAAAACTGTGCCCAAAAATGAAAAAAAAATTCAATACCCCGTTTCGTGATCCTGGCGCGCACTTAAAATTTAATTAGTTGCCCTCACTCCACTTTTTTGGGGTTGACCCACCGTTAAAAAGGAATTTTTTTTTTGGGGATGGAAAGAAGGGTTATTTCCCCCTTACTTTGTGTTGCTGGAAAGGGGGTTTGTTGATCCCTGGATGCCTCTGCCCTAGACCCAGACAATTTTCCATGAGCAGAGGGGCACAGTGACGGGTTCTTTGGGAATGTTTCTTTGCAAAGCTTTTGGGGGGTTTGAATTTTCTCTCTGGTTAAATAAGGCGGGGAGCCCGTTGCCTACGGGAAAAAGGGTTGTGGATGTGTAGTTATTTTCTGCAAAATGAAAGGAAGAAAACTTTCCCTTTTAGGGCCCGCGTCAGTACAACACTGGCCCCTAAGAAATAATCTCCAAATTCTTCCAACGAATTTCAAAGCGACGAATTTTTAATGCATGGATTTTTTTGTCTAAAAAAATTTTTTCCTTTCATTTGTATCAAAAGATGAAGCTTTTGGGTTCTGTTTAAAAAACAGTAGGTAAAAAAAAAAAAAAAGGGAAAAAAAGGGTTGGTGAAAGAATAGGAGCTTTAATCGGGTTCTGGATTCATCGGGGTTTTCCCCTCTGTCTGTCTGTCTATTTTCCCCCGGTCGGGTTCTGTCTGTCTGTCTGTCTACGCGGGGGGGTGTGTGGTGTGTGTGTGTGTGTGTGTGTGGTGGTGTGTGTGTGTGGGTTGTTTTTGGGGTGTGTGTGTGTGTGTGTGTTTTGTGTGTTGCGAGCCAAAAGTTTTTGGAAACCCAATCCCAAAACCACAGAGAAAAAAAAACTTCCCCAAACAGCGTTAAACCAAAAAAAAAAAAAATCCTTTTCCTCAGTTAAAAAGGGCCTTCTTTTCATTGTTTGGGACAGGTGCCTCAGCCAGCAGAGATGCGAAACCATGGTGCAGTGTGTGTCTGAAAACGAGGGAAAAGGGGTGAAAACAAGCCCTGGCCACGTTTCCACGTAAGAGGGCGATCTTTTTCCCTAAAATTTTTTCGTGACGTGGACACCAATGGAAAAAGGGAAAACACATTTCACCTTTGGGGTCATCAGGTCAGGAGAATCTTTTGCCCGGGTCTACTTCCTGGTTCTCCTCCCAAATGCCCCTGTTTGGCCTTTCTTTCTGCGTTTGGAACGCCATCCCAAATGAAGGGGGCCGTGGGGGATGAAGCAGACTGGGCCCTTTCCAATGTCCTGGTACTTTCGCTGTCGCCAGCCCGGGGTTTCCCCCAAATTTTTGCTTCGGGGCCGGGCACGTGGTGCGCGGGTAGGGCCCAGTCCCCTCAAAATGTGAGAGTGTTGTGTAAATTCCCCTGCCCCCCCCTGAATTTTTAGGTGCTTTTCCCCCCGGGTTTTGGCGTTTTACTTTTAACCCGGTCTGTCGCTGTCGGTGCCCTTTCCAGAATTCGCTTTTTGAACGCGGACAGGAGCAACATGCGTTGAGGGGAATTGTTTAAACATCACCTTGCTGGTCCACGTCAGTTTGGTCTTGTTTTTGTCTAACGTTCAAGCCCCTGCTCTCCCTAACTTGATCAGTCGGGGGCCCTCAGCGATAAACCCTTAAACCTGCCCCTTTTCTACCGGGTTTGTTTTTCAGAAACCCCCCAATCTCTGAAGTGCTTGTTTTAGGGGGGGAAAACCCCACTTGATTTTCCCAAGCGGTCTCTCTGGTTTTTCCATGTACCCCAAAAATTTCGGTGTTGGCCCTGTCCGTTTTCGGGTTTTGGGACGCAGTAAAACGTGGATCCTTTGCACACATTGATCGTCTGGACCCGGCCAACCTGTGGGCGGGTGGAGTGCGTCACTTTCCCACGGCTGGGTTTTTCCCGGGGGGTTCCCTCCCATCGTTGCGCTCTGTGGATCTCTCGGGATGTCGGTAATGACCTTTCCCCCACAGCTTTTCCAAATTTCTTCTAAAAATTCGGTCCTTTGACAGCCAGCAATTACAAACTGTGCTGCCCAGCGCTTTTCCCCCGAGGGGTTCACCCCCAAAGTGGTTTGGGGGCCCAAAAGACGCCGTGTGCCCTTGCCAGGCTTGATGAAAGAGTCACCCCACCGGATTACCCGGCTCTGTTAGCCATGCTCGCGTTGGGGGGAAAACCTCACCAGTTTCCGTACCGCCCCGTCTTTAGCAAAGGAACGCGGCGGTTTGGTTTTGGGGTTTGGCTTCTTTCCCGATCTGTGTATGTTGTTTTCCCTTGAGGGGGTTTTTGTCCCTGATTGTTTGGACTGGCGGGACTACAGGTACAAAGACATCTCCCTGGGGAAAACGACCCTTTTGGAGACTTTTGCCCCAAACGAAAAGATGGGGGGGGTTTCCCTGTCTCTCCGTCATTGAGGTGTCCGTTTTCGGGTTTGCTTCACCCTGTGGATGTTTTCCTGGGGCTGCGTTTTCCCTTTGGGAAGTTCCATTTCCCCCCCGACGCCCGCGGAATCTCCCCCAAAAAGCGCGCCTGGGTGGGCGGGGGCTCTTTTCCTGGCCGCCACGCCTGCCCCTTGTGACGTCACACTGGCAATTCTACAGCCAGACCGGCTTTCGGGCACCCGGGGCCCATCACCGGGCCCGGTTTTCCCCGGGACAGCTTTAACCCCTTTTCGGTTTCGGGTTTCGCCCTGAATTTCCGTACTTTCTTGTTCATAGCTTCGGGGCGGGAATGTTTATCTACTGGTCGGTCCCTCCAAACACTGCCCAAGTTTCGGGCCCACCTTGGGCGGAAAGTCCACGGCCCAAATCTCGCTCGGCGGTTATTTTCCCCTGGCCGTGTCGGACTTCGCCTGCTTTGGGTTTCCATTGGCGTTCCTGGGGATGACGGCGGTTTGGGGGCGTGGACCCTTTCCGGGGGGAAGGGCAACGTCATCATGGGCTCTTGGTGCTGCCCCTCAAAATCACCCTAAACCCAAATTTCCCGTACACCGTCAATGTATTTTGGAAAAAAGCGGGGGAAAGGGGCCGTGGGGAAACAGAAAGATGGTGGTTTTTTTCTAAATTGCAGGACGTTTGCTGTGGTTTGCTGGGGGGCAAACCCGGGTTTTTGTTTCCTCTGGGCAGCCCTGTTTTTAGGGGCCCCTTTTCGGTCGGCTGGGTTAAAAAGCACCACCCCTTTCTCCCCCCTCTTTTCTGTTTTCCGTGTTGTCTTTTTCTCCTACCTGACTGCCTGTGTACCAGCCTGCCTGCCTATTGTCCATCTGTCCCGTTGTCTGTCTTTCCCCCTTTTCTCTTTTTCTCTCTCTTTTCTCTCTCTCTTTCTTTTCTCTCTCGTTTTTCTTTCTCTGTTGCCTGTTTCCCCTCTCTCTCTCTCTCTCTTCTCTTCTCTCTCTCTCCTCTCTCTCTTCTCTCTCTCTCTCCCCTTCTCTCTCTCCTCTCTCTCTCTCCCCCTGTTCTCTTTCTCTGTCTGCCCGTCTATGTCTTTTCGGGTTTTTTTTCTCTTCTCTGTCTGTCCCCTGTCTCTCTCTCTTCTCTCTCTCTCTCTCCTCTCTCTCTCCCCTCTCTCTCTCTTCCTCTCTCTGTTTTTGTTGTCCCGTTGTCTGCTCTCTCTCTCTCTCCTTCTCCCATCTTTTCTCTCTCTCTTTTTCTCTCTCTCTCTCTTTTCGCTCGCTCGGGTCGTGCCCCCCTCGCTCAGTTTCACGGTTTTAGTTCTACGCTCTGTTTTTTTTTTCACATGAATTTCACGAAAAAATCATCAGCCAGTTACTGACCCCCCGGGGGTTGCAAATTGGTCCTTAGGTCCCTTTGTCTTAATGTGCATGCCCAAATTTTTTTATTCCCTAAAGGGGCTCAATGTTTGTTTCCCTTTGTCTTTGTCACGAGGCCTAGGCGGTTGGCCCCTCTAGGGTGGTAAAATTTTTCATTTATTTATTGTTGTTGTTTTGGTGTGTATCATCCCCTAATGTGGCTTGTGGGGTGTTTGCATCTTTTAAAGTCGTTCAGCTCAGGTTAGGTTTACTTTTTCTCTCTCTTCTTTAATTTCACTGTTCCCTGCCATTCATCCTGAGGTTCCGGGTGGCCCGGTCCTTTCTCTTGAACTGGCGGTCTTATGGCTCTCCCTGTCTTTTTACCCGCCCCTCGTGCAATTCCTCTTTGCGGGAGGTATTCCCCACTTGTGACGTAGCGTTGGGCATGTGGGCTTTCCTTTGGGTTTGGGGAAAGGGTTTTTTCTTCAATCGGGGGAAGGATGTCCTGGGAGTGCCCGCCCCCGGTTTTTGGGTTTTCTACCACAAACGCCGGGAAAGGGACGGTCAGGTTTCCCTTTTTTCTGCGTCGGGGCCCGTAGGGGAGGGACGTCACGTCATCTTTTCCGGGATCTGCTCTGCTGCTTCCTCTGACTGGACAGAGGGCCCCGAGAGTCACTTTTTCCCCCCACCCTTCTTGGGTACCCCGGGTTGCTGGTAAGCATCAGTTTCCCTGGGTTTTTTTGTTTTTTTGTTTTTTTGTTAGCCGGCTGTTCTTCTCTTTTGACAATGTCCTTTTGGTTTTTTTTAAAAAATTAAAAAAAGAAATATTGTTTTAGACATTTTTTTTCTGGCCCTTCAAAATTAATATCCAAAATTCTTTCTCCTTTCAATGCTTGTGAGCGGTTGTCGGTGGGTTGGGGGAAAAAACCTGGGGGATTTAGGGTTTGGGGCTTGCTTGGTCCGCCGGGCCTCCCCCCGTCCAATCGCCCGGGCTCTTATTCTTCGGCCCCCCGTTTGTTTGTGTTTTTCAAAAGGGGAAAGGTGTTTGGGGTTTGCGAGCGTGGTTCGCGTTGGTTTTGTCATTTGGATGGTGGTTGGAAAAAATTGTTATTTTTGAAATGTTACCCATAAAATTTTGGGGTTAAACGTTTCCATTGAATTATGATTATTGCAATTGTGGTGGCGTTATAAAGCAATGGTTGGGGGTATTGTTTCAGTTTTAAGGGAAAGGAAAAATGTTGAACGTGAGTGAGGGGAAAAGGTTTACGATATAAAAATTTTTCGTTTGTTTAGCCTTTCAATGTAATCTCTTACCCCGCTTCGTTTGAGGAGACCTTTAGCGAACATTCCTCATTTGGTTTGTTTACTGTTTTTAGTATGGCTGTGTTTTAGCGGGGGTTACTAAAAGTATTCGGGAAACCCTCCCCCCTCGCCCACCCTGCGAGTGGCTGTTTGGATTAAGCGCAAAAATTTTTGACCGTTTACTGAACTGCGGGGTTTTTTAAATACCCTTCTTTCCCTTTCCCGTTCCCTTTCCCTTTTCTTTCCTCCCGGGGGCTTCACCCCAAGCTTGCGCGGGTTGGGGGGGCCCCGCAGTTGTTTAGGAGAGTTTGGGCCCTTTCGGATGATCCTAACCCCTGTCCCGGGGCCTTCAGGACAACGCCCCGTCCCCAAAGGGTTGCTTTTTCCACTGTCCTCGGATTCCTCAGCCCCATGTGACCAGTTTTTGGTTTTGGGTTGTGTCGTTGGGAAATTTTGGGGGGGGGTGTTTTGTCAAGGGTTTTTTCCCCCCCCTTGAAAAGGGCTCTGTTCAAAACAGACCCGGGGTTTTGGGGGACCTGATTTGACACGGGGACTCTCAGGGGGATTTGGAGAAAAAAGGGGTGAGGGGGGAACCCAATGAAGCACAAAAGGGGAAAGTTTTGTTGGGAAAAGCGATTTATGATTTGGTTTTTTTTGTGTGCGGTGAATGTTGTTTGTTTAAAAGTGTATGTTTGTGTTTTGTTGAAATGCTTTAATTTTGTTTGTGCCTGTTGTGTGTGTTGGAATGATTTTTTGTGACTTTGTGTTTTTTGGTGTTTAATAAGGTGATTGTATTGTAATCTTTCTTTTGTGGTCCCCTTGGGGGGGCGTGTGAGGGGGGGTCATCCCTTCACTCCCCTCTAGGGGGCCGGAAACCCGTCAGGGAAAACCCCCAGGGGTCGGGGTTTTTTTGTGAATTTTTTGGGGGCCTCGTCCGGGTTGTGAAGGGTTTTGACGGTTTTCCCTCGGGTTTTGTGGAGGCCGGGCCGTTCTGTCGGGTTTTTTATATGTTTGGTCGGGTTTGGGCGGGGGTTTTTTTTGTGGGGGGGTTGGCCCGGGTTGGCTCTAGCGTTTTTAGGGAAGTTTTTGGTGGGCCGGGGGGAACATTTGGGGTGACTGGGGTTCGAGTTGAGACGAAGGGGAATCCCAAAGGGGTCCAGCCTCCCTTTTTGCCCGGGTTTCCTCCACGAAAATTTCGGCCGTAAAAACTTTCCTTTTTGTTGCCACTCAGTCTGCCATTCCTGTTTTTTTGTTAAAACCGTTTTCTTTTTCCCGGTGGTTTTTGGGGTTACAGGTGGGTTTTATCGGGGGTTAGTGTCCAAATTTTTCCTTTCTGGTTCCCTTTTGTCATTTTTTTTTTTTTTTTTTTTTTGGGTTGAGCCCACCGCAATTGTTGCTCGTGTTGTGGAGCGGGGGTTTTTGCCGAGTGGGAGCAGGGCCCGGAAATTTTTCCTTTTGTTTTATCTTTTTTTTGAAATTTTTTGGGTTTTCCCTTTTTTTGGAAAAGTGAACTCCACTGTCTTTGCGTTTTTTGTTTGGGCGGGGCGTGAAGGTACCTTTGGGCACGGGGGTCTTTTGTCTTTTTTGTTTTTTAATAAAGAATTGAAGTTGACCCTTTTTTTTTATTTGCTGTTTCTCAGTCAGTTCCCCAAAAGACGTGACATTCCATGGGGTATCGGGTTTTTTAAGTGGAATTTTCTTTCCCCCGTATTTGAGAACCGTAGGATATAGTTGGGCATTTGGGAAAGTCCGGTGTGGTGGTTTTTTGGCGAAGCTGTTGCGTCAAAGGAAAAAAGGTCTTTTTAAAATGTTGTCCCCACTGTTAGTACCAAATACTTTGGGGGACAGGGACTTTTACCTTTTCCCGTGCTGTAGCCGAAAGTCCCACGGTACTTTTCCCAATTCTTCGCTAGGGGATCTCTCTGCCCGAGACCCCCTGGGAAAAGTCCGCTCGGATGCGTCAGGTATGGTTTGGCAAAGTGGGCTTCTGTTGGGGTCGCGGATGCCGAAAAACCCCCTTTCCCCCCCATGGCCCCCCCTCGTAAGGGATTTTGCCCCCGGGGGACTTTCCTTTAGGGAAAAAAAATCGAGACCCCAAAGGGGTGGGCCCCCCAAAGGGTTTATCCTCCCCTGTCGGGAAATGGTGAATCCCGCTCCCGGTTTTTGCCTCCGTCCCGTTGTTTCTGGAGCGGGGCAGAACCCAAGGGGGATGCTTTCAGGCAAAGGGAAACCCTCCCCTCAGGAAAAAGTTAGAAGGCAAGGGGAAACTTTCGGGAAGAGGTTGCTCTGCATTGGGAAAAGGCTTTCCAGACAGGAAATTCTGCCCTAGGGGGAGGAAATCGGGTAGGGAAAAGGTGCCAGACAGGAAAAATCTGCTAGGGAGGGGGCTCCCGAAAGGAAGCCCTCCATTGGGAAGAGTTTTGATCAGCGTAAAAGGGAGGCTGCCAGACAGGAAAAATTCCCGGTAGGGGGGGATTGGGAAAAACTTCTTTTGCGGACCCCGCTTTTGTAAATAAAGGGGGTTTTTAAACAACAAAGGGAAGTGATTTGAGTTAGAGGCCCCCCCAAAATTAAAGCTTCCCGGTTCAGACCTTGTGAAGGGGCATTGAAAATTTTTACTTGGAAGGGATTTTTTACAAGGTAGCAAAATTTGTACCAATTGTCGGGAAAAAAAAGGCCATGCACCTTTTTTCTGGGGTTATCAGGTGCTGCAAGGGGAGGGGTTTTGCTCACTTAAATTTAAGGGCGCTTATGGGAGACTGCAGTTGGGGTCTGCGTAAAAGTTTCCCCCTTTTCCCCGAGACGTTCAGGGGAAGTTTAAAGGTTTATGAAAAAAAATAACCCACCCAGACCTTGTGCGTTTGGAGTTTTTTCTGCGCCAAAAACGCTAGGGTATGGCGTCAGTTGGCTAACTGGAGCTTTTGGGGGATTTATTTTCATCGGAAAAGTTTTCCCCACCGTGTCCCCAAAAGTTGAGGACCGTATAGGCGAGCAGAAACCCAAAGGGTTTCGCGGCTTTCGATTCAAACCGTGAGGGGTTTGCTGAAGCCGTAGGGGCTTATGGGATCGCCCAGTTTCGGCAGGAAGCCCTCACGGATTTAGTGGCAATAAAGCGCCGCGATGCTAGCGGGTCGAAAAAAGGCAGGCAGTTCTTTGGGGGAAACCCCAGTAAACCCCACTGTGTTTTCTTTGCGGTGTCCTGGCCCATTTTGGAAAAAATTGCCCCAAAGCCGCGGTAGTCATGGGGCTAGTTTTCCCTTTTCCCGCGTTCCCCGGGGCCCCCGGCTAACGTGGGGTCCTCCCAAACTTCTGGTTGGGGGAAAAAGTGTCCAGTGTTTCTTTTGTTTTTTGGGGTTTTTCCTTGGTCGACTCCATCAGGGATTCGGGGGGCTTTAACGGTCTTTGTGGATAAAGGTTTTGGGTTTTCCCGAGGGTCAGCGGGGGGGGCCAGTTACGATGTTTGCGGGTTTGGGGGGGGTTTTACCCCAAACCCCCCTTTGTACATTTTCCTATCTCCCCCCTATTCTGGGGTGAAGTATGGGCCATCGTGGGGGAGCGAAACCCCGTATTCCCTTCTAAAAGGGAATACAAACACCCTTTTCAGGAAGGATGCAAATCAGTTGTGTCTACGGGTTTTTGCCGTACAGGATGTGTGGGAGTTACCCCCGCGCGCCAAAGCCAAGAAGGGGGAGCAGGGGAAATTTCGTCCCGTTTTAGCCGTTTTCTGACGGGTTTCTTGCAAGTTGGCCCATTTCCCGCTGCCATGGTTTTGTCTTCAGGCCAGGGGTTGGAAGTCCAACGCCCACGAAAAACTGGTGGATTTGTCCCGGTCAGTCGGCCCGAACCGCCAAGGTGAGCTTTTTAAATTTCCCCAAGGGAAACCTCTTTAGGGGGCTTCACTCAGGAGAAAGGGTGGCCAAGCGCTTTGTCGTTCCCCAAAAACTTGGGAATTTGTTTTTCCCGGCAGGCCCTTTATTTTCCCCTTTGGGAGGCCAAAATGGGGCTCAAAACGGACTTCGAGCGAGGGAAGACAGACTTTTTTTTGGCCGGGGAGGGCTCTCAGGTTAGGCGTACTGCCGCGTTGCGTGTTGCCCAAAGGGGCAAAAAGGGCCCAATTTGGGCGTTGAAAGGGTTTTTCCCCAGGATCGTGTCACTGGTTGGGGAGCCATTCGCAAAAGGGTTTGGGGTCGACCCGGTTGGGGCCCCTTAATCCCCCTTTCCGGGTCGCGGGGGTGGTTTGTGGGAGACTACGGACTCGATTTTTCCCGGGCTGTCCGCTTAGGGGCTATCGAGGGCCCCCACTTTTGCTGGCTCTCTGGCAGATTTTGGGCGGCACTGGCGCGGCCCCCGGGAAAAAGTTTGGCCGGAAGTTTGCGGGGGGTGATCATCACCTCTCCAGTTTCCTGGACCGGATCCGGCCAGTCAGTCGTTTGATCATGGGTTAGGCAGTGGGGAAATGCCCGAGTCTTTCTTTACTTTTCGCCATATCAAGGGTTCCAGCAATCGGGTGGGTGGGCTATCTCAGCCCAGCTCCCTTGTCGGTACAACTATTGGAAAAAATCAGTCAGAGGAAAAATTCCCCTTTATCTTGGATTTAGTCCCCTTTTTTGGGTTGTGTATTGGGGTAGTGAGTTTTCCCTTCAGGGAGTTTTAAAAGTAGGGAATCACCAAATAGTCGGATTGCTTTCTTTTATTGTTTTAAGGTTTGCTTAGTTGTTTGATAAAAGTAATCTAAAATTTCATTGCCTGTATTTTTATCGTGGGGAAAGTTTTTTTTTGGATTTATGTACTTGTCGATCCAGAGGGGTTTGGGGTTTGGTCCCCTTGTTGTGATTTTTAAAATGCGTCAAGGGTTTAAAGGAGCACTGTATCTCAGGAAAAAAACAGTTTCTTTTAGAAAGGGGGGGGTTTTTTTCACGAAAGGCCCATTTACGAGGGGCCCATCTAGGGTGGTTTAAAAAATTTTTCATTTATTTATTGTTGTTGTTGTGGTCGGGGTATCTGTTCCCCAATGTGGCTTGTGGGTGTTTTGCCCCCTTACTGGGCGTTCCCGCTCAGGTTTGGGTTTTTCTTTTTTTTCTCTCTTTTCTCTTAATTTCATGTCCCCTTTCCATTATCCCGCAGGTTTTACGGGTGGCTGGTACCTTTCTCTTTTAAAATGGTGGGGCCCCTTTCGGCCTCTCCCCTGTCTTTTTACCTGCCCACGTGCAGCATTCCTCTTAGCTTGAGGTATTCTCAATCTGTGCGTGGTGGCTTTTGCGTGCCTCGGTTAAAGGGAGGGTTTTTTTTTCACTCGGCGGGGAAAATGTCCTGGGAGCGCCCCCTCGGTTTTGGTTCTCTTTTCACATCCGCGAAGGTTTCGGGGCGGTACCTTCAATTTTTCCCGCGGGCGGGCCTGTTAGGGGAGGGGACGTAAAGTCCCTCTTTTTCCCCATCTGCTTGCTGGTCCTCTCGACTGGACAGGGGGTCACCCTTTACCCGCCACCTCTTGGGTCCCCCCGGGAAATGGGAAATCAGTTTTGTGGTTTTTTTTTTTTTTTGTTAGCCCGGGTAGTTTTTTTCTTTTACGCAATTTCCTTTTGGTTTTAAAATTATAAAAAGGGAAATTTTTGTTTTGAGACCATTTTTGTCTGGCCATTCAAAAAATTTTATCCAAAATTCTTTTTCCTTTTTTAAAGCTTTTGTTTATGCGGTAGTCGGTGTGTTGGTCTCGTCGCCTCCCCTGTTTTTCCCCAAATTTGCCCGGGGCTTTTATTCTTCGGCCCCCCGGGTTTTTTATGTTTGCAAAAGGGGGAAAGAGGTGTTTTTTTGTTTGCAAGCGTGGTAAAGCGTGGAAAATTTGTCATTTGGGTGCCCTGGTTGGGAATTGTTATTTTTGAAATGGTTTCTTAAAAAGTTGGGGGTAATCGTGCCAAATTTAATTTTGATTATTTGCAAAAGGGGGTGGCAGTTATTAAAAAAATTTGGTTGCTGTATTAAATTCAGTTTTCCCAAGAAGGAAAAATTTTAAGTGAGTGAGGGAAAAGGGTGAAGATTTTTTAAATTGCTTAAATTTGTTTTTTTTAAACCTGTTAATGTAATTTTCTTACCTTTCTTCGTGTGAGGAGGGCCCTTTTGCGGGAAAATTCCTCATTTTTGGGTTTTTTTACTGTGTTATGCT
>CM031608.1:66829940-66840556 GCA_018398815.1 Conus ventricosus
TCATATGATGGTGCAGAAACAGGCGAACTGGTCGGACTGTTCATGCTATCCAACATCAAGAAACAACTCGGAAAGCAAGTCGGACTATGCAGAGACGATGGCCTTGCTGCACTAACCAACAATCCAAGAACCATCGAAAACAAGAAAAAAGAACTATGCAAAATCTTCTAAAATCATAACTTAAAAATCACCGTCGAAGCAAACAAAAAGGTAGTGAACTACTTAGACATAACACTTGACCTCAACAACCACATATACAAACCATACAAGAAACCTAACGACACACCTATTCATGTAAACATCAAAAGTAACCATCCACCATCTGTATTAAAGACCATACCCAATGGCATAAACAAGAGACTGTCCAATCTATCATGCAACGAAAGAGTATTCAACAACGCAGCAGTAGAATACCAAGAAGCACTGCAAGAAAGTGGCTATAATTATGAACTACAATACAAACCAGACAACAACATAAACAAAAGCAAGAAAAACAGAAAAAGAAAAATCATATGGTACAACCCCCCATACGACGGGAAACTTAAAACAAACATAGGAAAGAATTCTTTAAAATCTTAACAACATCGTCCCCAAAAGAACACAAACTGTCTAAAATATTCAACAAAAACACCGTCAAACTATCATATTCATGTATGCCCAACCTCAAAAATCTAATTGATGCATCCAACAAAATGAAAACCAACACAGCAAAGAAGGGTGAAGAAAGGAAATCTTGCAATTGCACCAAAAACGAGCAGTACCCCCTAAGCAATAAATGCCTCTGCAACAATATTGTATACCAAGCCACTGTGACATCAGAAAATGAAAAAGAAACATATATAGGGATTACTGAAAACCACTTCAAAACAAGATATGCAAACCACAAACAGTCATTCAATAAAGAAAAATACAAAAACCAAACAGAACTGAGCAAATACATTTGGAAACTTAAAGATGCAAAAAAAAAAACTATAATATATCCTGGAAAATCATAAAAAGGGCATCACCATACAGTAATAATTCAAAAAGATGCAACTTATGTTTAACTGAAAAATGGCCAATACTATGTAAACCATACTTAGCAACTCTAAACACTAAAACAGAAATAGTAAACAACTGCAGGCACAAATGGAAATCGTTGTTAGTGAACACACCCCGAACAACCACCTGAAAACCTTAAAAAACACGTGCAACTAACTCGCACGTGAAAACAGTTACAACTGGGCCCCACACGCTATATAACACCGGCGGTGGGTGACCCAAACATAATCCTGAAGAGAGCCAAGAGAGCTTGAAACAAATTTGTAGATTTTTAACATTCCTTTTAATACTTGATCTTAACAAATGTTGCTCCCCAAGGGGTCGAGCGCTTTTAAAATCATTTTAGGCTTCTCAGTTATATTCATCTATATATATATATATATATATAATATATATATATATATATATATATATATATATATATATACATATAATATATATATATATATAAATGTGTGTGTGTGTGTGTGTGTGTGTGTGTGTGTGTGTGTGTGTGTGTGTGTGTGTGTGTGTGTGTTGAACAAATATATATGTACACATTATACATACATATTTTTATATATTATATATATATATTGAGAGAGAGAGAGAGATGTATTGTGTGTGTGTGTGTGTGTGTGTGTGTGTGTGTGTGTGTGTGTGTGTGTGTGGGGGTGTGTGTGTGTGTTGTGTGTCCTGGCTTAAACGAAGGACGTTTAAAAAATATATATATGACTCTAGTCGTAGACATGTAAACAACTGGTAAACTGATCTCCTAACTTCTGGTTTATGTCACACAATGGTTGACTTGTCATCAAGCAGCCAAACAGTACGGTGTCTTTCCGAGTTGTGCTAGGCATTCAAATTGCTTACATCAGTTTATGTTCAGTTAAAAATTGAAAGTAAGATAATGACACATTTGCAATAATGTGCATTTCAAATCTGGTAAATGTGGATAAAAAAAATTCTTTGCGATCACCCAGTTTGAGGATGTGTGTCTGTCCGTGTAGGAGTGTCTGTGGTGAACATTTATGTTATTTTCTTTGGATCAAAATTGGTACAAAAATATTCACAGATATTAATGAAGTTGCTGCAATTCAAAGTTTAAGGTCAAAGGACAAGGTGAAATCACAGGGGGAAAAAGAGATAAAATCAACTGAGCCTGCGTGTTGCTTATTGTTTTCTTTTTTATGTAGAAAAGGACTGCGACAAACCCGTGAGAGAACATGGTCCCTTTGGGAATACAATGTCAAAGGTCAAGGTCATAACGTGGTCTAATATGGTAATATAGGAAGTGCGACTGTCTTTGGGTCTTTGATGAAGAAACTTTTAATTGCTGGCGTGTGGTGGTGGTAATGACGAGAACTTGCCATCATCAACTGTTTGGACCATCCTGTCATGACACGAGACCGAGAACCAAGTAGAAAAAGAAATGATTTTTCAGTCTGGTGTAAGGCTTTATTTGTAAGAGGACTATCAACGAACAGAGTAGGTCTACTCGGAGCCAGTTTGTTTAGGAGAAAAAGGTTCATTGAAAGACACGCTGTCGCTCTTCCAACTTTTCTGTTGAGACCGGCAGACATGGTTTTCTTGGGGTTTTTCTGCTCGCCAGTGCGACCACTATTACAATACAGGAAGGCTCCATGCTGATGCAGTATTCCTCTTGCAACTCCAGCCCTGTTACTGTATTTCAAACAGATAGCTCTTTACTGCAGGAAAAAGGGAAAAGACATGATTCGCTTCTTCTTCGGCTTCTTCTTCTTCTTCTTCTTCTTCTTCTTCTTCTTTTGCGGTCGATTGTTTTTGGTTGCGTCACATCTTCAATCCTGTCGCCACGACGAATCCCACACTCTTCTCGAGGTCATGACAGCTGCCAGAAAGCTGCATCCGTAGTTCTGCACCCTCTGGCCAGATTTGACGCCGTAGTAGAACATAATGAGCTGGACAGTGTTGGAGGATGCGTTCAGGGGTCTGAGATCCAGTGCCACGCAGACATTCGTCTGTGTGGGTAATCTTAATTCGGTTGAGGTGGCTCAGCAGTCGACAGTGGCCAGTTCTCAGTCTGAAGAGGATTGTTTGTTGGTATCTCTGGAGCTGATGGATTGGATCAGCACCACTGTCTGCACCCAGCCTTCTCTTCCCCTGAGAGAACTATAAAATGCCAATCCTAGCTCAACCACCCTCAACCAGTTTCGGGCGGTTGCCCTAGGCTAGGCATTTTATAGTTCTCTAACTAGTAAACCCTACAAACAAACATACTGTGTAGGATTATCCGTTTTCAATACTAATTTACTAAACTTTTCAGATTTTAGTTTTTGCTTAATCCTGCGTTTTTCCTGATCATTTTCAATAACATCATTTTCACGCATACATTCATCAAATGCGTCTCTGTCTTTCATGTGAAATAAAACTACAGTCTTTAACTGTTCTCTAAAGTCTTTTAAAATCCGCACACTTATCCTAGCATGACAAATCTTATAAAACGAAGTAGACAGACAGACAGACAGACAGACAGACAGACAAACACTAGGTAGGTAGGTAAGGCTGGCAGGATCACATACTGCAGAGACCTGCCAATAGGCTGACACCTGATTACTTAATTTGTGTGTTGGGTCTTATGACTCGGCAAGGTGCAATGCTGCATGACCGGACATGACGATCTAGACCCAACGCCCCCCAACCAGCGCCTCTCAGTTTAGCCATGGCTTTCAATGCAGGCGGATGTGTTTGTGTTTACAGAGGAACAGCTTCTTGCCATAGATGAACATATGTTTTATTACAACTGTATGGCGGAGTATTTAAACAAAAGAATAGCGATCGATATTTATTGCCTGCAGTTCTGAATAGCAAGATTTCTATAAGTGGTTGAAAGGATCTTGCTCAGTCATTCCCGCCCGGGGTAAAACAGATATAGACATGTTTCTTACATTCTCCTATCGTAAGTCAAAGTGATTGACTTTAAAACTTTGGATTGGATTGGCGACAACTGTAGTGTGTGGACATATTTCTGCTGTGTGTGTTAATATCTGATATCTCTCAAAATGGCAAGTGACAATTCTCTCAGTTCGAATGATTCTCAGAATACGCAAGAATTAGACAAACAAATTGAAGAATGCTTGGTGCCTACAACTGGATTGAGTTAAGAACTCGGAAATTTTACATTGCCCGAAGAGTCTCCTTTTAATGTGGTTTATTATGAGCAAACTGAAGCAAATCGAAGAGATGCTACAAATCGAAGAATACAGAAAGTACTGGTCAGAAGCGCCGCATATTCTTCTCACATCAGAGCGTCAACAGTCCCAGCCTTAGACTGTGTGTAAGCATCTAAATATAGTAACGATCATGCATGATCGATACCTACCTGACAAGTTTTCTGAACTGTAGTATGACATGACTCTAAATATAGTAACGATCATGCATGATCGATAGCATTCTTGTAGCAGTGAGAGAGAACTAGCGCTCCACCCTGGAGCGGTCAAAGGTCACAGTGGCAAGACGTTTTTCCAGCCAGCAATCCCAGTAATCGTTAACGGTGGAAGGCAACAGCCTAAAAATAGAACCGTTCACCGCGCGTGAACGGTAGCCTACCTGCTGGCATTCTCACTCCTGCCCCATGCCTTTTGCTGTTGTGGTTGGCTGCTTCAACGTTTCACCTATTCGCCTGCTTCAACGTTTCACCTATTCACCTGCTTAAAGGCTGTCTCAGACGGCCGCTGAGAGAACTTTGAAGAGATCTTGTGATTATTGATTCAGGACTCTGATAAGTGATTTTAGCGGCTGTCTCGAATTTACGCCGCTCAAAGTGCGAACCACAAAAAGCCCCATTCACATTCCCCTGCAAGCACCTCCCTATCTATTGTGTGTGTGTGTGTGTGTGTGTGTGTGTGGGCAAATGAGAGGTGGAGACAGACAGACAAAGAAGTAAAAAGACAGACAGACAGACAGACAGACAGAGATGTGGGAGCGAATGAGGGTGAGAGAAACTGATTAATTTTTTTATTCACTTGACATTTTAATGCCTTCTTACCTTTACCCACCCAAGTCATCCTTAAGTTCTTACTCAAGTCACTTCTAAGTTCTTAACTCAAGTCATCCTAAGTTACCCCAAGTTCTTATCAAGTAACTTCTAAGTTCTTACTTAAGTCATCCTCAAGTTCTTAATCAAGTAACTTCTAAGTTCCTACTTAAGTCACTTCAAAGTTCCTACTCAAGTCATCCCAAGTTACCCCAAGTTCTTAATCAAGTCACTTCTAAGTTCTTACTCAAGTCATCCCCAAGTCACCTCAAGTTCTTAACTTAAATCACCTCAAGATTGTAATTAAGTCATCCTCTAAGTACAACCAAGTTCTTATTCAAGTCAACTTATAATTATTTATTAAGTTCTTAAAGTATTATTGCATCTGAAATGGATCGAAATGATCTTTTGTTGTTGGCAGTTTTGGCATGCTTTTTTGTTCGGCTTCTGTATTTAGTGGTTGAGATTGTTTGGACTGCTTTGGTTTTTGCTGTCTTTGTTTATATATTTTATAACTGTAATAACCGCCCCCTGCGGCAATGCCGCCAAAAATGAAGACTTTGCGGTGTAGGCAACCCTGTTGTTGTTGTAGGTCTTGAATCATCTTGTTCTGGTGTTTTTATAGCTGGCATTGAAACAACTGACTGCGGCTCTAGCACTTTTTCATTATGGGCTATAATCTGTGATTGTAACTGTAATTTTCTTTGTTTGTTCCACTCTGCTAATTTTTTTCCCTGGCTTTGGTGTTGGTTGTGGATGATAGTTTTAGTCTCTCTGTAAGTCACCGGGTGGCTGAACTGCTCCATATTGCTGCCTGCCTTGGACAGAGCGTCAGTCTTCTCATTCTCATTGATCCCACAGTGGGATGGAATCCAAAGGAGTACAATGGTAGATCGTCTTGAAAGATCGTGGAGGGTTTTTGTTGTTTTTTTCAGCGGCTGTTTGCTTCTGTTGCTTTGAAGTCCCTGCAGCAGAGATCTGCAGTCGGTGAAGAAAGCAGTCCTGGGTGGTAGGTTGTTTGACTTTGTGAACACTTGTACAGCACAGTTCAAACCCCAGCGATCCTTTGGTTTGTATCAAACCAAAGCGTTAGAGCATGTCTTTCCAAAGGAGGAGGCTATGAGCATTTAAAAGCAGGGAACTACAAAATCCACTGGAGCTGGAACTGGAATGGTGAAATTCCGGCCAATGGAGCTTTTGAATGGACATGGGGCAGCAAGCCATTTTCTTGTTCTTGTTGAACTTGGGTTTCATTCGGCCCACCTGGCTAGTGTTCATATTGTATGTCAGCAGAAGCTAGTGAAGCTTTGAAATCAACATGAACAGCAGGTACTAGACTTTGTATTTTCCAGGAAGGCCACTATCACACAATGATCTCCACGTACACACTCACATGCAAACACAGACAATCTTGCGCCCCGCAAGCAACCACACATGTGACTCCTTTACAATGAAACAAACCAGAACTTTAATTTCAAATTTCTCCTCCGATGAAAATTGTTCTTTCGTTCTATCTGCAGCCTTACTTCTTTTCGCGCAAGGAATTTTTAAATATTTGTTCTTTTTTTCATGGCCAGTATATCATTCAACAGGATATCTCTTCGCAAAACAAATATGTTCTTCAGTTGCCTGCAATGTTTGCTATGTATCATGTTTGCCTACTATCGTCACAAAGACTGTGCATAAATGCAAGTTCATTCCAAATATTTCTATCAAATCGCTAGTTCGTATCAAATACTAATATTAAATCTCTACTTCATGTCAAATGTTCATATAAAATCGCAAGTTCATATCAAATGAAGCATACTGTGAAGGTGTAACAGTTAGCAGTCAGTCGCTGCCCGTCAAGATATGACCTCAGATATGGCGGTACCAGCTTCCTCATAGGGGCGCTCGCCCTAGAGAGACAAGGCACACTGTTAGTGATCTGAATGAATCACTTCCTGGATGATTGACCACAGGCTCCACAGCTTAGCTATAAAGTGTGTGAATAGATGTGAGAGTCCATGTCTCGCAGGCCTTAAGGAATTAGTTGTGCGTTATACACAGTCAAAAAAAGCCGATGTCTTAAAAGTACTGAGCCTCGCGATAAAACGCAAAATTTTTTTAATGATCGTGGTTCAAACACAGTGACTCTGCAAAAACCGTCCTGATGTCATCAGACTATGATGAAATAAATACAGACCCATAACTCCAAACGCATGCTGCTTACCACACCGAGTCACCTGCAGAAAATGACAACACAGAGCACACAGAACAAACAGCAGAAATGACAACACAGAGCACACAGAACAAACAGCAGAAATGACAACACAGAGCACACAGAACAAACAAGGAGTGATACCCGAAAGGGGATGTTCCAAACTTGCGCTCATACAGCCTGTTTGTGACACGTCTGCACAGCAGCAACAACAACTGAAGAGATGAACTCACACAAATTGAGATTTATTCAGGACTGGGGAGCCTTTTTCATCTTGTGTATAGTCAAACAAACACATGGTTTCAGTTTCAGTTTCATCAAGAAGGCGTCGCTGCGTGCGGACTAGTCCATATACGCTACACCACATCCACTAAGTTTTGAAACCACACTACGCATGATTTGAAGCTGATGGATAAATGAATTTACAACAAAGATGAGACAGATGAATAAAAGGGTCTCGTGGCTGCGACTCAGCGGATGTCTGACATACGCATTAGCCCAACGCGCTGGTCACACCTTGAGGGCCTGCCTAACATTTTTTTCTTGTGTGTGTGTTGTGTGTGTGTGTGTGTGTGTGTGTGTGTGTGTGTGTGTGTGTGTGTGTACACGTGTGTGTATGATGTGTGGGCATGGGCCCATGTGTGTACGTGGGCGCATGTGTGTGTTGTGTGTGTGTGTGTGTGTGTGTGTGTGTGTGTGTGTGGTGTGGTGTGTGTTGCGTGTGTGCGTGCGTGTGTGTGCGTGTATGCGTGTGTGCACACAGGCATGTGTGCGAGTTTGTTTGTTTGTGTGTGTGTGGTGTGTGTGTGTGTGTGTGTGTGTGTGTGTGTGTGTGTGTGTGTGTGTGTATGTGTGTGTGTGTGTGTGTGCACGTGTGTGTGTGTGTGTGTGTGTGTGTGTGTGTGTGTGTGTGTGTGTGTGTGTGTGTGTGTGTGTGCAGAAGTGCGTGTCCATATATATATATATATATATATATATATGTGTGTGTGTGTGTGTGTGTGTGTGTGTGTGTGTGTGTGTGTGTGTGTGTAATTTGTGGTTTGTGTGAGCAAACAATAACAAATACAGGAACCCTGGTTTGATTGGTGTGAAATGAAATTGTAAATGAGGTAGGAACAGTAAACAGAAAATGGCAAACATGTAGAGTAACCCTTCATGCATTACATGAATATCTTTGTTCCATGTCAATGAACGTGATGATTTGCAATTATAATTATTGTATATCTTTGTTCTATGTCAGTGAACGTTATAATTTGCAGTTATAATCATTCTCTCTCTCTCTCTCTCTCTCTCTCTCTCTCTCTCTCTCTCTCTCTCTCTCTCTCTCTCTCTCTCTCATTGTGTCAGTCTGTCTGTCTGTCTCTGTCTCTCTCTCTCTCTGTCTCTCTGTCTGTCTGTCTGTCTCTCTCTCTCTCTCCATCTCTTTCTCTCTCTCTCTCTCTCTCTCTCTCTCTCTCTCTCTCTCTCTCTCTCTCTCCTCTCTCTCTCTCTCTCTCTCTCTCTATCTCGCTGTTCAGAGAGGGAGAGAGAGAGAGTTCTTAAAGGCGGTGTGTCAAATGAGTTGCAAACTTATCCGTGAAGGTAGTCGTATTAATATCATTGATTTTGTATGTCACCTGTGCCTCCTATGAGTGAGCGTGTTGCTAGGCACGTCCATCAGTTTAGAGCTGTGTTAGCTCCCGTCATTATTTGCAAATTTCGCGGGTACGGTATATTTCCCACACGTTACCTCTCCGCGGGAAATCGAACACGAGAGATGAAATCGACGAAACAGTAATTTAAAGCTGTATTTACAAGAGCGATTAAGTGCTGTTCAACAGTTCAGCTTGTTTCATCAAGGAGGTGCCACTGCGTGCAGACCAGTCAATGTGTGTTACACTACAAATTGGATTTAAAACTCTGGTGAGTTTGTTGTTGTAAACTTCCTTGTGACATTACTTGACCAGTTATTTGAAAATGGAATTCATCCAAAATGTCAGACAGAATCCATAATCATTCCTTTATTTAAGAAAGGTCATGTTAATGGTGTGAACAACTATAGAACTGAAGATAGACTGCCTTTTAAAGCATACAAAATGTTATTTAATAAGTATTTTAATGGTAAGAAGATATGGGTTACAAATGTCCTTACTGTTTAAAGTCTTGTAGATTTACGTTTGTTTGGGTTAATTAGGATGTTCAAAATATGCAAGGTTTCCTAATATTTTTAAAGCATAGACTTGTTGATTGTAGATGGCAGGAATGGCATGATCACATATTATTTATAGTAGCGACAGATTTTCTTGGTACAGGCTGTTTAACAACTACTCATTTGAGAGAACCATATATTGAGTTAAAAATGAATAGATATATGAAAAGTGAATTGACCAAGTTTCGATGTGTTGTGTCTGGTGTTGCTTGTCATTGTTTTAGATATAGTGCTAGAAATGAAAATATGCTTACGTGCCATCTATGCAACATGGGTAAAGAAAATGAATTACACATTTCAATTTGCTGCCCTGCCCTGAGTGATCTTATAGTAATATATATATCCAGATAAATGTCACAAAGTTCATGTATTTTTAGGTCAGCTTGCTCGTGTCAACTTGACATGAGAATACATTAAAATTTGGCCGTGTATATTTACCAAGCGGTCAACAGGTTGCAAATTGTGACGTCATAGAATGTATATTTCAGTCTATACCAATAAGAATGCTATTTGGTTATGATATGCTATTTGGTTATTTGTATTTCTATTGGATTCTTTTCTCTTATTCAGTTACATGTCAATCCCGCTTTAGTAAGGGTCCTAGGCCTTCACCTGTATAAATTTTGCGTCTTTTGGCTCTCTCGGTTAAATTTTGAGTCTTTTCGCTCTCCCCCCCCCCCCCACTCTCTCTCTCTCTCTGTCTCTGTCTCTGTCTCTCTCTCTCTCTCTCTCTCTCTCTCTCTCTCTCTCTCTCCCCTCACCCCCCTCCCCACTGTGTGCGTGCGTGTGTGTGTGCGTGCGTGCGTGCGTGCGTGCGTGCGTGCGTGCGCGCGCGTGCGCGCGTGCGTGCGTGCGTGCGTGCGTGCGTGCGTGCGTGCGTGAGTGTGTGTGTGTGTGTGTGGTGTGTGTGTGTGTGTGTGTGTGGTGTGTGGTGTGTGTGGGGTGTGTGGCATCATTCAGAATCGAGCTTAGCAAATTATTTTCAATAGGGCAGAGCTGTTTTAAAGCAACATAAGTGACAGGGTAGAGATTTGCCGGCGGGAAAAGTTCCTGGGAGCGCTACAGCATCGAATGGTTTGCCAGAACCTGGATGTCAAGTACGCTGAACTTTCCCTGCAATTGTGGCATCCCCCGTACGAGTGCAATTATAGAGTGTGACAGCGCATGTGCACGGCCTACGAAGGTTAATCTAT
>CM031608.1:66841556-66869056 GCA_018398815.1 Conus ventricosus
TTAATTATGCGCATTTAACATGACTAGAACTGCAAGCGTCCGCATCGGGTGTGCGGCGCCGCGTGGTCTCGCAGCAGTTCCCGCACAACACTGTACTATACGCCCTGCCACAATCCACGAACCTGAAATTAGGCCTGTGTGCACAGTGTCTCGGTCAAGCCATACATAATTTCTAGATTTAAGCAGGATTTTTTACTTTATGTTTGTTCAGTATGTTTGTTTGTAGATAATCGTTATTTTTTTGTTATTGAAGTAAGACTTGTCAGAGAACAGAAAAGGCGGCTTTTAGGCCACTTTCGCCCAAAACTTGGCGGAGGAGCAAGTGGAGTAGAACAGACATTTATCTGTTCTCTCCTCGTGATGTATGTGGTTATGTATATCTACGGTTAGAGGGTAACAGCTATGTCAAGTGCAGGTGAGGGCGCATTCCCACCATCCTGTGGCCCGGTACACCAGGCGGGTCAGGGCCGTTGTAGTTGGGGAGCTGTGGACGGCCAGTTGCTGGCATTCCTGTCCCTGACTGTCCGGCGATCGTCGCAGGTGCCTGCAGCTACCCCACCTGCACTCCCCATCCTGCTGTGCCGGACGGTTGTCCCAGTCCTTACCCCGTCCAATGCTACAACCCTTTTTCCTTTCCTCCCCATCCGGCGGGATCTTCACAGCCTGGCCAGTAACGTCGCCGTTGGTGTCGCCGTTGCTGGTGTCACTGTAGCTGCTGGCGCCATTGCTGGTGCCATTGATGCTGCTAGTGCCGTTGCTGTGTTGCCGTTGCTGTGTCGCCGTTGCTGTGTCTCCGTTGCTGTGTCGCCGTTGCTGTGTCGCCGTTGCTGTTATCGTCGTTGCTGTTGGCATCGTTGATGGTGTCGCCGCCGCTGCTGGTTCCCGTATTACCGACTCCTCACTCGGTGACCGCCGCCATTGAAGGGTGTCGTCGCCGCCCTGAGTGATTTGTCACTGTGGTTGGTGGCAGTCGTCAGTGTCGCTGTTGTGTTGGCGGTGGTGGTAAATTCCACTGGTGCTGTGATAGCCGGGGTGTTACTATTATCTGTCTTCTCGTCCTCGGCAGGCAGGTTCGTCTGGTCACCGTCACCGTCGCTGTCGTCGTCGTGAGACTGTCAACGTTGTCGTCGTGTGGCCTGGTGGTTTTTTTGTGTGTGGTGTGTTTTTTGTGTGACATTGAAACACCTGAAGACATTGGGTTTGGATGTGCATACATGAAGGATGGATGTTGATTAAAAAGGGTATGACTGAAGGGATGAA
The DNA here is from genome assembly GCA_018398815.1 of Conus ventricosus. NCBI lineage: Eukaryota > Metazoa > Mollusca > Gastropoda > Neogastropoda > Conidae > Conus > Conus ventricosus. The sequence continues at coordinate 66,842,817 of CM031608.1, forward strand.
TGTGCGCAGTGAATTATATGCGAAATGAACATGGTCATGTGAAGTTAGTATAGTTTTGGGTGTTGTTGTTGTTGTTGTTGTTTTCTTTTGGGGAATTGGTTTTGAAAGAAAGATTGATTTGTATTATGCTATGTGTAATCTGCTGGTCTGAGAAACAACTGCACACCGTAACTAGAATGGGGTTAAATTACTTGTTGTGGCTGTCTAGGCTGTAGGAACCGTGTGTTTTCAGACTGGGGTCTGAGACGAATACATAGAAGATTCCGCTCATTACACGTTTTGTTGTGAATAAAATCGTTTTCTTGTCAGTTCTTGTGTGGGGTGTTATATGTTTAATGGGTTAGTTGTGGGAGGGTTTGTTTTTTTTTTTATGTCCGGCTTAGCGTTCCGTGACACTCATCCTTCGCTCTTGTCCTAGTGAGAAAGGTTCGTGCTTTCGCCTTGGATCGCCTTTATGGAGGGAAAGTAGAGAGCAAACCGGTCACTTTTAATATTCCATCATATTAATATTGCCATCAGTTCGATCCTGTGACTTCATTGCGATCATTTTCAGTTGAAAGGTTTTGGATAATTTCGTCATTAGAGCGATATTAATCGATGAATCCATCAACCAACCAATCAATCAACCAACCAACCAACCAACAAATCAATAGTTCAATAAATAGATCAGTTAATAATGATTAAGAACCGGAGATATTCTGATGACTCTCTGGTTCACGCATCTTCATAACCTCAAGACATGACTGAGAGACTCTGACGTTTACCCCCCCCCCCTCCCTCCCTCCCTCCCTCTGATTTTATTCATACTTTCTGTAAGAATTCATAACCAATTTGATGATGTAAGATACCGCTTTGCATGCACACACACACACACACACACACACACTCACACTCACACTCGCACTCACACTCACACTCACACTCACACGAGCGCGCGCGCGCACTCACACACACATGCACGCTCACTCGAAAACGCACACGGACGTACGTACACACGCATACATACAAATGACAACAATGCTGGTTCTCTTTTTTTCCGTCGAAGTATTACGCGGATTTTGATTTGGCGTGAACACAGCGTTGTTGTAATATGTGTGTGGGAATGATGAAAGGGGGAGGCGGATGCGTGAGTGCGTGTGTGTGTGTGTGTGTGTGGTGCGTGCGTGCGTGCGTTTGAGTGTGTGTGTGTGTGTGTGTGTGTGTGTGTGTGTGTGTGTGTGTGTGTGTGTGTGTGTGTGTGTGTGTGTGTGTGTGTGCGTGTGTCTTGGTGTGTGTGTGGCGCGTGCGCGCACGTGCACGCGTGTGTGGTTCATGCGTGCGTGCGTTTGTGTGTGTGCGTGTGTGTATGTGCGTGTGTGTGTGTGTGTGTGTGCACGCGCGCGCGCGTGTGAAACGTCTTGTGAAAAGTTTAGCTGAATTGTTTTTTATGATACTCTCACGTCATAGGTTTGCTCTCATTTTTACAAGCAGAACAAACAGCTTTGGAATCTAGTGTTGACCGGATGTCACGACCGACCCCTGGAGGTCTGCCCTGACAGGATCGGTCTAGGTGGGAGTGAAGGAGTGACTGACCTCACACGCCCCGCAAGAGACCACACAATAAAGATTACGATACAACACCCCATTTATTCATAACACACACAATAATAAATAAGCATTCCAACACACACAACCACAATCAAGCATTCCAACGCACACAAAAATGCACAATCACAATCAAGCACTCCAACACATACAACATGCACGATTATAAATAAACATTTCACCATACGACGAACACAATCACAATTACAGCATTTCAGCACGTATGACATATACACAATTATAAAGAAACATTTCCAGCATCGATCCCCTCTAACACCATGGAGTGCGTCCACACCCCTGCCCCTGTCAAGTCTACTGGGAGCACCCTGTCGCACTAGGTGCTCCGAGCCGGGTCGGTTCTCGCAGGGAGTCGCTCAAAGCCGACACCCTCGACTCACAAGCAGGCAGTGAAGAGCGCGTCCCGGGGGGGGGGGGGGGGAACGTGGCGCTGTTACTGGAGGTCCTGGACGGGGGTCAGGGCCGGCCAGTCAAGACGGCGGGCTTCTCTACCAGTCCGCGGTCCCGAGCAGAGCGTGGCCTCGACCAGCGCGTGGCACCATCCAGTCCGCGGTCCCAGCCGGAGCGTGGCCTCAACCAGCACGTGGCACCATCCAGTCCGTGGTCTCAGCCAGAGCGTGGCCTCAACCAGCACGTGGCACCATCCAGTCCGTGGTCTCAGCCAGAGCGTGGCCTCAACCAGCACGTGGCACCATCCAGTCCGTACTCCGGGTGAAGCCCCCGGGAGGGGGGGGGAAACGTAGCTGGGAGGAGAGAAGAAAGGGAGGGAAGGAAGAAGGGAAAGGGGGAAGGAAGAAGGAAGAAGGGTACTGGAACCCCGCCGTCAGTACAGTCTGACCCATGCTGTCAAATCTTAACAGCCACTCGCATGATGGGCGAGGGGAAGTCTACTAAACGCACACAGTAAACCCATCGAATCAGGAATGTTCACTAGGGTCTTCTCACACACGATGCAGGTAAAAGACTGCATTAAATCAACAGGTTATAAAACAAATATGAATTATCTTCACCCTTCTCTCACTCACGTTTAACATTTTCCTTTCTTAGGAATAAACCAACACAGCGACCATCGCTTAATAACTGCCACCACATTTGCAAATAATAATTCAATGGCATAATTGTCACATTTATAAACACATTTCAAAATAACACAAATCTCCAACCACGCATCCGAACGACAAATCATGCGTACGCACGCTCGCGAACATAAAACTCGTTCTCCTTGCACACACAAACAGACGGTGGCCGAAGGATAAGAGTCCGGCGAACGTGACAGGGGCGGACGAGCGAGACCAAGCAAGTTCCAACCCTGAATCACCAGGTTCTCTCCCATCCCCACCGACTACCGCATCACCAGATGCATAAACAGGAGAAAGAATTTTGGAAGTAATTTAGAATGGCCAGGTTAAAGATTGAATTAACCAGAGAAAAAGTCTCAAACAATATTTCTCTTACAATTTCGAAAACAAAAGAAAATTGCGCAAAAGAGGAGACTAAGCCGACTAACAACAACAACCAAAACAAACAAACCACGAAACTGATGCTTACCAGCTACCCGTGGGTGACCCAGAAGAGGCGGTCAAACGACTCTCTCTGCCCTCTGTCCAGTCGAGAGGACAGAGGCACAGGTGCGGAGAAAGAAGAAGTGATGTCCCTCTCCTACAGGCCGACTGCAGGAATTGAAAGTACAGACTGTACTTTCGATGATACGGTGAAGAACCAAGACTGGAGCAGGCGCTCCCAGAGACATCTTCCGCTCGAGTGAAGAGCTAACCTCCCTCAGCAATGGCGGCCAACATGCCATGCTGCGTCACAGAGTGAGCATACTTCAAACTAAAAGAAATGAAGCACGTGCGACAGGTAAAAAGACAGGCGAGAGGCCGATAGACAGCAAGTTCGAGAAAAAGATACCCACCACCCGTGAACCTGCAGGATGAATGCACGGGCAGTGGAATTAGAGAGAGAGAGAGAGAGAGAAAGCAACCGAAGTTGAGCTGAACTACCCCAAGGTGCAACCGCACCACAAGCCACATCAAGGGACGGATACACAACAACAGCAACGACAATAAACAAATGAATAATTCCGCCACCCTAGATGGGTCAAACGTCGTAGGCCTCGTGACAAACTCGTGACACCGGAAAACGTCCCATGTGGTCAACAACGCGTCCACTATTAGGGGACAAGAGAATCTGACCCGTCAGTCACAGGAAAAGAATACCCATCATGCCCTCACTCCTATTCCACACAACGTTACCGGAGACAATATGTACAACGTCCTACACCACATCTATCCATTCTAGTGACACTTTCTTAACGAAGTTCACCGTCCACTGCCACACCAACCTCTGTTCCAGTCAACGTCTCAGAACATGGACACGTTGAACTTGGACAAACCGATATCGATCACTGTCTGAATCGATCTCACGAGCTTCGGTTCAAAGCGATCAACGGGAGGGTGAATTACATGCGTTATATTGGGAGAATGAACAGAGGACATTTCAGTCACTGTAACATTTACATCTCCACCTTGCCTGGAACGATTTTTCGCTTTCAAGTCGGGCAACAGAGGTACAGTGATTGCTTTGAGATGGAGGTAAAAGACTGTTGTGCACGTGATGGTGATAAAGTGTTGTTGATGACGTATACTGCCGACTGTCCTCGTCTCGTGTTCAGCAACACCGATCGTGTGCTCTTTGCCTTGAAAAGATATGGTTGTGTAAAGGCTAACTTACAACTGGTTTACTTTTTGACATTTTCCGAAGTCTGCTCGACCTGACTTGAGCTTTGTCACCGCAAACAAAACAGGTCCGTGCATTCTCTCATCCTCCTCCCCCCCCCCCCCGCCCCCACTCTCGCTCGCTCTCTCTCTCTCTCTCTCTCTCCTCTCTTCTCTCTCTCATCTCTCTCTCATCGTCTTCTCTCTCTCTCCTCTTGCAACACTCACGCACACACATCCATTCATTTTGCCATTTATTCATAAACCATGAAAACACAACCTGTCAATGGTAATCATGGCAGGCTTTTGATCATTGTGGACTTACTAAGATTGATTATCCAGTTAAGAATTGTTGCACAAACCACCGTCGAAAAAGCGACGTAACTGTGCTGAGGCTATACAGATTTCCAGGCCTGAGGTCAAATCTACATCATTCAAAGGTACTAGACAGAGATCGTGTTGAGAAGTTTGCCAGAACATTTATCAGATTACTCTTTGCAAAATTAGTCAGTCTACTGTAAGAAGGATCACATCACACAACAGACTGCTGTTTTTCTGAATTTCAGAACATTCTGCTGACGCAATGCCGATAAATATTCACTCCATGATTGTTTCCTTTTTTCCTTCCTCAGTGCCAGCATCGCACGCTTGATTATCCATCCTTTTTGAAAAGGTTTGAAAGTGACTTTTTGTCTTTTTCATTCAGGCCAAGTTCTTGACTGGCTTGTGTCATCCGTCACTAGTTGTTGTCATCGATGGTTGCATGTCTGCCCAAAAAGTCTCCCTTGTGTGTAGGCGTTCTCCCGGGGCTCTGCATTGGAACCTTAGGTGGTTTTTCGATATTATTCTCCACCTTTGTTGAGGAAATATTTCCATTCCCCTCTGTTTTCTGTTTATCTCTGTCTGTCTCTGTCTCTCTCTCTTCTCTCTGTCTGTCTCTCTGTCTCGGGGGGTTGTCTCTGACTCTCTCTGTCTCTGTCAGTCATATCTGTCTGTCGCAGGCTGTCTGTCCTGTTCTCTTCTCTCTCTCTCATCATAATAAAGGAACAAGTCAAACTGACTGAGGCGTGAATAACCTATATTACTCATGTCCATAATGCAGACAATCTAATCGGTTTACACACACACACACATTTTGATTTCTTTTTTTTCACACAAAAATCGGACGAGGAATTCATTCAGTCATCCTCTGTGGATGGACGCACCCCTTACCCACCCGCTGTGGATAGCGGAGCCTTCTCTGACCGTCCCCCCCAGAACCTCCTCCTCATTGTCTGAAATGGTCTCAGTCTATCCTTGCATCAATAAATTCGCGTCCTTTTCGGTGTACGTGGGGGACGTAAAACAGAACAACGAACTCTATTCGAGCGACAATTCTACACCCACAAACCGATCGTCCAGTACTTCGCGAGGACGTTCGACACGCTTCGTCGCTTCATCAGCGTGGCACATCACTACACTACGCTATCCGTTTCAACATCGAGTTTTCGTGCCAGTCATGGCACCTGAAGCGAGCGGGTGGCAGCAGGACCAGTGGAAACTGCACGTGCCTGTGAGTTCCACGGGACTACGGCAGGATTTAAATCCCATGTAAGCGAGTTGGGACTGTGGGGATGGGGGGAGACGAAGAGGCGGTGCTGGTACGGGGGGGGGTCAACTCCACGATGGTGTAGGACCGCCTTCCCAGTGGGGCTGGGCCGGGAAGTGCTACCAGCTGATGACAAGAAGAAGCTGTGCCGCCTGGACACGAGGGCCTCGGGGGTGTGTCGGAGGAGGGGCGGCGCTCGGGTCTAGCCTGAATCCGCCTAGCGAGTGGAGGCGGTGCTCAAGGTGCTGGGGCTAAAAAGGGTCTGGGACGATTCACAGTATCGGGTTTAGACATCGGCGAGGGCTCCTAACAATGTAGGATTTTCATTCTCTCTCTCTCTCTCTCTCTCCTCTCGCAGTCGATCTCCTCTCTTCTCTCACTCTCTCTCATCTCTCTCTCTCTCTCTCCTCCTCTCTCTCTCTCTCTTCATATCTATCTAACTGTCTGCCGTCTATCCTTTCAATAATCAAGCTACCATAACCTACCTGATTATCTACCTACCTACCCACCTACCTACTTTTACCAACGTTACTTACTTAACCTGTGTATCTATCTATCTAATCTATATATCATATAACTATCATATCGTCTATATGATCTGTGTGTGTGTGTATATAGGGGGGGGGGGGGGGTAATACTGTAATTTTCGATGTTGGGTATAATGCACTTTGTTTTTGTAAGCCCAACGCGACACATATCCCTTTACAATGGGTTTGCTTCCCATCTACACACCCTCCCTCTCCCCCCCACACCAACGTAGTTATTATTGTGCCTGCCTGTCGGTCGGTCCTGTCAGTTCCGCTTCCGCCCTCCATTCACCCATATCCCCCCCACCCCCCCCCTCCCCCCTCCCCGTCCTCCTTCCATTTCCTTCACGTTATCTTGTATTTCACATTGTTTAGGTATGGAGTGCTGCTTCCACTGGGAGATCTACCACCATCTGTCATTGCGTTCTCCCTCGTCCAATGCCTTCACGTTATTCTTGTACTTTTCACAGGTTTGTGGAACGGAGTGCTGCTTCACTTGGGTAGATATACAAACCGTCGTCAGTTTCATCTCCCTTATCCTTCATTGCCCTTGGCAACGTTTCTTGTATTCACATTGTTCTAGGTACGGAGTGCTGCTTCACTGGGAGAGATAACACCGTCCTGTCAGTTTTCTCAAATCTCACTCCCGTTCATTGCCTTCACGTTTTAATCATTGTATTTCACATTCTTTAGTACGGAGTGCTGCTTCACGGTAGATAACGCGCACGTCTGACTCAGATTTTCTCCTCCCGGTCATTGCCTTCTACGGTTATCTTGTATTCACATTGTTTAGGTATGGAGTGCGTGCGTTCACTGTGTGTAGATAACACCGCGTCAGTTTTCTCTTCTACCCTGTCCGTTCGGATTTGCCATTCTATCGTTGATCTATGTATTTTCAGCATTGTTTACGGTATTGGAGTGCGCTTCACTTGGGTAGATACACACGTCCTGTCAGTTTCTCCTCCATATCCTGCATTCTCCCTCCCGTCCATTGCCTTCACGTTTCTTGTATATTCACATTGTTTAAGTACGGAAGTGCTGCTTCACTGGGTAGATAACAACCGTCCTGTCAGTTTCTCCTCTGTGTGTCCCACGTCTCCATTGGCCTTCACGTTATCCTTGTATTTCACATTGTTTTAGGTACGGAGCTGCTGCTTCACCTGGTAGAATAACTCCGTCTGTTCGATTTTCTCCACCCGTCCATTTGCCTTCACGTTATCTTGTATTTCATCAGTTGTATTTAGGTACGGAGTGGGGTCTAGAGTGCTTCACTGGTAGATACACCGTCTGTCAGTTTCCTCCCACCCGTTCATATTGCCTTCACGTTATCTTGTATTCACATGAGTTAAGGTACGGATGCATGCTTCACATGGTAGAAAACACCGTCAGTGGTCATTTTCACCCTCCCGTCCATTGCTCTTCACGTTATCATTGTATTTCACATGTTAGGTACGGAGTGCTGCTTCAAACCGGGGTAGATATACACCTTCTGTCAGTTTCTCTTCTCTCCCATTCCCCCGTCCATAGCGCTTCACGTTATTCATTGTATTTCACATTGGTTTTAGGTACAGGAGTGCTGCTTTCACTGGTAGATAACACCGTCAGTCAGTTTCTTTCTCTCGTCCCCACCGTCCATTGCCTTCACGTTTACTTGTATTTCACATGTTTAGTTACGGAGTGCGCTGTCACCAACTTGGGTAGATTAACACCGTCTGTTCAGTTTCTCAACCCGTCCATGATAGCTTCATCGTTTATTCTTATGTGTTTCACATTGTTTAGGTACGGAAGTGCTGCATTCACTGGGTAGATATAACACCGTCTGGTCAGTTTCTGCCCCGTTCATGTGGCCTTCACGTATATCTGTATTTCACGTTGTTTAGGGTACTAGGCGCGGGCTTGCACGGTAGATAACAACCATCTTTTCAGTTTCTCCTAGAATTCTCCCGCCGGTTCATTCCTTCACGTTATCTTGATTCACATTGAGTAATGGTACGGGAGTGCTGACTTCACTGGGTAGATAACACCGTCTTCAATTTTCTCACTCCTTCGCTGCTCTCCGTCCATTGCACTCACGCTATCTTGATTTCACATTGTTTAGGTAGGTGATGCTGCTTCCCACTGGTTAGATAACACCGTCTGTCAGTTTCTCCCCCTCCGCCATTGCCATTCACGTTAGTGCTTGTATTTACATTGTTTAGGTACGGAGTGCGCTTCACTGGGTAATAACACCGTCTGTTCAGTTCTCTCCTCCCTCAGCACCTTCATTGCCTTCACGTTCTATCCTTTGTATTTCACATTGCTTTTAGGGTATGCAAAGTTGCTTCACTGGGTAGATAACGTACGCGTCGCATACTATAAAGGGGACGTACCAAGTGAAATTGCACGAGAAACACCTCTTAGTTACTGCTCTTTACTTCAAATGGGGTTGCTGCGCAACAGTCCTATCGCGTATCGTCTCCTCATGAATAAATATGTGACAATGGTTACCTTTTCGTGCCCACCAATTCTGTGTGAATTTGGGACTCAAATCTGGCGACCGTCGATGCCCAGAGCTCGGGCCTGGTGTCCACGCTTGACTACCACATCGAAAACAATATCCCGGTGTTCCGTCACGAGTTGCTCGGCAGGTCACGTGGTCCCACGGAGTTCCTCGATTGTGATCTACTGGGGTGGCGATCTGATTGGTTGGACGAGAGGCCTAGGGGGCTAATCTCATGCTCCCGACTGATCGTGATCCTTCCTCCTCCGCCGCCCTCTCTTTTCGTGAGGGCTAACGGATGTCAAGAGTGACCTTACCATGTTGGTGTGTGACCATCGTGCGGACGGACTCGCAGCGATCTAGTGGGGTGGGGCGGGGGGACGATAGTTTTTGGTGTGTACCCTCCGTGTCCTCTCCCACACTATGAAACCTTGACTGTGGAGCACCGCGCAGGTAAGTGTGCCTGAACGCCAATGGAGGAATGGAACAAATAACCAAGGGGGGAGAGGGGGCGGGGAAAAGAAATAAAAGAAGAAGAATGGAAGGTGACAACAGACAAACAAAATGAGTGAGGCCAGCACATTTTGTGGTTCTCGTTTCTCTGCGCTAGAGAGAGAGAAGGGGGACAGAGTAGAGAGAGAGAAGAGAGAGAGAGAGATAGAGAGAAATGAGAGAGAGAAGAGAGAGAGGAGAGAGAGATATGGACAGACAGAGAGACAGTCAGACAGAGACAGAGAGAAAGAAAATGCCAAAACATGGGCATGAAACTGCGTCCGCAGAAGCCAAACTAATCCATATCCCGATTCTGGTGATCCTGACGCGGGCACGGTTGAATTAATATAAGGGACTCACTACACTTATTGATTGACCCACACGTTGAAAGGGTAATTTTGTTTGGCCTTTTTTGGTGGAAAACAGTGGTTTTCTTCCCCGGTAAACTTTGTGTTGTCGGAATAGGGCGTTGATGCTCGCTGGCATAGACCTCTTGACACTAGAGCCAGACAACTTTCCTTGAGGCAGACAGTGGACAACAGTGACTGTTCATATGAATGCTCATGCAAATCTGTCTGGTGATTTGAATTTTCTCTCTCGTTCATGACGTCTCTAGTCCCTGTTGCCTTACAGGAACTGTCTGTGGAAGTGTAGTGCTATCCTTCTATGAAGAAATGTGTTCATTCCTATGCTTGCCTGTTCATGTGGGCTACCGTAGAATCCCAGGACAATCTTCTCCCAATTTACTGGAACTAACCAACCAGAAGTCCTTTAGAAGATTCATCGTTATGATTGCCTTTTGCAGCTTCCACTGCTCCATAAGCAAGAACTTCTTGACTTCATTCAGTTTTTGCGAACAACCTTCCATGCCATCGTCTCTCAAGCTTACTCTATGAAATTTCTGACTCGTCACCTGCTTTTCCTCGACATAACTCTGTCAACATCCAGAAAGACTCACGATCCCTCCCTACTACAAAGTAACATTATAACCCAACAGATTCTCAATTCGACATTCTCTATTCTGCATCCTTCCAGACCCATCCAGCCACCACACCTGCATCGAAAGAACAGCATCCCTTTTCCCAGTTTCCTGAGGCTGGCGCAGACTCTGTACTCAGCGGGCTTTTGTGAAAGAGGCAACAACCATGGCTACTTTTTTTCACTGCCAAAAGAAGGCTTACCCTTTTTTGCTTGATACAATCATGCCCTGGAACGCGCCAAGTCAATTCCCGAGATGCCCAGCTCTCAAAAGCAAAGAAGCGTGATGCTGGTAGAGACGAACCCGTATCGATGCATACTGACTTTGAACCTATCTCCCACACTACATATCCCGTGAATTAATATATTCTGTGTCACATACTTCTCGATCCTTAGGAACGTCCAACACTGAAAGATACATTCAACCAACCTCGCACTTTGTGGCATTCAAGAGGGACAAAAGCCTTGGTGACCCATCTGGTGCCATGCTGTCCTTCCATTCTACGTACCCTTCTGCTCATAACTGGCCAATTTCCCACTTGCAAGAAACCTAAAATGTCTCTAACCTGTACTTTTAGTTAACCCTGCAACAACTATCCAAGAAGGCCCATCAATTCTTATAAGTTTCAGGAGAAAATCCGTTGGGAGGAGTACACATGCCAAACTCAAAATTTTGTCTATGTCCTACCTGTACCTTGTGTGCCATGATGTAGTTAGGAGAAACATACAGATCAACTCAATGATCCTTCAAAGAACACTAGGACAACATTCTACAGAAAAAAACACCAGTGCAAACCCAGCTTTAACGGCTGAACACCATAACCTGTACACATCAGAGTGGCATAGCGAGCCTTTGGGGCGCAATGCACAAAAAGAGGGCCAGTAACCGAGCAAATTTCTATTGAAAGCAGCTAATACAAAAAACAACGCCCCCTATGGCCTTTGAGTCCTTACGGACTACAATGTCAGGGAATAAACTGAGAGTTCTCTCAAGCAGCAACCCCCCCCCCCCTTCCCCCCGACCTGCTACCACCACCCCCCCCCCCCCCACCCACCCCTCTCCCCTGTTCTATTAACCATTTATTCCTTACCACCACCCCCTCCTCCTTCTCTGCAAACCACCACCCAGTTGATCCTCTCCCTCCCACTTTTTTTCCTTCCCCCCGCCCCCCCCTTTTGCCCACCCCATATTTGTTGACCATATAATACTGTTCACCTTTATTTCCCCACGCCCCACGCCACTAACCTTTTTGGCTGAACTGTTGGAGCCACAAGAAACCTGCCAGCTTCCCCTACAACATCACCCCTTTACTCTTTCGTGACCAAGTGCTTACAGCACGAAACGTTGAAGACTTCTCCAGAAAGGACCTATTTTTCTTTTTACCTTATAATTTTAAATCTATTTCTTTCTGCGACAATTAAGGAAGAGAACATTCGTTTTACATTCGCGTCAGTACAACACTGCACCTAATAAATAACCCTCCAAATTCTTCCAACGAAATTTTCAAAGCGACGAATATTTTCAATGCAATTGGATATTTTGTCTAGAAATTTTCCATTCATCCGTATCTAGAGCATGAAAGCATTTGGTCTGATATGAAACAGTAAAGTAAAAGAAAATCAATGGAAAAAAGAGGTATGATGAGGCGTGAATATGGAGCTTATAATCAGGTCTGTATCATCTGGGTTTTGCTCTGTCTTGTTTGTCTATCTATCTGTCTGGGGAGGGCTGTTGTCTACGGGCGCGATGTGGTGTGTGTGTGTGTGTGTGTGTGAGTTAGTGTGTGTGTGTGTGTGATGGTGTATGAGTGATGTGTGTGATGTGTGTGTGTGTGTGTGTGTGTGTGTTGTGTGTGCGAGCTCATAGATTTTGACATCAATACACACCACAGAAGAAAAAAAAAACACATGCCCAAACAGCAATTTCAACCAACAACAAAAAATACCATTCCTCATTGAAATGATGCCATTCATTCATTGATTGACAGTGCCTGCAGCTCAGCCAGAGATGCGACACATGGTGCAGGGTGTGTGTCTGCAAAACGACAAAAGGGGTGTAAAGCAAGACCAAGGCCACGCTACAGCGCTACTTACGAGGGCGAGTCGTTTCCCTGAATTTTCGTGACGTGGACACCAATCTGGAACAAGAAACACACGTCACAGCTTAAGGCTCATCTGGTCAGGAGCATCGAGTGCCCTCACTCGGACTCACTTCCTGTGTTCTACTCTCGAAACATGACCCAGTGTCTGCCCTCATATCTGCGATGTAACGCCATCCACGACTGCCCGGGGCGTGAGGATGAAGCGAGCCAGCCCTTAACGTACCAGTGCCTGGCCTACTATCAGCTGTCGCCAGTCTACCGCGTGGTGGCGTGTTCTGCCGAGCACCGTGTGTGAACCGACAGGTATGGCCAGTGCCCTCAGAAATGAGATGAGCTGTTGTGTCACTTCACCAGTCCACCTGAATGTAGTGCTTACGGTGGCGTTTTACTGTAACCGGTCTGGGTCGCTGTCGGGGGGGGGGGGGGGGGGGGGGGGGGGGGGGACACATCCAGAACTTCGCTTTCTTGAACGCGGACAGGAGCAACATGACGTTGATGGACCGATTAACATCACCACATGCTGGTCCACCGTCAGTTAGGCGTCTTGTTTTCTGTCTCACGTTCAAGCCCCCTGCTCTGCCTAACTTGATCAGCCTGTGCGCGCTCACGATAACCTCTCACCTGTTCTTCTAACGCTGGTGATTTCAGTACCCTCAGATCTCTGCAAGTGCTGTATTTTATTAAGCGGGAAACCACTTGAACCATTCAAGACGCTCTCTGGTCTATAAATCCATTACACCAAAATTCGCGTGTTGGACCTGTCCCCGTGTCAGCATGGACGCAGTGAACGTGGAGCCGTTGCACACATTGACCTCGGCTGGATCAGCTCAACATGTCGGGCAGCGACGTGCCGTCACGTGCACGGCTCGGGTTACCGGGTTCTATCCATCGTTGCGCTCTGTGATCTCTTAGGGATGTCCGGTTAATAACCGTTCCTTTACCCCCTCCACAAGCTGGTCCACAATCTTCTCAAACTTCGGTGAAACGTCGGTCCGTGACAGCCAGCAATTACAAACTGTGCTGGGCTGCCCAGCGGCTTCTGCTTCTCCAGCGGTTTCAGCGGGGCCGGGGCAAGTGGGTCAGTGGTGTTCCGAAAGACGGGGCCGTGTCGTCCTCCAGGACTTGATGCAGAGGTCACCTCCACCGGATTAATCCTGGCTCGATAGACATGCTGGCGTTTTGGTGGGAATCCTCACCAGTTTCCTGTACCGCACCCGTCTTTAGCAAAGGAAACGCGGCGGATTGGATTTGGTGTCTTCGTTCTGCAATCTGTGTATAGTCTGATTCTTATGGGGTATACCTGATTGGATGGACTGGCTGACTACAGGTACAAAGACATCTACCTGGAACGACCACTACCTTGGAGACAACAGCTCCACCTGTCCAAGATGGCCGGGTTCCTGTCTCTCCTGTCCTCTGAGGTGTCCGTCTTTCAATCTGCTTCATCACCGTGATTCGCTTCTGGTGCTGCGCTTCCCTTCAGCCAGTTCCACATCACACGCCGACGTCAGCGGCAACTGGCCAGCACGCCCGCCCTGGTAGTAGCCGGGCTCATCCTGCCGCCACGCCTCTGACCCCTGTGACGTCACACTGGCAATTCCTACAGCCAGACCGGCATCTCTGCCATCCCGCTGCCCATTCACCAGGAGCCGAGTTCCCGGGACGCTTTACTCCTTCGGCATCTGGATCGCCTGACCTTCGTACGTCTTCTTGTTCATAGCTTCGAGGCAGATGTTTAAAAATCTACTGGTCGTCACCTCCACCACACTGACCAGCTCAGGCACCATCGGCAGGAAGTCCACGGACCAAGTCATAGCGCTCGGCGGCGATCACCGTGGCCGTGTCCGGACTTTTCGCCTGCTGTTTTTCCCATCCGGGCGTCCTGGGATGACGGCCGGTCGGAGGCGTGGACGTTCGGGGAATTCAACGTCATATTGGCCGTCTTGGTGCGTGCACTCACTCGGGCCCTCAAACCCCATCTTCCTGTACAACCGTCAACGTCATCTGGAACAGCGGAGGAAGAGCCGTGAGAAACAGAATGATGGTGGTTTTGTCTCAGTTTGCAGGACGTTCTGCTGTGATTTGCTGGCGGCAGCCGTTGTTGTCTCCTCATGACAGCCCTGATATTATGGGCCCTTTAGTCGGCTGGGTTACAAGCAACCCTCTCTCTGTGCTGTCTCCGTGTCTGTCTTGTCTGCCTGCCTGACTTGGCCTGGGTACCAGCCTCCTGCCATCCCTGTCCGTCTGTCTGTCTGTCTGTCTGTCTGTCTGTCTTCTGTCCTGTCTGCCTCACTCTCTCTCTCTCTCATCTCATCTTCTCTCTCTCTCTTCTCTGTGTCTGTCGGCCTGTCTATGTCTCTCTGGTTGTTTCTCTCTCTCCTCTGTCTGTCACTGTCTCTCTCACTCTATGTCTCTCTGTCAGTCGGTCTGTCTGCTGTCTGTCTCTCTCTCTCTCTCTCTCCTCTCTCTCCCTCTCTCTCTCCTCTCGTCTCTCTCTCTCTCTCCTTCTCTCTCTCTCTCTCTCTCTTCGCTCGCATCGCGTCGCTCAGTTGCACGTGTTTTTAGTTCGAACGACTCCTGTTTTTTGCAACATGAATACAACAAAAAGGCATTCTGCCAGTACTGACCCCTGGGCAGGTAGGCAGTTTATGTCCCTTTGTCCCTAGTCCCTTAATGTGCGTTGCCAAGTCTTAATGTTCGGAGTTCGACTTCCGCTCGCGCTGGCCGTTCGGACGTGTTTTGTAGCTCTGCGAAACAGTCTTCTTGTGTTCAGTTTGTAAGAAAAGAGAACGCAGCGCATTACTTAGAGAGCGCGGGGCCGATGTGTCTTCATGCGGTGACGGACAACAGTGTTCCTCCTCCAGCTATTGAGAATTTTCCTTCAACAATGTCACGGAAGTGTTTAGTAAGTACAGAACTTTATATCATCCTGTCCGAACATGTCTACTTCAAATACTTTGCTGCAGCAAAAGGGGGGAAACAAACGAAAAACCCTCCTCCAACATCTTATCTACGAGTGATAGTGTGCTAGTCCAACTCCAAGACAGTGAGAAATCCAAACAATGCAGAAAGAAACACAGACAGATGGCGAGAGGTGGAAACAACTATAAAGACAATCTGAATAAAAAGACACTTTAACAAGATATTAGAGACTCGCTTCGTACATTGAAGAATGAGATGGTCAGGCTGACAGAAATCTCTAACTAACAAGGATTGATAAGTTGAAGGTGATTTATTTATCCGCGCAAAGAGAAAACGACAAACTTCAAATCAGACATGAAACGTTGAGGGGTCAATAAGGAAAATCAAAGAGAAATTGGTCCAACGATCACATGAGATGGCCAGTTTTAAACGGGACAGAATGACAACTGAAACAGCATGCAGGTCGTGGATTGTACGTGTTCACGGTATCCTGAGAGTACGCTGAAACGGTGGAGGACGTGTAAACAAATGTGTTGACGTGATAACTAACAAGTAGGCATCACTTCAATCTCTACAAAAGACGTAGAAATCGCACCACCGTTCGGTAAGTCCAGGGGGATAAGAGGGCAAGACCACGCCTGTCATACTTAGGTTTAAGCCTGTCCAGGCGGCAGAAGAAGAGAGTGTTTGCAGCAAGGCGGAAAATTAAAGGGGTCCGGAATTTCCATCAGCGAGATCTGACTCGTGCAAACTACCAACTGCTCAAAAAGATTTCCCAACCACCTGCAGTCTTGTCATCATGGACATCCAATGAAAAGTATTATGCAAACTGAAAAAGGAAAGACATCAGAGTTGATCTGGGCATAAATGTGGAGGACCTTTTCCGACGAGAATGTGCTGAAATTTTTTATTTTTTTTTTGTTTTTTTGTGTATCGATGTCTTTGATATTTTTGACGTTTGCGTGTGTTCACGCAACTTTGCTTCAGTGTGGCAATGAAAAGAATTTCTCGATTATCTAATGTGATGTTTTGATTCTCTATTATATTGTTGTACGTTATGTTACTTCTTAGAAAAAAAGATAAATGACAGAAAATCTGTAATTAAAACTTTTTGATCCAATGTTTGTTTAAGTATTACTTTCTGGCATCCCCCTCTCCCTCCCGCACTCTCCTCTGTCCTAACCGAATGGATATCATAATTGATGAAGTTACTTTCTCTCTCTCGCTCTCTCTTCTCATCTGTCTCTCTCTCTCTCTAATCTCTCTGTACTGAGTTCTTTCTCTACCTTAACCTCTTTCTCTCCCCCCCCCTCCACCTCTTTCTCTATTCCCCTTGCTCGTCTCTATTCTGTCCTCTCCCCTTTCTATTCAGTTTCTTTCTCGGCCCTTCCTTCCTCTGTCTGCTGTCTACACAGATCTGATTCCTACCCTCCTTCACCTCCCTCTCCTTTATCTCCAACCATCTTTTCTTTTTTCCATGTTATGAAACATGCTACCACTTATGCTATTACTATTGCTTTGTGTGGTGTGTGTGTGTGTGGTGTGTGTGTGGTTGTGTGTGTGTGTGTGTGTGTGTGTGTGTGGTTTGTTCTCGTTTACCCCCTCTGCAGGTGCTGTGCACAGCAATTCTCAAATGGAATACAAAGTCGTTTGTGTGCTTGAACGATGGATGATGCAGATACTGTCAGTGGTGGCAACTATTGGTTTATATGTGTTATTATTGTTATGGATCTCGGGTGGTGTTTTTTGTATTCATTCTTGTCAGTGCTAGTTGTCCATTGTTATTGATATCCATCCTCTTACTTCGAAATGTTTGTGTGTGTGTGTGATGTGTGTGTGGGTGTGTTGTGTGTGTTGTGAGTGTGTGTGGTGTGTGAGTGTGTGGTGTTGCATTAGTAATTTGGTGTTGCTTCATTAGTAAAGACATGTGCGTGCGCACGGCTGCGGGCTTGCGTGCGCGCGCGCGCGCAAGTTTCTTATACACACAGGTGGCATCGCGTGCGTGCGCTCGTGCGCGCCCGACGCACACAATCTCCTTTTTTATTCTTGTTATTTTGAAGCACATGTGTTTTCATGGCAACTTTGTTTTAGTGTGACATTGAAAAGAACTTTTTTGATTAATTAATGTTTGATTTCGTCTAATCTCTGTTGTAGAATTGTTGTACTTTACGCTACTGTTAAAAAAATAAAATGAAAGAAAATGATAATTAATGTAACATGAACATTTTTTTTTTTTTTTGTTTTTTTTTTTCCCCATGTGTTCAAGTATTGCTTTATGACACTTTCCCCCTCGTCTACGGATGGATATCATAACTGCTGAAGCTCACTTTTTTTTTCTCTCTCTCTGTACATCGTTCTGTCTACCTTTACCTCTTTCTCCCCCCCTTCCTCTATCCCTCTCTCTCTCTCTCTCTCTCTCTCTCTCTCCTCTCTCTCTCTCTCTCTCGCTCTTTCTTCTCTCTCTCTCTCTCTCTCTCTCTCCTCTCTCATCTTTCTGTTTCTCTCTTTTTCCTGTTCAGTTTTCTTTATCTCCTTCCCGTCCTCTCTCTGCTGTCTACACTGAGCGGGTTTCCTCCTCTTCCCCTCCCTCTCCTCTTAAGTCCACCTCCTCCTTTCTTTTTTCCAGTTTGATGAAATCATGCTACCACTTATGCTATTACGCGTACACAGACAGATACGATTGGATATGCAACAATATCTGTGTGGTCAACTATTGGTATTGTAGTTATTATTGTTGTTACCGATTTCTCAGGTGGGGGTTTCTTCTTGTCATTGCTATTGTCACTCTTTACTGAGGTCCCATCCATCTTACTGGGAAAATGTGAGTTTTGGCATTAGTACTTCGTTTTTGGTTTATGATAAAAGCATGGCGCGCGTTACAGACACACGTGCGCGTGCGCCGCGCGCGCGCGCGCACACACACAACTACCTCGCGCGCCTCGCGCACGCACATAGCGCGCACGCGCGCGCGCGCAAACACAACACACAGCGCACATGCTGTTTATTATGTACAGTGACATTACTAACTGATTAAAAATTAGCCTTCTCTGGTCATTTTTAAAAAGATAAAAATATAACATTTGGAATGGAACACAAATGATGTTGACTTATTTGCAATCAAGTGTTTTGTTTGATTCTTGATTTAATGTAATACATGCTTTATTTCATGGCATTTTATTTCACTTTCGACTACGGATTGGATATCATAGTTAATGAAGCTACATGTTTTCTTTTTCTGTCCTTCTTTCTGTCTGTCTTTACTCTTTTCTTCACCCACCCCACCCCCCCCCCCTCTTTACTCTTTTCTCCCCCCCTGGCCCACACTCGTCTCTCTCTCAGTCCTCCCTCTTCTTCTCCCTCCTCTCTCTCCGCCCCTACATCCATTGTTTTCCTCCTCTCTCTCCCCTCCCTCTTCTCTTACTTCCTTCCCTCTCTCTCTTCTTTTTTTGATGATCTCATTTTTACACTGACTTACGTGCCATTAGCTGTGCTGTGTGTGTGTGTGGTGTGTGTGTGTGTGTGTGTGTGTGTGTGTGTGTGTGTGTTGTAGTTTACCCCATGCAGGTGCTCGGTAACTGCATATTCTCTCAATGGAATACCGAAGGTCACTTGTGTGCATGACGATGGGGACACGCGATCATGTTCGGTGGTGGCAACCATTGGCAATTGTTTGCCATTTTTTGTTATTTCTTGTTCTTGTTCATCCTCAGGTGGTGGTCTTTTTGCTTCGCTTGTCATTGGCGATGTTATTGTTATTGAAATTGCAAGGTGGTTCATATCCATCACACTTTAAAAATGTTTGGTTTATCGGTGAAAACGTACATGTGTGTGGGCGCGCGCATGTTTCGTGTGCGCGCAACACACAAACTACAGAGATAAATACATGCGTGCAGTTATAGAGTTTTGTTTTTTTTTTCTCTCCCTCCCTTCTTCTGTTACATGCCTGCCGTCCCTTCAGTAATAATAGCCCTATTTCCAATATGGTATTATTTGGGATTTGTGTATTAATAACAGGTAATCAAAGCCCCGTGCTCTCCAGTGCGTTGTCATTTTATAAAGAATAATGTTTTTCCCTCCATTCTTATGTTTGGTTATTAGGTTTGTTGTTGTTGTTGTTTTTCGTACACTGTAATCTCTTTTGTGCTAAGTTTCTTCATGTATCGAACGCAGTGTATTGCAAAGAATTGTTTCTCTTTTTAATCCACCACCTCAGTTTCATTTACCTTTTATAAACACTATGCATTTCTGTTGCATAATTGTTGTTTGTTACTTACCAAGGTGAAATGATTCCTCACAGAGACCAAAAAAATTAATGGACTAACTTATTACTTTTTAATGTGAAATACCACATTGTTTTCAATTTGTATGAGAAGTGATGTACGGTAACTTATTTCTGCAAAATGCATTACGACTAATATGCATCAATAACGATTTCGGTCCCGAATTGCCAGGGACGAGGAGACCTTCAGAAGAGATGAGACGTATTTCAATTTTCCTAGAAAAACGTCACACTGTACTACTAGCCTTCAGGATACTCACTTCAAGTGAAAACTTGAAAAGGATATGTAACGTTGAATGGGGATATAGATGATATCTTCGCCTCCTATAAGTCAAAATGCAAGAGTTGCAATATTATTTAATAATAATTTCGAATTTAAAAATAAGAAATAGAAAGGGATGCCATATGGACAACTATATCATTATGTCCATGACAACACTTCGAGTAGAAGATTTCTGCTGGTAAATATTTGTACGGTCCTAATAAAGATAATCCTGAATTTTTACGAAAACTTAAAGGGCAAAATACAGAAATAGAAAAATCATACCTTGCTTTAGTTGGTGACTGGAATCTTGTCCCGATCCCCTACTTAGATTATGATAATTATAGAAATATAAACAATCCATAGGCAAAAAAATGGTTGAAAACATGATGGCTTGATTTCGTCGCTCAGTCAGACCGTTTGGCGAGATAAATAATCCACAAGTAAAACCATACATGGCCAGAACATCACCTTTAAAGCAGAGTAGGTTAGATTGTTTTCCTATCTCAGAAGACCTTAGTTGAATTTTGAAGAAGCAGATATTACACCTGGATATCGAACAGATCTTCACTGGGTTTGTTTTCTGAAATTGAAATTTGGGAACAGCAATTAAACATAACACAGTCTGGAAATTTAAGTTGCATTGTTAAAAGACAAACAATATGTAAGGACGAAGTACATATCAATCGAATGAAATCATTTGTGATATTCGCAAAAATCAGTATGACGTAGAAAACACTCTCTCAAAACCCACTTAAAGATGTTGAACTTACGTATCAGATAAAGTTTTTATGGACTTTTTTGCTCATGAAAAATAGAGATCGAAAACTATTGCCTATGCAACTATGAGGATAAAAAAGCGCTTTAAAAAAAGAAAATGATTTATTAAAAAGAAAGCGCTGTATTAGAATAAAAGAAAATAAAACAGAAGATGATTTGCAATTAATTAAAAGAAAAACAACAACCCAACTAGTTTACACTCAGAGAGAAGAAAATACAGGGATTATATAAGATCAAGAGCTAAATGGATTGCTGAAGGGGAAAAAACATCAAACTACTTTTGTAATTTAGAAAAAGAGGCACTATGTTAATACAATTTGACAAAATTGGTGGACAGCAAGGAAGCACTTATAGATGAGCCAGTAAAATAAAGAAAAGAAGTTCATTTTAATTTTATAAACGACTGTATTCCAAAAGAAACCTAATACATGTGTCCGTAAAAAGGACTTAATTCAAGAGTGTCCCAAAACTATCTAGAGAAGAACAAGATTCCTTAAAAATGGTGAAATAAGTTTAGAAGAAGCCGCCTTTGGCTTTGAAAAACATGAAAAAATGGTAAAAAAGTCCTGTTCAAGACGGTTTTGAGCTGAATTTATAAATTTTTTTCTTGAAAAAACTTGTCCTTTTGGAGTTCGTGCTCTAAATCAGTCATGCAAGGATGGGAAAACTGTCAACCACTCAAAAAGAAAGGAATAATCACTACCTGCATACTAAACCGGACAAATCGAGAGAGAATATAAAAAACTGGCGACCATATTTCAATTTTAAATGTTCTGTATAAACCTTTGGTCCGCATGCATCGCAAATAGAATAAAAAAGGTTCTTCCGAGCTAATAAGTGATGATCAGACAGGTTTCATTGAAATAGAATATCTGGGGATAACATACGGCTTTATTTATGACCTATAAACTATCTGGAAGTGAGACATTTACCCCGGACTTGTACCTGTTAGATTTTTGAGAAAGCTTTTGATTCTCTGGACTGGAGTTATGCTTTAAAATTTTGTGAGGAATATGGTTTTTGAAAAATAGGAATGTAATGGAAACAAACCTTTTTATAAAAACATAAAAATCAACTGTTAAGTTAACAACGGTCAAACTTCGGATTGGTTTCACATTGAAAGAGGTTGTAGACAGGAGATCCACTTTCGCCTTATCTATTCATACTATGTGTAGAAATCTTAGCAATCATGATAAGAGAATGATAAAGATATAAAAGGTGTTAAAATAAACAACAAAGAACTAAAATATCACAATTGCCGGATGATACACAATTAAGAATAACGTAGATCGAATATCTTTTGAAAGTTCCTGTCCAATTAATAGAGAATGTGGAAAGTGTCAGGACTTTTTCCTAAATGCAGATAATACACAAGCAATATTGCTTAGGTTGTAAGAAAGCTCAAAAATAAGAATATATGCAACATTTAAAATTACAATGGAACCCTAATAAATTTAAAATGTTGGGAATATGGTTCACAAATGACGTAAAACACTGTGACAAGATAAATTATGCGAAAAATTATCAGAAATAAGCAGCCGTTGTTTTAAAAAATGGATGAAAAGAAATATTACTCCTCTTGGACGAGTTGCTGTGTTAAAATCGTATGATTTTGTCTACATGATTCTTCCTATGGATTTTACTTCCAAATCCAACCAGATGACATTCATGAAATGATTGCCAGAGAATGTGTTTTTAGGTTTATTTGGAAGGGTAAACGGGAATAAAATAAGTAGAAAAATTGCAATAAAAAACATAAAGGAGGGAGGTTTTAGGCCATACCACGATATTAGAAAGCATATCAATGCTCTAAAACTTACCTGGCCTGAGAAGAATTGTAAACAAGCAAAACACAAGAGGAAAATATTGCCTTGTGGTAATGTCATCCCTTTTTGAAGAAATATAAAAATATGTCCTCTTGTTATCCTTTGACATAAATATAATAATGGTATTTCTGAACCAACATTCCATGGCATAATAGAGATTTTTGCAGACACCTGAAAGCAAAAACACAATCGAATGTACTGACCGAGCCAGTCTTTCATAAGATAAATTTAAAAATGTAATAATGTAATCAAATATATATTGGAGCTTGGAAAGGAGTTTACTGTGTTTCACATTTTTTGAAAAACGACGGAAAGTTTTTCTAATCTAAATGAAATATAATAGAAAATATATATGGGTATGCTTCTTGGCTTACTACGGCTGTGTATAGCTCTTTAAGGAAAAATAATACACCAAACTGGGTCGTAATATATCAATTAAGCAAAATATACCAGAGAAAACCAAGAGCTCTAAAAATATAATATATCTCTATAACCCAAGGGATCAAGACTGTCCTATGACCTTTTCACACTTGACAGCAAACTCTTCCTAATTCGTTGCCAGAAAATGGACTGAAAATGGGAACAGAAATTTCTTGGGAAAAAGGTTTCAACCAAATTCAAAAATACAAGAAATGGAAGGACATAAATGGCTGCAGCTTCGTACGTACACAGGATCTTGGAACTAACTAGTTTTAAAGGAAATGGGGATTGTGGGGAATCCCAATTGTGATTTCTGTAGAGAAATAAGGACAACAACAGCATATTTTCTGGAGTGTAATTACTCAAAACAGCTTTGGAAAAATTTTGGAGAGATTGCTAAAATCAAAATGCTTTCCAGGTAACAACTTTACATTTTGTGAGAAAGTATTCTTTTTTTCATTGAAATCATATCTACAGACTCGTTTTAGATTTAAAAATTCTTTTAGGAACACAGTATATCTACTAAATGCAAAGTTGACCCATTGTCTTCCTAATATAGCCTCCTTCCAAAGGTACCTACTTTCACGTTTATAAAATAGATAAATACAATGCAAAGATAAATTGGAATGGACATGGTTTTAAAACAAATGGTTACCATATACACTTATAGAAACGGCATGAAAAAAAGGGAAAAAAAGAAAGGAAAAAGATGAAAGAAATATGAAAAGTATAATTACGTAAGAGTGATTTTTTTCCTCCTGTAAATGTTGCATTTGATAAAATAATACTTTGGTTGGATTCATCAGTGATACCATGTTTAGAGTGCATTACAATTTTATGAAACATACATTATACAAAATGTCTTTATTATTCTGCTGAAGTTGCTGTTTACATCTATATGTTGATCGATGCGGTTTTGTCACATAGATGTACGTGTACGTTGGATTGTTTTTTTGTTTGTTTGTTGTTGTTGTTGTTGTTGTTTTTTATAGCCCTTTTTTTCTTTGTGTAGTTTGGGAAAAAATTATTACTCTTTATGTACCAAAGTTGTTATTTTTTTGTGTACATTTGATTTAAAACGAATTAATAAATAAAAAAAAAAAAAAAAAAAAAAAAAAAAAAAAAAAAAAAAAAAAAGAAATGTTAAAAGATACGTGTAACAAATGAATGCAAAATACAGAAACTCGTGGGTGGGTGATGTGTCCCTCACCACTAATATCCACATTGGAAGATAAAAACCCAAAACAAACTACAGGAATGACCTGATAGGGGTGTGAATTATGATTCAGCAATTTGTAAAAAGTAAAAACCTTTGTGTCATATATGAAATCATCTGTGTCTTCTTCCGAAACATTCTTTGCTGGACTGAATCAGTCAGAAACATCGAGACTTTTACAATGGAATAAAATTGATTAACTGTAACAAAAAAAAAAAAAAAAAAAAAAAAAAAAAAAAAAAAAAAAAAAAAAAGTCTTAATGTTCATCAATAGTCCCAATGTATGTCCCTAGTCTTCATGCGCGTCCCTAGTCTTAATGAGCGTCCCTAGTCATCATGTGCGTCCCTGTGCGTGCCTGCACCCTATGTGTGAACACAGCACAGGCTGCCAAAGGTTGGTGCAGGATTGCTCCCGGCTGGCTGGTTCAGCAAGTCGAGGACAGAGATTATCTGGGTCCAACCCGCACCTTCGGGTGGGGTCTTTCTCTTCAGCATGTTGTGTTGAAAAAAATCATCAAGATCCAATGACTGGCAGTCAAAGACCAACTGCAGGTGACCATTCTGAAGACTTGAAACTATTTCAGTAGGAAGGAAAGACACCATACGTTGGTGTACTCAGTGACATCAGCCAGTTCATTGGTAATCAAAGACAAACTGTAGGTGACGATTCTGAAGGTTGAAAAGTATTTTAGTAGGAAGTAAATACACCTGATGTACTCAGTGATATTTCCACAATGATAAGCAGCATGCAGCATGTGTATGCTTTGTTTGGCTGACCTACACTGTTCTCTTGGGCGTCATACGAACAATGATGTATCTCGATTTATTTTTTTAGATCGTACAAATACGGACATTTTAACAATAAGCACAACATATTATTTTTCCTATGTGGCGCATCATTTATAAAAGTTACGTGGAGCATCATGTATAAAAGCTGCGTGGAGCATCCTTTATAAAAGTTACGTGGAACATATCACTTATAAAGTTACGTGGAACATACATATAACATTACGTGGAGTATCATTTATAAACGTTTCATGGAGTATCAATTATATAAGTGTTTCAAACCTATGTGATTGGAAATCGACCTCAGGAAAAAAATGATGGGTAAGATTAGAATCTTGACTATTTTCAAAATAACCAAATGTGGGCTTTTAAAGTATTAAAGATGAAACAGATTTTTTCCCATGAAAAGTATTAAACGTAATGTAAAATTACAGATTCGTAAGATTTCTTTTTCAGTAGGGGATGCTAAATGATGGTGTTGCTTTTCTGCAAGATCTCTCTCTCTCTCTCTCTCTCTCTCTCTCTCTCTCTCCTCTCTCTCTCTCTCTCTCTCTCTCTCTCTCTCTCTCTCAATATTCTTATGTATAAGAGTCCAGGTGATTTAAGTTTTTTTGTTAATCTTAAAACATGTTTGCGATCAGAATTCAAGATCGCGTGCTCGAGAACACTAATGATTCTCTCTCTCTCTCTCTCCTCTCTCTCTCTTCTCTCTCTCTCTCTCTCTCTCTCCTCTCTCTCTCTCTCTCTCTCTCTCAATATTCTTATGTATAAGAGTCCAGGTGTTTTAAGTTTTTTGTTAATCTTAAAACATGTTTGCAATCAGAATTCAAGATCGCGTGCTCGAGAACACTAATGATTCTCTCTCTCTCTCTCTCTCTCTCCCATCTCTCTCTCTCTCTCTCTCTCTCTCTCCTCTCTCTCTCTCTCTCCTCTCTCTCTCTCTATATATATATATATATATATATATATAATATATATATAAGAATATATTATATATATATATATATACAACAAAACTAATAAATTCCAAGGATAAGTACCGCGCACCGTTCCAGCAACTTACAGAGCAGCTTGGTGTTGCAATGACTGCAAGAAATATTGAATTATAAACAAAGCTTGCTCTTATGTCTTAGATTGACGAAATAGGGGAAATAAGCATTCATATCTGCAGTGGTAGATGATTCTGCCTAACTACCAGTATGTGCTGGAGTGGTGAATGGAGAAAAAAAAAATAAATGCTTCTAAAAATGAGCCTTCAGCAAGC
>CM031608.1:66871556-66901556 GCA_018398815.1 Conus ventricosus
GATCACCCTGCTTTTGCAGTTTGAGGAGTGTGTCTGTCTGTCCGTGTAGGAGTGTCTGTGGTGAACATTGATGTTATTTTCTTTGGATCAAAATTGGTACAAAAATATTTAACAGATATTAATGAAGTTGCTGCAATTCAAAGTTTAAGGTCAAAGGACAAGGTGAAATCACAGGGGGGGGGGAAGAGATAAAATCAACTGAGCCTGCGTGTTGCTTATTGTTTCTTTTTTATGTAGAAAAGGACTGCGACAAACCCGAGAGAGAACATGGTCCCTTTGGGGAATACAATGTCAAAGGTCAAGGTCATAACGTGGTCTAATATAGTAATATAGGAAGTGCGACTGTCTTTGGGTCTTTGATGAAGAAACTTTTAATTGCTGGCGTGTGGTGGTGGTAATGACAAGAACTTGCCATCATCAACTGTTTGGACCATCCTGTCATGACACGAGACCGAGAACCAAGTAGAAAAAGAAAATCATTTTTCAGTCTGGTGTAAGGCTTTATTTGTAAGAGGACTATCAACGAACAGAGTAGGTCTACTCGAGCCATTTGTTTAGGAGAAAAAGGTTCATTGAAAGACACGCTGTCGCTCTTCCAACTTTTCTGTTGAGACCGGCAGACATGGTTTTCTTGGGGTTTTTCTGCTCGCCAGTGCGACCACTATTACAATACAGGAAGGCTCCATGCTGATGCAGTATTCCTCTTGCAACTCCAGCCCTGTTACTGTATTTCAAACAGATAGCTCTTTACTGCAGGAAAAAGGGAAAAGACATGATTCCCTTCTTCTTCGGCTTCTTCTTCTTCTTCTTCATTTGCGGTCGATTGTTTTTGGTTGCGTCACATCTTCAATCCTGTCGCCACGACGAATCCCACAGTCTTCTCGAGGTCATGACGGCTGCCAGAAAGCTGCATCCGTAGTTCTGCACCCTCTGGCCAGATTTGACGCCGTAGTAGAACATAATGAGCTGGACAGTGTTGGAGGATGCGTTCAGGGGTCTGAGATCCAGTTCCACGCAGACATTCGTCTGTGTGGGTAATCTTAATTCGGTTGAGGTGGCTCAGCAGTCGACAGTGGCCAGTTCTCAGTCTGAAGAGGATTGTTTGTTGGTATCTCTGGAGCTGATGGATTGGATCAGCACCACTGTCTGCACCCAGCCTTCTCTTCCCCTGGCTTTGGTGTTGGTTGTGGATGATAGTTTTAGTCTCTCTGTAAGTCACCGGGTGGCTGAACTGCTCCATATTGCTGCCTGCCTTGGACAGAGCGTCAGTCTTCTCATTCTCATTGATCCCACAGTGGGATGGAATCCAAAGGAGTACAATGGTAGATCGTCTTGAAAGATCGTGGAGGGTTTTTTGTTGTGTTTTTCAGCGGCTGTTTACTTCTGTTGCTTTGAAGTCCCTGCAGCAGAGATCTGCAGTCGGTGAAGAAAGCAGTCCTGGGTGGTAGGTTGTTTGACTTTGTGAACACTTGTACAGCACAGTTCAAACCCCAGCGATCCTTTGGTTTGTATCAAACCAAAGCGTTAGAGCATGTCTTTCCAAAGGAGGAGGCTATGAGCATTTAAAAGCAGGGAACTACAAAATCCACTGGAGCTGGAACTGGAATGGTGAAATTCCGGCCAATGGAGCTTTTGAATGGACATGGGGCAGCAAGCCATTTTCTTGTGCTTGTTGAACTTGGGTTTCATTCGGCCCACCTGGCTAGTGTTCATATTGTATGTCAGCAGAAGCTAGTGAAGCTTTGAAATCAACATGAACAGCAGGTACTAGACTTTGTATTTTCCAGGAAGGCCACTATCACACAATGATCTCCACGTACACACTCACACGCAAACACAGACAATCTTGCGCCCCGCAAGCAGCCACACATGTGACTCCTTTACAATGAAACAAACCAGAACTTTAATTTCAAATTTCTCCTCCGATGAAAATTGTTCTTTCGTTCTATCTGCAGCCTTACTTCTTTTGGCGCAAGGAATTTTTAAATATTTGTTCTTTTTTCATGGCCAGTATATCATTCAACAGGATATCTCTTCGCAAAACAAATATGTTCTTCAGTTGCCTGCAATGTTTGCTATGTATCATGTTTGCCCACTATCGTCACAAAGACTGTGCATAAATGCAAGTTCATTCCAAATATTTCTATCAAATCGCTAGTTCGTATCAAATATTAATATTAAATCTCTACTTCATGACAAATGTTCATATAAAATCGCAAGTTCATATCAAATGAAGCATACTATGAAGGTGTAACAGTTAGCAGTCAGTCGCTGCCCGTCAAGATATGACCTCAGATATGGCGGTACCAGCTTCCTCATAGGGGCGCTCGCCCTAGAGAGACAAGGCACACTGTTAGTGATCTGAATGAATCACTTCCTGGATGATTGACCACAGGCTCCACAGCTTAGCTATAAAGTGTGTGAATAGATGTGAGAGTCCATGTCTCGCAGGCCTTAAGGAATTAGTTGTGCGTTATACACAGTCAAAAAAAGCCGATGTCTTTAAAGTACTGAGCCTCGCGATAAAACGCAAAAAAATTTTAATGATCGTGGTTCAAACACAGTGACTCTGCAAAAACCGTCCTGATGTCATCAGACTATGATGAAATAAACACAGACCCATAACTCCAAACGCATGCTGCTTACCACACCGAGTCACCTGGCAGAAATGACAACACAGAGCACACAGAACAAACAAGGAGTGATACCCGAAAGGGGATGTTCCAAGCTTGCGCTCATACAGCCTGTTTGTGACACGTCTGCACAGCAGCAACAACAACTGAAGAGATGAACTCACACAAATTGAGATTTATTCAGGACTGGCAGAGTCTTTTTCATCTTGTGTACAGTCAAACAAACACACGGTTTCAGTTTCAGTTTCATCAAGAAGGCGTCGCTGCGTGCGGCTAGTCCATATACGCTACACCACATCCACTAAGTTTTGAAACCACACTACGCATGATTTGAAGCTGATGGATAAATGAATTTACAACAAAGATGAGACAGATGAATAAGAGGGTCTCGTGGCTGCGACTCAGCGGATGTCTGACCTACGCATTAGCCCAACGCGCTGGTCACACCTTGAGGGCCTGCCTAACATTTTTTTTCTTGTGTGTGTGTGTGTGTGTGTGTGTGTGTGTGTGTGTGTGTGTGTGTGTGTGTGTGTGTACACGTGTGTGTATGATGTGTGGGCATGGGCCCATGTGTGTGCGTGGGCGCATGTGTGTGTGTGTGTGTGTGTGTGTGGTGTGTGTGTGTGTGTGTGTGTGTGTGTGTGTGTGTGTGTGTGTGTGTGTGTGTGTGTCTGTGTGTGTGTGTGTGTGCGTGTGTGTGTGTGCGTGCGTGTGTGTGCGTGTATGCGTGTGTACACACAGGCATGTGTGCGAGTTTGTTTGTTTGTGTATGTTGTGTGTGTGTGTGTGTGTGTGGTGTGCGTGTGTGTGTGTGTGTGTGTGTGTGTGTGTGTGTGTGTGTGTGTGTGTGTGTGTGTGTGTGTGTGTGTGTGATGTGTGTGTGTGTGTGTGTGTGTGTGTGTGTGTGTGTGTGTGTGTGTGTGTGTGTGTGTGTGTGTGTGTGTGTGTGCAGAAGTGCGTGTGCATATATATATGTGTGTGTGTGTGTGTGTGTGTGTGTGTGTGTGTGTGTGTGTGTGTGTGTGTGTGTGTAATTTGTGGGTTTGTGTGAGCAAACAATAACAAATACAGGAACCCTGGTTTGATTGGTGTGAAATGAAATTGTAAATGAGGTAGGAACAGTAAACAGAAAATGGCAAACATGTAGAGTAACCCTTCATGCATTACATGAATATCTTTGTTCCATGTCAATGAACGTGATGATTTGCAATTATAATTATTGTATATCTTTGTTCTATGTCAGTGAACGTTATAATTTGCAGTTATAATCATTCTCTCTCTCTCTCTCTCTCTCTCTCTCTCTCTCTCTCTCTCTCTCTCTCTCTCCTCCTCTCTCTCTCTCTCTCTCATTGTGTTGTCAGTCTGTCTGTCTGTCTGTCTGTCTCTGTCTCTCTCTCTCTGTCTCTCTGTCTGTCTGTCTCTCTCTCTCTCTCTCTCTCTCTCTCTCTCTCTCTCTCTCTCCTCTCTTTTCTCTCTCTCTCTCTCTCTCTCTCTCTCTCTCTCTCTCTCTCTCTCTCTCTCTCTTTATCTCGCTGTTCAAGAGGGAGAGAGAGAGAGTTCTTAAAGGCGGTGTGTCAAATGAGTTGCAAACTTATCCGTGAAGGTAGTCGTATTAATATCATTGATTTTGTATGTCACCTGTGCCTCCTATGAGTGAGCGTGTTGCTAGCACGTCCATCAGTTTAGAGCTGTGTTAGCTCCCGTCATTATTTGCAAATTTCGCGGTACGGTATATTTCCCACACGTTACCTCTCCGCGGAAATCGAACACGAGAGATGAAATCGACGAAACAGTAATTTAAAGCTGTATTTACAAGAGCGATTAAGTGCTGTTCAACAGTTCAGCTTGTTTCATCAAGGAGGTGCCACTGCGTGCAGACCAGTCAATGTGTGCTACACTACAAATTGGATTTAAAACTCTGGTGAGTTTGTTGTTGTAAACTTCCTTGTAACATTACTTGACCAGTTATTTGAAAATGGAATTCATCCGAAATGTCAGACAGAATCCATAATTATTCCTTTATTTAAGAAAGGTCATGTTAATGGTGTGAACAACTATAGAGGTATCTCTTTATGTGACGTAAGTCATAAGTTATATAGTTCAATTATTCATAACAGATTACAAAAATGGATTAGCCACAATGATATTACAGAAGCACCAAGCCTGATTTAAGAAGCGATATTCAACAATCGACCATGTCTTTTACTTTGTTTGCTGCTATCATGAACAATTCGCCTATAATACGAAATTGCATTTTACCTTTGTGGACCTTGAAAAGGCATTCTCTTCTATTTCTAGAAAGTTGTTACGGCCAGTTCCGATCAAGAGCGGATTCTAGGGTAAGTTGTATCGCGTATCGTTGTGTTTAAAATGTATAAAGAAGTAAAGGCAAGTCTGGGGCAACATTTTCTGATGCGTTAAACTGTACACGCGGGGTTAAGCAAGGGATGTTTGTAGTCTGATTTTGTTTTCGATTTTATTAATGAACTGGCATTGGAAATAACTGAAAATGGTCTTCACGAAGTTGCGTTGGATCCCATAGAAATGTTTATTCTATTTTTCACTAATGACATTATTGTATTGTCTATAACAGAGTCGGCTTACAAAGGCAGTTGAATAACTTATATAATGCTGCAAGTAATTTAGGACTAAAAGTAAACATGAAAAAGTAATAGTATTGCTTTTCGTAAGGGTAAATATTTATCAGCGAGTGAGGTATGGAACGATGGAAATGAGAAACTTCAGGTAGCAAACGTGTACAAGTATCTGTGAATTTATTTCCGAAGAAGATTTGGTTTTAGTTTGCATGTCAAAATATAGATAATAAAGGACAGAAAGCGTATACTACAGCACGGTGTGGAAATATGGGCTTTTGAGAAAAGTACATTTGTTTGCATGAAAACGCTTTCTAAATGTTGACTTTCGAACGCTAAATCGATCTTGTTTATGGCGGAATAGGCAGATATCCAATTTAACTCAATTCATGGGTGAAATGTATTAAATATTGGCTGAAACTGACAAGAATGAAATTAAGATAGTCTGCCTTTTAAAGCATACAAAATGTTATTTAATAAGTATTTTAATGGTAAGAAGACATGGGTTACAAATGTCCTTACTGTTTAAAGTCTTGTAGATTTACGTTTGTTTGGGTTAATTAGGATATTCAAAATATGCAAGGTTTCCTGATATTTTTAAAGCATAGACTTGTTGATTGTAGATGGCAGGAATGGCATGATCTCATGTTATTTATAGTAGCGACAGATTTTCTTGGTACAGGCTGTTTAAAACTACTCATTTGAGAGAACCATATATTGAGTTAAAAATGAATAGATATATGAAAAGTGAATTGACCAAGTTTCGATGTGTTGCGTCTGGTGTTGCTTGTCATTGTTTTAGATATAGTGCTAGAAATGAAAATATGCTTACGTGCCATCCATGCAACATGGGTAAAGAAAATGAATTACACATTTCAATTTGCTGCCCTGCCCTGAGTGATCTTATAGTAATATATATATCCAGATAAATGTCACAAAGTTCATGTATTTTTAGGTCAGCTTGCTCATGTCAACTTGGCATGAGAATACATTAAAATTTGGCCGTGTATATTTACCAAGCGGTCAACAGGTTGCAAATTGTGACGTCATAGAATGTATAATTTAGTCTATACCAATAAGAATGCTATTTGGTTATGGTATGCTATTTGGTTATTTGTATTTGTATT
The DNA here is from genome assembly GCA_018398815.1 of Conus ventricosus. NCBI lineage: Eukaryota > Metazoa > Mollusca > Gastropoda > Neogastropoda > Conidae > Conus > Conus ventricosus. The sequence continues at coordinate 66,877,911 of CM031608.1, forward strand.
GGATTCTTTTCTCTTATTCAGTTACATGTCCATCGCGCTTTAGTAAGGGTCCTAGGCCTTCACCTGTATACATTTTGCGTCTTTTGGCTCCTCGGTTAAATTTTGAGTCTTTTCGCTCCCCCCCCCCCCCCCCCACTCTCTCTCTCTGTCTCTGCCTGTCTGTCTGTCTGTCTGTCTGTCTGTCTGTCTGTCTGTCTCCTCTCCTCTCTCTCTCTCTCTCTCCCCTCCTCTCTCTCTCTCTCTCTCTCTCTCCTCTCTCTCTCTCTCTCTCTCTCTGGGGGGGCCAGCAAAATGGCGGTGGTAAGTCTGTGTGCATGGATCGGAAAGCTCCGTCAAAGAATTGAAGAAAGAACATAAAGCAACCTACGTCAGGAAAGGAAAGACTATAATTCACTGAAAAATGATAAAAGAAAAGACTTTGATGAAAAACGAATTAATAAGTTAAAAACATCTGTTCATGACACTAAATTGTTCTGGTCCACCATTCGATCGATTAGTAGAAAATCGGTAATTTATAATAAAATCAGCTCGCAACAATGGTATAAACATTTCTATAATGTATTTAATGGATGTAATAACAATTTTGAAGATTTTCAAGCAGATATAGATAGCGAAGAACAAAGTATCCAAAATACTGATGAACCACTGTTTAATGATCAGATATCAAGAGATGAGGTCTTGAACAGTATAAAACACATCAAATGTGGAAAAAGTGCTGGACCTGACAAAGTAGTTGGAGAAATGTTCAAATGTGCTAACTCTGTTGTAGTTGATTTCTTGGTTAATCTTTTTAACTTGGTGTTTGATAAGGGAATCTTTCCAGAATCTTGGTACAAATCCATAATTGTTCCTCTTCATAAGAAAGGTGATTGTAACAATCCTGATAACTATCGAGGCGTTGCATTGACAAGTGTTATTAGTAAAATGTATACGCATATACTCAACAAAAGATTAAAAGTATGGGCAGAGAGAGAGAATAAAATAATCGAACAGGCTGGATTTCAATCCAAATATAGTACAGTAGGCCACATATTCACTCTGTACGCCTTAGTACAAAATATTTACTAACAAAATCTAAATTGTATGTTGCATTTATTGATTTCCAGAAAGCTTTCGATTCAGTCAACAGAAATGTTCTGTGGTATATGCTGAGGAAAAATGGTGTAAATGGGAAGTTGTATGCAGCTGTTCATAGAATGTATGAGTCTGTTCTTGCATGTGTCCGAGAGAAAGGAGCTTATACCGATTATTTCAGCTGCCCACTGGGAGTGAAACAAGGGTGTCTGCTTAGCCCACTGTTGTTTTACATTCTTCATAAATGAATTAGCGATAGAGATATCGGGGGAGCACGGCAGTTCTTACTGCTACATTTAGTCGCTGGAGTCAGTCTTCACAAAGCGTGAGACGGAAAAGCAGAAGAAACAATTGTGAGCAGTCTTGTATCTGACACCCTAGAGTGTCGAGATAAGGCCCGAAACGGTTCGCTTGAAGGGGCTTCGAGTAAGCGTGGAGAATAGCGAACAACGCATTGCTTTGCTGTCTGTATCGCGCCTAGGTACACAACGACTACACACAGGCGCGAGCAGCTTAAACCGCGAGAAAAGCGGAATTGTCTCTGTCCACAACACCCTGTGAGCTATTTTCTGTGCCAAGTGGCGTCAACTGCAAGACAGATCAGGCAGGCCAACGACGCACGCGCGCGCCAGGCTATAGGTTTTGCCGGTCGCAAAGTTCTGTCAGAAAGTTTTAAACACGAACTTAATTATGGTACTCACAGAGAAGAGCGAAATGCCAGCTTTTGTCACACTCTCAAGTACTCACTGCGCTATTGCTCTCGTACAGAAATTATAGTCTAAAAACCTCTGTACAGTAAATATAACTTAATGATGTTGCACCAGTCTCGAAGCGTCCAAACACACAAAGCGTGTTCGCTGAGGAAAGAATGCGCGTCTGGTAGTGCGGTGGCTGACTCGTTACGGGCCTAGCTGGGGTCAAAAGGCAAAGCGTTGAGTGAACTAAATGCTGTGGCTCTGAGTGGGCTGGCGCGGCTGTGGGAGGGAAACATGGAATACAAATGATACTTGGTGCTGCTGACTTATTTCTGATCCTTTTCGCTGATGATATTATTCTCCTCGCAGATACGTCTGTTGGTCTACAGAATCAATTAGACACTTTGAAAAGGGAATCAGATAGATTGAAATTAACAGTGAATCTAAACAAAACTAATGTAATGGTTTTTAGGAATGGCGGTTACTTGTCAAAATATGAAAGATGGTTTTATGGTGGAGAGGAAGTTAAAGTGACAAGTAGCTATAAATACCTTGGGATGTTTTTCACAACAAAGTTAAGCTTGAGAAAGTGCTGGTTTGAGATGTGCAGAAAAGGAAAGAGAGGTGTCATAGATATTTTGAGAACTATGAAGAAATTGAACTCCGATGATGTAAATCTATTTTGGAAATTATTTGATGCACAGATTTTTGATATATGCATCAGAAGTTTGGGGCATGCTGGATAATATTGAAATGGAAAAAGTTCATACCTATGCAATAAAGCGTATCATACACGTACCCTTGCACGCATCAAATAAAATGGTTTACGGTGAAAGTGGACGATTCCCTCTCTTCATTGCCACTTATTTCTGCTTTCATTCTTTCAAGACTTGACTACTGTAATTCTCTTCTTGCTGGCTGTCCACAGAATCTCCTTGCAAAATTGCAGAAAGTCCAAAATAATGCTGCTCGCCTTGTCTCGAAATCTCCGAAAACCTCTCATGTTTCTCCCTTGCTTAAATCTTTGCACTGGCTTCCTGTTGAAAAACGCATCAAGTACAAATTTCCTTTGCTCTGCTACAAGGCATTGGATGGCCTCGCTCCATCTTACCTCTCTAAACTTCTGTCGACCTATACTCCTTCCAGACAGCTTCGCTCTTCTTCTGACACTCGCATTCTGCAGATCCCTCGTTGTTGAGCCAGAACACTTGGTGAACGTTCTTTTTCTTTTCAGGCTCCTTCCTGCTGGAACAATCTCCCTTCTGCACTCCGAAACTCAAACAGTCTTTCTTCTTTCAAGTCCTCCCTCAAAACAACTCTCTTCAAAACATAATTTTTCTGCTCCTTCGCTGGTGTGTGGGTGTGTGCGTGTGTGTGTGTGTTTTGTGTGTGTGTGTGTGTGTGTGTGTGTGTGTGTGTGTGTGTGTGTGTGTGTGTGTGTGTGTGTGTGTGTGTTAGGGCTTATTGCTGTAAGCGCTTAGGGCTTTTGTTTAAGATTAAGCGCACTAAATGTTCCTTATTATTATTATTATTATTATTATTATTATTACTTATGTTAGATGTATTAAATACTGGTTGAAATTAGCAAGCTACCAATAACCAGACTCTGCGGTCAGGCGTATGAATGCTCATGCTGCAACATGAAAATGGAAAATTCAACTGGGTTTCCTATGTTAAGAAAATATTGACAGAGAATGGTTTTGGCATAGTTTGGTTGTCACAAGGAGTCGGTAATAAAGCAGAATTCATTTCAGAATTAAAGGACCGTTTAATTTGTTCTTATAAACAAAACTGGCATGCTGGCATGGATGGAAATGATAATACGACTGGTTTCTCTTATTTAAAAGCAACCTCGAAGCAGAGAAATATCTTAAAATTGTAACGCATAAATGGCATAAATATAGTTTAGCAAGATTTTGAACCAGAACGCTCGGTCTCAGCGTAAACCAAAAATGGTACGAGAAATCAAATAATAAATCTTGCCCTGTGTGTGCAGAAAGAGACAGTGTTGAGAATGAAGTACATTTTGTGTTTGATTGTGTTGCATACGCCAATATCCGTAGAGGGTGCACATTTTTCAATGTCAAAAAAGAGATTTAGTAGCGATTTTAGCAAGTGAACACGAAAAAAACTGTAGTAGAATTTGCGAAGTATGTCGCAGAAGCGAGTACATTTCGTAAAAAGCATAGCACGAATGAGTAAGATGATCGCTTCCTTAAAGGTACATTGCCTCAGTAGTTTTGCTCATAACCTGATAGTCTACGTCAATGGTATATTGTGTAGGCGTGCGCGCATGCGCTTGCATTTGTGCGTGCCCTACATGCATGCGTGTGTATTTGTGTGTGTGTGGGGGGGGGGGGGGGGGGGTACGCGCGTGCGCGCGCGCGTATGTGCTTGTGTGTGTGAGAGTGTGTGCGTACGTGCGTGCGTGCGTGTGTGTGTGTGTGTGTGTATGTGTTGTGTGTGTGTGTGTGTGTGTGTGTGTGTGTGTGTGTACGTGTGTGTGTGTGCATATGTGTATGTTCATGTGAATTGGTGAGTGTTTGATTCATTGATCTTTCTTTTGTAGCACTTATATGTCAAGGAGTACTCGTAACATCACAAAGGAAGGTTTTGCACTGGTTTCTTGTATAGTCGCTGTTATGAGCCGCTATGGCTAGATATGACTCATGATACCCCCTTGCCAACAGGACATTTTGCTAATGGCAATAAAATTGTGTCAGTGTCAGTGTCAGTGTCTCTCTCTCTCTCTCTCCCCTACCCCCCCCCCCACACACACACACACTGTGTGCGTTGTGTGTGTGTGTGTGTGTGTGTGTGTGTGCGTGCGTGCGTGCGTGCGTGCGTGTGTGCGTGCGTGCGTACGCGTGCGTGCGTGCGTGCGTGCGTGTGTGCGTGTGTGTGTGAGTCTGTGGCATCATTCAGAATCGAGCTTAGCAAATTATTTTCAATATGGGCAGGAGCTGTTTTAAAGCAACATAAGTGACAGGCTAGAGATTTGCCAGGCGGAATTAGTTCCTGGGCAGCGCTACAGCAGTGGAACTGGTTTGGCCATGATACCCTGGAATAGGTCAGATTACGCTGAACTTTCCCCCTGTTCATATTGTTGTGCACTCCCCTGTCACCGAGTGTCAATGTGATAGAGGTGTGCACAGCTGCATGTGACAGCGGCGCTACGAAGCGTTAAGTCTATGGTCATTAGCGATACGTATAAAAAAAAATGTTAAGTGCAATGACCATTACCTTTACGATCGAAAGGACTAGGTATCGGTATCCCTAACTGTTGGTCTCCAGCGCTGCATGTCAGTAGCATTTCATCTTAATAGACTGTCCGTGTAAAAATATCCCCTCCCTCTCTCTCTCTCTCTCTCTCTCTCTCTCTCTCTCTCTCTCTCTCTCTCTCTCTCTCTCTCTCTCTCGTAAATATGGTGTATTTCCTGGGTAAAGGTCAGCAGGCCCACAACTATCGCCGTTGTCAAATGTATATTATTCATATTTCCACCTCTCTCTCTCTCTCTCTCTCTCTCTCTCTCTCTCTCTCTCTCTCTCTCTCTCTTCTCTCTCTCTCTCTCTCTCTCTCTCTCTCTCTGGGGTGCCAGAAAAATGGCGGTGGTAAGTCTGTGTGCATGGAAAGCTCCGTCGTGTTTGGTTCCCTTGTGTGGTGAATTTAAAACAGTATACCAGTGTCAGCTTCCGCAGTGGAGTGTGCAAGTGAGCCAGTCTGTGCACACACAAAAAAAGATAGACAGCATATATAAACGTTGCACACACACACACACAAAGATAGACAGCATATATAAACGTACTCCCAGTATATCTTGAATAAGTGATAACCTTTCTGTATACAAATTTCATTAAAATCCACCAATACATAAACAATAACGACAAAACAACAGTTTTAACGATTATATAAACGATGTACACTTTTGAAACTGGTATTCTAGTCCTCACTGGGCTAAAGCCTGTGTACATACCAAATTTTATCCAAATCGGACAATATGTCAAGATTAACGGCTTTTAACGGTCAAGTTTTGAAACACTATATAGAAGTGCCATTTGTGTGTGATAACCTTTCTTTTTACCAAATTTGATTTAAATTCATCCATTTATAAGATATAACGGCAAAATAATGGTCTTTAACGGTTGTTTACTCCATTTTCAGCATTACATCACTTGCATATGGAAAGAGGTTCCGATTTGTCACAAGATCATCCAAACCGCTTATAAATTGGCCAAGTATTTTCTGCAATATTCCATAAAGGAGAAAAACCGTTTTGAGCCGTTGTAGCCGTTAGTAACGACTATTCTGGTAAAATAAAACATCGGGCATCACCTGTGACCCATAATGAACATACCTACAAATTTTCAGAAAGATCGGCCCAGACGTTTTGTCTGGAGCGAGCGGAACACATTTGGACCATGGACAGACACTCAGACACACACACATAGAGACAGCATTTCTTCGTTCCCATTGTAGAGTACTCCTTGTTCTATAAGAACTGGGAGCACCCAAAAAGAGACTGATTTGTCGTTGTAAGGGGCCAGAATCGGCATTGTTTGCGGCAGAATGACCAGTGTGAAACTGTGTCATTCATGCTGAGAGCGGGAAAGTGATGAAGTGGATGTGACAATGTCAGACTGGAGTGTTGCCTTCATTGTGTGTTGTGATTCTGGGCAGTGCTGGCTGTGGCACGCTGCCCGTGAAATTGCAGACAACTGTGTGTTTGTGAAACAGGTGATGTCAGCTTTTTGCAACAGGTGCCGAGAAGAACAGTGGTGAATGTTTCCGACGTATTCGACTCGAGCAAATCTGAGATACCAGGTCACTGTGACATACATGGGCCCGGTATTCTTGTGTTGTGCTGTGTCGCCAACGTTGGATTTACACTTCACAAACTGCTACTGAGTGGTGATCCAGTGGAGAACCCCAGGCCTGAATTTCCATTAAAAAAAACAGTGATGGACGAAACATAAGGTCAACCTAGGTCAAATACCAACAGAAGTTAACAGTACCATTTGCCCTGAAAGAGCAGCGGAAATCCTCTCAGCTCTCAGAGAGCAAAGACAAGAGTTGAAACAGGCAGAGGACAGCAGAGAGAGCAGAATTTAATCATCAGTAGGGAACTGTTCGATATTAAATCAGAATTAGGAGTAGCCTCTGAGAAAATGCACAGCGATCAACGACCGCTGTGGCTAAGTGGAAGCGGAGCAAAACAGACTGTCAGTTGCTGTGGAAAGCATGTCCGTTGGTCTGGATCAGCTGTGTGACAGGATGGCAGAGGTTTGGAAGGAGACAGAATTATTAATTTGCCAGCAATAGTGACTGATTTAGAGCCTCAAATAATGCAGATGACAGAAGAGCTCGACAGACTCTAAACCTTTTCGGGACGAGATAATCTACTTTTCTTTAATGATGATGACGATTATTGATGATGATGATGATGATGATGATGATGATGATGATGATGGTGATGATGATGATGATGATGATGATGATGATGATGATGATGATGATGATGATGATGATTGTGACACTAACGTTAGTTTAGAAAATGTGAATACAAATGTTTAAAAAAAAAAACACTTTTTGTTCGTTATTCCCAAGATATATTTTGTGAATAGGTTTGGCAAATCTTTGTCGATTTATGTTTCACGCTTGAGCTTAAAATTGTGAATGGAACGTGTGGGGACGCTTTAAACTGAGAATTTCCTTCTGTGTCACCCAATGGTTGCGGTGTTGATATATTATTTTATTGTATCACAAGACTTGGTCAAAAATCGCAGAATGAAAGCTGGACTATCTGTTCCCTTGGTATCTGCCATTGGAAATGAAATGGAAAAATGTCCAGATTGACAAGAAAGAAGAATGTCCAACAATTTGCGAAGTAAAACACAAATATGGTCGGAAGAATGTACAAAAACCCATTGTAAGGAACTAAAGTCAGATGAGTTTAAACAGTGTATTGATAGAGCTTTACAATTCCTTAACATTGATGTGAAGACATGCTCAGCGTCATTTGTGAGTGCCTTTTGTAGTGGTGCTGGTTGTATGGTGAGATCTATGGGGGAAAGGAAGAGATAAGTGAATGACAGGTTTGATAGTGAGTGTGAAAAAAAAAGAAAAGAAACAAAATATCAAAGAGCTAAGTCAAACGAATTGGAAAAAGAACTTAAATCAATTTGTGTTTGAGAAAGACAAAAATACACAATAATGAAAAGAGAGAAGGAAAAAGAATTCCATGAGAAACGCTTGCTAAGGTAAGAGTATCTGTTCACGACTCCAAACTATATCGATCAACAATTAGATCTGTTCGTATAAAACTTGTCGTCTAAACCGAAAAAAGCTCAAAACAGTGGTGCGATCACCTTTTTGAAGTATTTAACTATTTCAACGACGACTCCGAAGACTCAAATGTAGAAGTAGATAATAGAGATCTATATACAGAAGAGCCATTATTCAATAATCAGATAGCAAGCGATAAGGTTATACGCAGCATAAATCATAGCAAGCTTGGCAAAAGCGCGGAACCGGATAAAGTAGTTTGTGAAATGTTCGAATGTGCCACCTAAGTTGTTATTGCTTTCATGGCTATTAATTCATTTATCCATCAGCTTTAAATCATTCGCAGTGTGGTCTCAAAGCTTTGCGGATGTGGTGTAGTGTATATGGACTAGTCCGCACGCTGTAATGCCTACTTGATGAAACTGAAACTGAAACTGTGACTGGGGATTGTTGTTGTTGTTTTGTTTTGTTTTGTTTTTGTTTTGTTTGTTTGTTGTTTTGTTGTTGTTGTTGTTGTTGTTGTTTTGCGAAGTACTGTAAAAAACGTTTAAAAAGAGAAGTCTTGTTGAATGATATATTGGCCAAATGTTAACAGGAAATATCAAAACTCCCTCGCATCAAAAGAAGTGAGGCACAGATAGAAAAGAGGAAAAAAAATCCATGGGAGAAATGTAAAACTGAGTTCTGGTTTGTTTTATTGAAAAGGAGTCACCTGGGTGGTTGTGTGCAGAGCGCATGATTGTATGCATGTGTGTGCGTGGAGTCTGTTGTGTGACAATTACATGTTTACATTATATGCTTTAGTACAAAAAAACTTCTTTTAAAAATGAAAAAAATCGTATGTTGCTTTTGTTGACTTCCAGAAAACTTTTGATTCTGTGAACAGGAATATTTTGTGGATTAGTTAAGGAAAAATGGTGTGAACTGGAAGTTGCATTCAGCTGTGCAAGCAGTGTATGATTCTGTACTTGCATGTATCCGTGAAAAAGGTGCTTATTCAGATTATTTCAATTGCTCACACGGTGTGAAACAAGGATATCTGATCCATCTCCAGTTATTTGCATTTTTCATCAGTGAGCTTGCTGTTTATATTTAAGAAAATGTGAAGCATGGAACTCAAATGTTAGCAGGGGCTACTGAACAATTTTTAATGCTGTTTGCTGATGTTGTTGTTCTTCTTCCAGATACACCTGTTGGTTTGCAGAACCAGGTAGACGTTTTCAAAAAGGTATCACATACATTGCAACTGGCATTGAATCTGAGTAATTAAATTTGATATCGTGGTTTTTGAAAATGGTGGGCATTTAGCACAACATGAAAGATTATTTAAAGTGACGAATAGCTATAGATATGTGGGGATGTTTTTCACTACGAATTTAAACTTGAATAGATGTTGGCTGGAAATGTTAGGAAGGGAGAGGAGTCATTGACATAGTGAGAACAAGGAAAAGATGTAATTCAGCTGATGGAACTTTGTTTTGGAAATTAGTCGATACCCAAATATAATCATTTATAACGTACGCGTCAGAGGTATGGGATCTGTTAGAAAACACCCTTATGGAAAACGTTCACACTTACGCAGTGTGAGGGACCATTTTTGTCCGTCCCAAATTGTGGGGGACAGTTCTGAGATGGTGTAAGTTTACCTGTTCACCTATTTACCTGTTTACTTGACAGCCACTCACCCGCGTTTTGTTGTCAGTCAGGTGAGCGAGGATTTCCTTTCGGTCTCTTTAGATTTGTCGGCCTGGAAACATCTCCACGGTGCCGAAGCGAGACTCCCAGCTTAGTTTTGGTGGTGATCAGATATGTGAGACTAGTTAAATGGAGGTTAGGGTTAGTACTAATGGAATTGTTTGGGTTTTTTTCCCACAGGTGGTTATAAGATTACTAGTTGTTCACGGAGGCCTAACATATCCAATTGTTCCATGATTGATCTTGTGATGGACACATAGGGTGACAGTAGGAACTCAGTGAATGTGGGAGTCGAGAGGTGAATGAGAAGAATGGAGTGAGTGGATGTAAGAGAGAATATGTATATTTATATCTGATCGGGGTAAAATGATCAAATTAAATCAATGCATTATTGGGAGAAAAGAAACCGTTGTTTATCTTTTCCCCAAAGTATTACAATAGCGTGAGTGTTGGTGAGCTCTGGAAGTGATGAATGAAAATTATTGTGTATAAATTATTGGAAAATGTATTGTGATTTCTGTTGTGGACAGGTCTAGTGATGATAATGTGGAAAATGAAAACATTCTTTTCTTGATAAAAAGGGACAAGCGGAAATCGTTCCTTTATCTGTAATGATCGTATTCTTGGTACTTTTAAAAGGGTTACGTGAGGAAATCTTTGTTGTATTCTTCAATGTAATTACTCATGGTGGTAATCGATGACTTTTTCAAGTGTAATACACACATTGTATCTATCGAAACTTAGTAGACTATGTTAAGGGTATTTTCCCCCAAATTCTAGTGAAATGTATTATGGTGTTATTATGTATTAAGGGAAGTACGATGGTTCCCTCAGGCTGCTAGTGAAGGGTTTCTCATATTTATAATATATTCCCCCCTTTTTTTTTCATCTTTAATTTTTTTTTTTTTTAATTCAAATCTTTGCCAAGTCATTACTATAATGACTGAAGAATTGTTAACCTGCACTTGTTTTCTCCCACTATTTAATTGTTCAGCAGTATAATGTTTCGTCAATCAGTGGGAGATTGCATCTTTAGGAGATCCAAGTAAAGGTTGTTCTGTACAATTCTTAGCCACTCACAATGCTTGGGTTATTGAACAGCAGAGCTGACCACTCACACTGTTCCATATCTTTTGATCTCCCTTGCATCCTTGAATGGATCCTCAAGCATAGGCTCAAAGATTGTCTCCTACATTTTATACTGTTTGCATAATGCTTTTAGTTTTTAAGCACTTTATTCCTCTCCACATTTTCCTTTTGTTCCATTTTACTACCCTTCGCTGGCTGCTTTGGGGGTGCTGTTGGATTCTTTTTTGAACCCTTGGTGATGAGAACACCACAGAATTATGGACTTTGGTGTGTCTCTATTTGACACCAAGAGCACAGACACAATCAGCCGTGTCTCCCTGATGAGTCCGATCCAGCGGACGAAAGGCCTAGGAGCAGGCAATACAAATAGATCTGCCTTCGAAGGGAAGTACGATGGTTCCCTCAGGCTGCTAGTGAAGGGTTTCTCATATTTTAATATATTCCCCCCCCCCCCCCCCCCTTTTTTTTTTCATCTTTAATTTTTTTTTTTTTTAATTCAAATCTTTGCCAAGTCATTACTATAATGACTGGAGAATTGTTAACCTGCACTTATTTACTCCCACTATTTAATTGTTCAGCAGTATAATGTTTGGTCAATCAGTGGGAGATTGCATCTCTTAGGAGATCCAATTAAAGGTTGTCCTGTACAATTCTTAGCCACTCACAATGCTTGGGTTATTGAACAGCAGAGCTGACCACTCACACTGTTCCATATCTTTTGATCTCCCTTGCATCCTTGAATGGATCCTCAAGCATAGGCTCAAAGATTGTCCCCTATATTTTATACTGTTTGCATAATGCTTTTAGTTTTTAAGCACTTTATTCCTCTCCACATTTTCCTTTTGTTCCATTTTACTACCCTTCACTGGCTGCTTTGGGGTGCTGTTGGATTCTTTTTTGAACCCTTGGTGATGAGAACACCACAGAATTATGGACTTTGGTGTGTCTCTATTTGACACCAAGTGCACAGACACAATCAGCCGTGTCTCCCTGATGAGTCCGATCCAGCGGACGAAAGGCCAAGGAGCAGGCAATACAAATAGATCTGCCTTCGAAGGGAAGTACGATGGTTTCCTCAGGCTGCTAGTGAAGGTTTCTCATATTTATAATATATTCCCCCCTTTTTTTTCATCTTTAATTTTTATTTATTTTATTTTTTTTTTTAATTCAAATCTTTGCCAAGTCATTACTATAATGACTGAAGAATTGTTAACCTGCACTTGTTTTCTCCCACTATTTAATTGTTCAGCAGTATAATGTTTGGTCAATCAGTGGGAGATTGCATCTCTTAGGAGATCCAAGTAAAGGTTGTTCTGTACAATTCTTAGCCACTCACATGCTTGGGTTATTGAACAGCAGAGCTGACCACTCACACTGTTCCATATCTTTTGATCTCCCTTGCATCCTTGAATGGATCCTCAAGCATAGGCTCAAAGATTGTCCCCTACATTTTATACTGTTTGCATAATGCTTTTAGTTTTTAAGCACTTTATTCCTCTCCACATTTTCCTTTTGTTCCATTTTACTACCCTTCGCTGGCTGCTTTGGGGGTGCTGTTGGATTCTTTTTTGAACCCTTGGTGATGAGAACACCACAGAATTATGGACTTTGGTGTGTCTCTATTTGACACCAAGAGCACAGACACAATCAGCCGTGTCTCCCTGATGAGTCCGATCCAGCGGACGAAAGGCCTAGGAGCAGGCATACAAATAGATCTGCCTTCGAAGGAAGTACGATGGTTCCCTCAGGCTGCTAGTGAAGGGTTTCTCAATTTATAATATATTCCCCCATTTTTTTTCATCTTTAATTTTTTTTTTTTAAATTCAAATCTTTGCCAAGTCATTACTATAATGACTGAAGAATTGTTAACCTGCACTTTCTTTCTCCCACTATTTAATTGTTCAGCAGTGAAATGTATTATGTGATGAGTGACTGCCAGTAACAAAACAAGGGCGATGAATATTGTGAATGTGTATGTCCTTTGTGGCTATGTAGGCATCGGTCAAACATGTGAATGTACATGTCCTTTGTGGCTATGCAGGCATCGGTCAGACATGTGAATGTACATGTCCTTTGTGGCTATGTTGGCATCGGTCAAACATGTGAATGTACATGAAAAAAAAGGGCGATGAATATGTAGTTGTACAGTTCCCCAGGTGTCGGTGAGGCCCTGAGTCCAGCAGGAACTGGTTACCATCGGATGTGGGGTGCAGCCCGTGCCCCAGCTGCTGTGTCCGTCTTGCTGATGTGGAGAGGCTGACCGCCAGGTCAGTAATGTATGTGTATTGGAAAGGGCCTCATGATTCTCCGTCATGACGACGTTGAGAGGCTGACCGCCAGGTCGGTAATGTATGTGTATTGGAAAGGGCCTCATGATTCTCCGTCATGACGACGTGGAGAGGCTGACCGCCAGGTCGGTAATGTATGTGTATTGGAAAGGGCCTCATGATTCTCCGTCATGACGACGTTGAGGGGCTGACCGCCAGGTCGGTAATGTATGTGTATTGGAAAGGGCCTCATGATTCTCCGTCATGACGACGTGGAGAGGCTGACCGCCAGGTCGGTAATGTATGTGTATTGGAAAGGGCCTCATGATTCTCCGTCATGACGACGTTGAGAGGCTGACCGCCAGGTCGGTAATGTATGTGTATTGGAAAGGGCCTCATGATTCTCCGTCATGACGACGTGGAGAGGCTGACCGCCAGGTCGGTAATGTATGTGTATTGGAAAGGGCCTCATGATTCTCCGTCATGACGACGTTGAGAGGCTGACCGCCAGGTCGGTAATGTATGTGTATTGGAAAGGGCCTCATGATTCTCCGTCATGACGACGTGGAGAGGGACCGCCAGGTCGGTAATGTATGTGTATTGGAAAGGGCCTCATGATTCTCCGTCATGACGACGTGGAGAGGCTGACCGCCAGGTCGGTAATGTATGTGTATTGGAAAGGGCCTCATGATTCTCCGTCATGACGACGTGGAGAGGCTGACCGCCAGGTCGGTAATGTATGTGTATTGGAAAGGGCCTCATGATTCTCCGTCATGACGACGTGGAGAGGCTGACCGCCAGGTCGGTAATGTATGTGTATTGGAAAGGGCCTCATGATTCTCCGTCATGACGACGTTGAGAGGCTGACCGCCAGGTCGGTAATGTATGTGTATTGGAAAGGGCCTCATGATTCTCCGTCATGACGACGTGGAGAGGCTGACCGCCAGGTCGGTAATGTATGTGTATTGGAAAGGGCCTCATGATTCTCCGTCATGACGACGTTGAGAGGCTGACCGCCAGGTCGGTAATGTATGTGTATTGGAAAGGGCCTCATGATTCTCCGTCATGACGACGTGGAGAGGCTGACCGCCAGGTCGGTAATGTATGTGTATTGGAAAGGGCCTCATGATTCTCCGTCATGACGACGTTGAGAGGCTGACCGCCAGGTCGGTTATGTATGTGTATTGGAAAGGGCCTCATGATTCTCCGTCATGACGACGTGGAGAGGCTGACCGCCAGGTCGGTAATGTATGTGTATTGGAAAGCGCCTCATGATTCTCCGTCATGACGACGTGGAGAGGCTGACCGCCAGGTCGGTAATGTATGTGTATTGGAAAGGGCCTCATGATTCTCTGTCATGACGACGTGGAGAGGCTGACCGCCAGTCGGTAGTCCGACGTGATTTTCTTCTGTGTGTGTGCTTGAGCGGCTCCGCTTGTCGTGTGAGAACCCTGGTTGGTGCTATAGACTGTAACCTGGGCTCCGTGCAGCCAACTGTGTGAATTCTGTCTGTTGGGACACTACTGACGGTGACAGTGAGGTCCGTGCCAGAAAAACAAAAATTGCTGTGACAGTTTCGCGAATGTTGTGTCGCTGAGAGCGACGGTTAAAGGTCTATGCGTTTATTACACGCCCTTGCTGATGTGAATTGTTGCTCTGCGCGCTGGGTGGTGGCGTGTATTGATTTTGTGCCTGCCGATTTGTATTAATGATTTATGGTAATATGTGTTTATAATGTCTTGGTGGTTCGAGCAGCATATGAAAGAAAAACATTAGTTTGTGTGTTGCCTGGCTGTCCATGTTCGTGTGGTGTGGGTGTGTAGGGAATAATCGATACACGCATCCAAACTTATGAAAGTGCGAGTCAGACACACAGCAGCACACCATCCATATCATACAGTAGCGTATAATGCATGTGCCGTTACATGCATCAAACAAAATGGCTTATGGTGAAAATGGACAATATCCTCTGTTTGTAGGAACGTTTGTCAAAGCAGTTAAATACTGGTTACGATTAGTTCAATTACCTACGACCAGACTCTGCAATCAAGCATTTAGAATGCTCTTGCTACGATCTGATTCGGGAAAATTTAATTGGGTTTCTTGTGTAGAGCAAATGCTGACAGGAGACGGTTTTGGTACCGTTTGGCTTTGTCAGGGAGTGCCCAATATCGCACAATTTCTGACTTTAAGGATTGTTTGATTTGCTCTTACAGACAAAATAGACATTCCAGCAGGGATGGAGACGCAAAATACGAATGGTATGTTTCGTTTAGAAGTAATTTAGAAATGGAAAAATGTTTATGATTGTTACACATAAAGGGTGTAAACATGACTTAACAAGATTCCAGACTAGAACTCTGGGCCCCAATGCAAACAAAAAATGGTTGGAAGCGACAGACGATAAAGCATGCCCCATGTATGTGGACAGAAACAACGTTGAAGACGAAGTACATTTGCTTTTGATTGCCCTGTTTACGACTACATTCGAACTAGGTGCAAAATTTTCAGTGAGGCAGCTGCACAGAGAAAACATCTGGTCGCATTTCTGCCCAGCTGGATAGAATGAATTACCATATCGTTTGCAAATTACATACCAGAAGCCAGTTATATTCGGAAAAAGAATATCACGATATTCGGCACTTACTCTGTATTTTTCATGGTTTGATGGTCAAAGAAAATGGATTAGTGTGGTGGTGGTGATGGTGTGTGTGTGTGTGTGTGTGTGTGTGTGTGTGTGTGTGTGTGTGTGTGTGTGTGTGTGTGTGTCGGAGAGAGACAGAGTGTGTGTGGGGGGGGGGGGGGGAGGGGGGGTTGGGGGGGTACATATGTGTGTGTGTGTGTATGTGTGTGTGTTTGTGTGTGTGTGTGTGTATGTGCATGTCTGCGTGTGTGCATGTGTGCGTGCGTGCGTGCGTGCGTGCGTGCGTGCGTGCGTGCGTGCGTGCGCGCGTGTGTGTGTGTGTGTGTGTGTGTGTGTGTGTGTGTGTGTGTGTGTGTGTAGTGCACGCACGCGTGCGTTTGTGTGTGTGTGTGTGTGTGTGTGTGTGTGTGTGTGTGTGTGTGTGTGTGTGTGTGTGTGTGTGTGTGTGTGCGCACGCGCACGCGCGCGCGCGCGCGCCCTTGCGTGGACGTAGTGATAACAACACAAAGTAGTATTGGACGTAGTGATAACAACACATAGCACTATTGACACGTAACTCTATCGGGGGGGGGGGGGGGGTATCCTGAAGGTGTGACGGTACGGCGTCACAGTCGAGGTTGTAAGCTGAAGGTTTCTTTCCCTTTCTGAATAATCCCATTCACAGCTGTTCTCTTGTCTATTAGAGCAGCACCAGCATTATATACACAACAGTAAGAGCCCAGAAGTTATGAGATGCAATCGTTAATTAATGTACAAACCACCAGAGGAAAGGATGATGGTGACGAACTAAGGGTGGAGGTAGGGAGAGGAACATCTGCAGGAGCAGCACATTCAACACCGGTTTGCTGTAGTAAATCAACATGTAACTGGTTATGATCACAGAAAACTTAATGGAGATTTTCAGTTTGAACACATCTGTCGATTTTGCGCGTTGAATGGCGCAGCTCTTTGTTTAAATATGGGACCTTGAATCATCATTTGTCAGTTTAGTGTGGCCGTTCTGCTGGTACTTACAGACAAGACACTGTTCGCTTGCCCTCCGGAGGGAGAGCTCACTCACGCCGGCTCCGCGACTAAGCAATTATTGTCGTCAGTAGGGGGCTTAGTAGGTGGTGTCCTGCGTATGTTAGATCAGAACAGGCGCCACTGAACACCACCGAAGTGACTCGGCAGCAGTGCAGTGTCTCCTCCGGTGGGTTGCCTCTTAACGACTTGACATTGACTGCTCCCTGTGGATTGCTGGTGCCGGGGCTGCGGCAGGGCCGATCGGGCTGTGGCTGTGGACGGGGTATCGGAATGAGCGGTGTGGGTACACTGCCTCTGAGGTGGCGCAGAGGCTGGGACAGCAAAAAAAAAAAAAAAAAAAAAGACACTGTTCGCTTTGTATGTCTGCACGTAGATACTTACAGAGGGACTTTAGATACTGGCAGAGAATTGTGTGTACATGTGTGTGATCCCTTGTGTTTAGGTGACTGTAATTCATTCCTTGTTCATATTTACACATGATAAGGCATTGATAATACGCCATATGATGTATTACAGGGGTGTATATACTGACGTTTTTTCATGCTATACCGTTTCATGTGATTGTTGTTACCTATTAAATGATTTTCATTGTACTGTTTTCTGGGGGGAAAAGAGAACATCGATGCAAGGGGGGAAAGGCAAGAGAGAAAATGCAGCACATCTGATAGTGCTGATGTAGACAAAGAACTTCAGTACGTGTTCACCTGTTCTTGTTTAAGCGATAGTCGTAAGCAGCTGCTTAGACTTTGTTATGATACGCATTCTAATTCTTATTTACTGAGCTCTTTGGCTGACCTACTACAAGAAAATCAATATTACTTTAAAGTGCTAAGCGTGTTCAGTTGGTAATGCTTAATGTGCATGTATATTCATGTTTTGGGTTTTCCAGATTAAAATCTTTGATTTGACTTGATAGTTAGTTGCCTACACGATCTAGCCATGATAAATACCTGGTTACACACAATGTCATGATCAATATTTGGGTGTACACGATGTCCCTGGTATTCCTATCTATTAGGAAGCCCACATTATTAATTTGATATATAAAACTTAACACTAGACACTTTAGAACAAAAGACAAATTCACATATCACATGAACATATGTGATCATCTCCTAGGCATTTAAAAAAATACATTTAGCTTTGATTGAAATACCACCCATACCGTTGCGTCAAACACAAGCGTCACTTTATGCACACTATAAGAGTGTCAAACACCACCACCACTCTATGCACGCTCACATTGTCAAACAACACCGTCACTCTCTCCACACTCACAGTGTCAAACACCACCGTCACTCTATTCACATTCACAGTGTCAAACACCAGATATATAGATAGATAGACAGACAGACAGACAGACAGACAGACAGACAGACAGAAGATAGATAGATAGATAGATATGATAGATAGATAGATAGATAGATAGATAGATAGATAGATAGATAGATAGGCAGATAGACAGACAGATAGACAGATAGACAGATAGATAGATAGATAGATAGACAGGCAGACATAATGTAGTGGGAAAACAAGTCCACGCTAACAGTTTCTTTGTTATTAGAATCAAGGAAAGGCAATCTTCGTGGCACTGACTTTGTATCATAGCAGTGAGTCTTGATTTTCTGCAGTCAGCTGAAGACTTACTTAGACTTGGATGCTCCGGCGTCTTGCGACGCATGAGGCAGTCAAGCCGCTCCACCGTGTACGGTCCTCGGCCAGTTTGGTAGTGTCACTCCTTCCTCTGTCAATGAGTCTGAGGTCTCTCTCCACTGTCTGTCGCCAGCTCATCCTGGGTCTTCCTCTTTTTCTCTGGCCTGCTGGGGTCCATTTAATGGTTGGTTTGCAGGTCTTAAAGATGGTAATCTTAAGACATGACCCAGGTTGTGGAGGCGCCGTCTGCAGACGATGGTTGACACGGGGAGCTGTTTGGACCTCTCCCTGACGTCTTCATTTGGTATAAAGTCTATTTGATGCCCAAGATCTTACGTAGGCATTTAATATCAAAAGCGTCGAGTTTCTTCTCCTGGGTGGTCTTCATTTGCCAGGTTTCACAGCCATATAACAGCGTTGAAATCACACAGTTATAAAATTTCAGTTTGATTCTAAGGGAGAATTTCTTGCTGTTCCATATTTTGTTCAGCTGATTGAATGCTGAGGGCGCACGCCAAAAGTTAAAGCGCCAAGGCCTTTCTTAAGGAGTCAAGTATTTAAAGACTGGCGCAATTGGATTGTTTTGATAATTCATTTTGTGTCTGAAGGTTGATTCTCCTCATTTTCGTTTATATGGTCATCAAGGTACAATCCAGATGGTTCCAAGCAGACAGATTAAAATCAAAGGAATGGGATTATTTGTGCTCTTGAAGCTGGCGCAAAGATAGGATCACGTGTGAGTGCAAAGGCCTGAAATGTATGTCAACTAAGGGATGGTCATGTATTTGAAGATAGTTTGTGATTTCATTGGTGACGATCCCCCCCCCCCCCCCCCCCCCCCCCCAAAAAAAAAAACAAGGGAAATAATTGGTGGGGAGTTATTCTTTTGATAAGTATCAGCTTAGCATTAAATGCTGGCTCAGATTATGGTAGGTCTCAAAAAAACTGACATGGATGACGTAGTGTTTTTGAGCACACTCCCAATTGTGGCGTTTGGCCTGCAGGTGCGTTCTCTGTGTTTTCAGGTGGACAGCTGGCACAGGTAGCCGACAGACGGAGACACCCAGGGAAAGGAAGACGACGATGGAACGGAAAAAGAGAACAGGGCTGACATGTGTATTGCTGGCATGTATCGGCATCATCGTCGTTGTGCTGCAGCACAGAACTACTCTGCTATTGCCCAGGTCAGTATCGATGCCATGCCTGTCTGCTTGATAGCGGTGGGTACCAGTATGCAGCTTCGTTCGTATCGGCATGTTATCGATGGAACAGTTGTTTGCATCGTCACACTGTTTTGTTGCGAACTGAACGGTCACACTACGCAATCTTGGTCAACGGTTTGTCAATGCACGCGAATTCAGGTGCACGGAAACTGTATGCATGCTCAACTATGTAAATGGAGACTGTGTAACTTACCGCTTTGCGAAAGACGAAGCCAACGTCTTAGCTGAGGATGGACAACGTCGTTGCACAGGCAACTAAACAGCGACCCATGCACTCATCTCTGAGTGGCTGTGGGCCTATGACACCTACCGTCGCCATTTTCGGGTTGTTGTCTGTTTTTGTTTGTTTCTTTGTTTGTTTTTTGTCCTGAAACCAAGTTTACAGTTAAACTGATCAGCACTACACAGCTCTCGTTGTTTCATCATATATCTACTTCGACAGCGACGAAAGTCAGCTTTCTTGTAGTTGTTTTTTTTTTCTCACAATGTACATGCCGTTGATTGTATTGGATCCTCTCCAACTATTCTGGCGCACGTGAAATACAATACCTAAAAAGCCTACGGTACTGAAACCCGGCACAGATGAACCTTGGTATCAAAGCACACATTACAAGTGACGGACTCATTGTGACTTTAAGTCACTTACCATGATCTGCGCTTCACTTCACTGCTTTGAGATATTAAACAGATGTTGTTTCAGCAACGTCTGCATGTTTTCAGACCAGAGTGACGTACAACATGGTAGGCTGTAGAGCCTGCAGAAATGCTTTGCAGACGATCAGCTCAACATGGCGGCTACAAATAACGTTATTTTCAGCTGCCGACCATTGTAGAATTGAGTGTGTTCCGGAAAAAAAAAAGCGAAGCCTGTTGTCAAATTCTTCAATAGCGTCTGTAAGTTCAACGGCATTCACTTCAATATTTTCACAAAGTTCGGCTACTAATCATCCGTTACAACGAGCAACCCAACCACGGGCCGCCACACGTGCTCGGACAGCAGCTCTCAGCTGACTGGACGACATGTTCGTATCGACGACAACGAACGAAACACAATGGCCGAAAGTTCAATAGCATACCTCCTGGGACCGTTAGCCGCAAACACAAATAGCAGCAGTTAACAGACACCTTCAGTTCACATTTCTCCCGGGTTCCGGTACCAATTATGTTCCGAAAACTATGGAACATATACAAACCACACAGCAGGGGGGTGGGGTCGTAAAAGAGACTTGAAGCCATCAACGGTCGTTCATAACTCATTTATTTCTGTTCTTCTACATGGGAGAGCTTGAAAAAAAAAAGACTGGTCACGATACGGAGATGCAAAACATCCAAAACAATTAACGTAATCTTCAACAGAGTGTGTGAGTCTCTATTTAGCGACATGTGGCAGCAACACCTCTCCCTCCCATGCATGCTTCTGGTTTCTTGTCATACTCAGCACTGTTACCGTGGAACAATGGTCCAGAGAGTCTGGAAAGGAAAATGTGCCTGGAAAGAAACCAATTACAGGAAAGGGGCGCCATGGAATTGTTGTGTGACGTACATGTACCCTTTTCAAGAAATGGCTGCACAGATGCATCATCTGTGTGATTGATACCAAAGACAAGAGCAACAATACTTTTTTTTAAATTAGAACTCTCTCTTTAAGTTTGATAAACATGAACGAAATGAAGTTAGAAAATGCTCACTGCCCTTTCTATGGCCACTCTGCACGATGAAAAAAAACTGCTATTTTCTCGCTCCCTCTTCAGACTCTATCTCTCTAATCACTACCCCCCCCCCCCCCCCCCCCCCTCCTTCCCTCTTCCCAGCAGGTACTGCCTCCAATCTAATCAACACTTGCTTGAAATCTCTCTTCTCTCTTCTCTCTCTCTTCTCTCTCTCTCTCTCTCTCTCTCTCTCTCTCTCTCTCTTCTCTCTCTCTCTCTCTCCTCTCTCTCTCTCTCTCTCTCTCTCTCTCTCTCTCTCTCTCTCTCTCCTGAACGATCAGTGGCTCAGTTATCGATCCGTATACCGGTACACTCTGACCAGTACAGGCACTCCGTATCTTCTCAATGCCTATCGCTACTTTCGGTATTGCCAGCTCGTACAACTTCCAGTCCTGCTTGTCTGTCCTTGTATGAGTAATAGTAGTAGCAGTAGTAGTAGTAGTAGTAGTAGTAGTAGTAGTAGTAGGTAGTAGTAGTAGTAGTAGTAGTAGTATAACCAATGGCGTCGGAACCGATGGGTGAGTGCTGGGGGGGGGATTAACTTTTGGACCCCTCAAAGTTTTGAACTGTAAAGATATGGACGTCATGTTATGGTTCATCCCCCTCCCCTCCTCCCGTCACCACTGTAATATGAATTTTGAACATTCTGGGGGGGGGGGGGAAATCTGGAAAATGAGTGCCTTCTGACCACCACCCCCCCACCCCCACCCCAACCTCTCCTTCCCCTGCTCTGCTATTACAAGAATTAGGACACACACCCACACAACCATTTCTGTGAACAGTTGGAGGATATCTGCCCCCGCTACCACCATCACCCAACCACTCCCAACTTTCTAAACAGAGAAATGGTAGACTACGGCGATGTTAATGTCAGATCAGACTTTCCCCCCTCCCCCTTCCATCCCCAAACTGGGTTTGCTGTGGGCGCAATTGGGCAAACCGGGAGAACCACACAGTCGGGTTTCATCCACTTCATGGATGAGTCTCTGACAGTGTTGCGCAAATTTCTTCACCAACACTGCAGGTGCCTGCATCCCTCGGGCCTGTTTGACGTCGCGATTTATCATAGAAGTAAGCGTAGAGTGCAGACGTATCATGAGACTGGGACCACACAGTCGAGTTTCATTCACTTCATGGATGATTCATCCACTTAATGGATGCGTCTCTGGGAGTGTTTCTCTAATTTCCTGACCAACACGGCGGGTGTCTGCATCTCTGAGGCCTAGTTGACGCCGCAATGCATCACAAAAGTTTGCGCGGACTGCAGACCTTTCATGCAGTCTCAGATCAGTGTGGGACTCCGTGGCATCATCTTTATCATCCTCGTTCTCATCGGTCCACATTCAAAAAACATTTTAGCGTCACTTTTTTTTCTTTGTCAATGCATAGTGCAATGAAGGAAATACGCATAATGCAGATCAGGGTGGACAGGCCTGACTTTTCCAGACACATTGAAGCTGCTGCTGCATCCATTCATAATCTCACCATTGACAGCATCCAGGAAGTTTGTGGTTCAAAGGATCTCAAAGTTAGCGATGTCAGATCAGGGCGATTTCTGAACAGAGGAGATAGCTGCCAGAACAAATGACCTTGATCAAATGGCTAATACTGTTACTACGTGCATCTGTCTGGGAAAAAAAAGAAAGACAACACAAGAAACAGGCTTTTGCCTCACGTTAAACTTGCAGCTGAAGCGGGTTCCATCACAAACCGGTGGTTCGGGGAGGATAGATGGGAGAACTGTGCCAGTGGAACCGACAAACAACGCCCAGACTTCTCATCATCACTGACGACAGACTGAACAGGGAAAGCTGGTCACCTCTTTGAGAAAAGTGTCACAGGTGCAAGGAAACCATAATGAAGAAACATGGAGTCGTTCACTTACTGTGCTTCCTACTCGGTGTCTGCGTCATAATGTACGCTGTCTGGTGTGATTGCAAATTATTGTGTACACTTGGTCACGTGCGATTTGTTGTGTATACTTAGCGGTGTTTGTAACCGTGCACACACGGTGATGTACATGTTGCGGAACACACTCTGGCATGTGTGTTGAGGTGTACACTTAATGATGCATGTGTTGTGGCGCATACCAAGTGGTGTGTGTGTGTGTGTGTGTGTGTGTGTGTGTGTGTGTGTGTGCGTGCGTGCGTGCGTGCGTGCGTGCGTGCGTGCGTGCGTGCGTGTGTGTGTGTGTGTGGTGTGTGTGTGTGTGTGTGTGTGTGTGTGTGTGTGTGTGTGTGTGTGTGTGTGTATTGCAGTGAACACAGAGTGGTGCGTGTTGTAGCCCA
>CM031608.1:66906556-66916556 GCA_018398815.1 Conus ventricosus
TGCAGCAGTTGGTTTCTTTTTCATCCTTGTAGCCTCAAGAAGAAGAACAAAACTGACAATAATTGAATATTTGTTAGTTTCACCATAAAACTGATGATGTGGTCTATGCCTGTTTAGACCAAGAAAGCTTTCCAGAGCGCACAAATGTATGTTTTCATATTGTCTTCCTCTTTTTTGTTTGTTCCTGTACGGATTTCCAAGAAGTTATTGTAGGAAATATGAAGTGTCTGCGTGGCACATACAATATTGTTTACGTGAACAAGTGAAATTCAGTTTTGTTGAAAAATTTATACACCCAGACATTCATAGACATAGACATTATTTTAGGTCCACGTAGAAAGCTGGTACGTGTTTTTTTTCCTTATGAATATCAGCGGTAACTCATTTGTAAAGAACGAAAGCAGTCCAGGGCTGACCGTTAAGCACCGACGGTACAATTTCTAATATCACCCAATATATTTCCATTTTGTTTTTACATGTGTGACAAGTGAGTACATGTAACCATGCGGTTTTGGTTGTCTGTGGGTGAGTGAGTGAGTGAGTGTGTGTGTGTGTGTGTGTGTGTGTGTGTGTGTGTGTGTGTGTGTGTGTGTGTGTGTGTGTGTGTGTGTGGTGGTGTGTGTGTGTGTGGTGGCGTGCGAACGCTGGCATAATTTCAGCAACTACTAGCATAAGCGTGATACAACTTGTATGATAAATTTTGGACCTTTTCAGCTACTCTGTATGTGAAGATGTCACTAAATCGTAACAGCTGGAAATCTAGAATCGAGATTTTCAAGGATAAAACTAATATTAGAAGATTGCCATTTTTTTCTTAATTATGACCAA
The DNA here is from genome assembly GCA_018398815.1 of Conus ventricosus. Lineage (NCBI taxonomy): Eukaryota > Metazoa > Mollusca > Gastropoda > Neogastropoda > Conidae > Conus > Conus ventricosus. The sequence continues at coordinate 66,907,385 of CM031608.1, forward strand.
TTAAAGTCGATGCTTAATATATTGACAGAATACATGCTGAATTCAGTCAATTTCTATTTCATCAAGATCAGACCGTTTCATACATTTCTACAAAGCAGAGGTGGAGACATCAACAAGTGTATCACTAAATACGGCACTTACATCACGTCAAAAGTCAAACTTTCATGCATGTCACGTCAAAATATCAAGTCACTTTACCGATGCCCTTTTTGGAACCGTAGGCGAGAACTGTTGTTCAAAAGAAAAGAATTCAGACCAGACTGTCTGATAGCAATAGACTCTAGGATTAACTTTTCACCTCAAGAGGTGCACATGCGGTCATTGCATAATCTGCAAAGAGAGCAGTAGCAATCAAGGTCAGGACATTTCAGAATGTAGCTAATGTGGCGACAGAAGAGCGAGTTGATAAGGGCTGAGGGTGAGGGTGGGGAAGAGGGGTGAGAAAGAGGGGGTTGGGGGAGGGGCAAAGAGACTGGCACGGACAAGTGGAGTGAGATGAGTTGGGGAGATGGAGGAGGGAGAAGGAAAAGGGAACATTAAGGTGACAGCGTGTAACAGTGCAGAGCTGGTGATGAAGTGGTCTGGTCTGCACCATGCAAACCTCAGTCAGCTCAGACTGCACGATCGTTGAATGACGATGCATCTATTGGCATGATTTTTGTTTGTTTTGTTTTGTTTTGCTTGTGTACAGGTGTTGCACTGTCTCAGTGTCTCTTCACCTGTTCACTGCAGCTTGTCTGATGTTCTTCTGCCAGCTGGTAACCGTAGACTTGAGATCGTGGTATGCTGTGATGGTTGTATATTGGGATTGTTATTCAATAGGATTGTTGTATACTGGGATTGTTACAGAATAGGATTGTTGTATACTGGGATTGTTATAGAATAGGATTGTTGAATACTGGGATTGTTGAATGGTGGGACTGTCGTATGCTGGGACCACCTACTGAATTTCTAAGTTTAACGTTTCAGTTGATATTGTCCAATTGTCAGTATTGTCTAGGTAGGTTTACCATCCCTAACCTACTTAGGCGCACACACACACACACACACCACATGCACACACACGCATGCATGTACTCATGCACACACACACACACACACACACACACGCACACACACGCGCGCGCGAGCCTGCATCAGTCTATGCCTCTAAGGTTTTTAAGTAAACGCTCTCACCCATGGGATCGGGCCAGCTGTCCTCACGAACATGAAATGTTGTTTGTATTTGATTCTGTTTCATAGTTATCGTTCCCAGTGAATGTTAAGAACTTTATCTGCAACTGGAAGGTTTTACATATTGCCGTTTCTATCCAAATTCAATACAAAGAGAACACTACATTTGCTCACGTTCAGCTGTCCAGTTAGACCGACCAACTAAACTGAATTTATTATCAGAGATTTTACTCTGGTCCCAGAGAACAAGCCTGGATCCCATGACCTGGCTGGAATTTTTCTTATAAACTTTTCTTATCAACTTATCTGTCAGGCGTGTCTGTCAGGTGTGTCATTATAAACCAGCCACGAAAAGAGTTGTTCCTGGCAACCCTTGTTATAGTAGGTCAGGATTTGTTGCAGATTTTAGTAGCAAAATACAGGGGAAAAAAGAGCAAAACAGGGTCCAAATCTACCTTGATTTGAGAACCAATCCGAAATAAATACATATTCTACAATTAGGACCTATTCAGTCTTCACAAATAACAAAGATTTAACTAAAAATGCCAAACAAAAAAAACCGCCCAAACTGGATGACCGCTGATGTCAATGTCTATCCCTGAGAAAAGCTTTACACGGGGTAGATCAACAACTCAAATGGCAAGAAGGTCTTCGAGACCATAAATCGGGGAGGAGTGAATTGATCTATATGACTGTGCTTTATACTATTATACCTATGTGCTTTATATTATTATACCTATGCTTCAGATCTGGGGGGTGGGGGTATGCTTTTAAGCGTTCATTGCATTGTCTACTTTTATCTGACTAGTAAGATCATCCCTGTTGTTCAGTTTAGCTAAACTTAACTTAAATGCAATGTCTGTACTTATATTTTCTTGTCTTTATATCTCATTGCATACTTTAACTTCAGCAACAAAATTATCAAATGTGACATGCTTCATTTTGTTCCTCGAGTTCTGTGGTTTTCATCAACAGTAAAGAATTGTTTGAATACTTTGGACAGACGGCGTGCCAGACAACACGGAAGCTGCGACAAATGGCACAGATTTCTGTCAGGTCCTGCCTCTCGAGGCCTGTTTTGTCTGCGGCACCATGTTGCTGGCTGTACACGATCCGGTTTGCTGCTATAGGCCTGTGTTTTAAAGCGTTGTTAGCCTTCAAGTGGGTGTTCTTGGCTTTGGAAGCAAAATAAAAGGGAAGGAACTCCACGTCGCCCTCTCTGCGTTTTCTTTGGCTGGCTGTTGTCCCTTTGGTTTCTGAACCTACCATCATCTGTCTGATTTCTTTTTGCCTGCACCCCCTACCACTCCACGCCATCACATTTGTATGAAATCATATGGTCAGAGTCACTTATACAAAAAAAAACACATAAAGTCACACACACACACACACACACACACGCCCGCACGCGCACGCACACACACACACACACACACACACACACACACACACACCAATGCACACACACACACACACACACACACACACACACACACACACACACACCAATGCACACACACACGAAATACATCAGACACTTTATTACCTCCTTTTGCGTAAGACGGATGCCTGGAATAGTGACAGAGAAATGAATGCGAGTGTCATAAACTTAATACATTGATCACACAACTCACCCACTCTCATACAAATCCCACGTGCTCAGCGTGACACTTCGCGTGCCTTCAGGCTTCATTTCACACTCATACAAAAGTCGCTTACATTTGTATGCACCATCTTGTCAACTCCAAGTGCCACGGTTTAAAATATTCAAATTTTAAGCATAAAACGGTTGCTAGAACTCCCAGTTAGAGTCACTGCAACTGCAACATCTCAGGATAAACACTTTATAAGAGACTTTCTAACGGAAAATCTAATAAACAGTAAACAAGCAGGGTAACTCTTGCTCCCATAAGAAAACCTAAAACAGAGTAACTTTATTCAAGACTGGCACAGCCTTTTAAACTTTACTGTTTATTGTTTACTGTTCACGGTTTACTGTTCCCTACCTCATTTCATTTTCAATTTCGGAAAATCTAATACTACAATGGATTAATTGATTAATCGATCGAATCAATCAACCAATCCTCCGTCCATCGATCAATCAATCAATTAATTAAAGGGCTGTGCCGTTCCGTGTATAAATCTTTCATGTATAAATGTAGACAATGTATAATAAACGTGTGTATCTAGATCACAAACTAGTAAAAAAAACAAGCAAACAAAAAACACCAGTAACAAAAAGACTTCCTTTTATAATACATCATTTAAGTCAGGCGATTTCGTAAAATACAATATTCAACCATTGTGCAGAGAAATTCTTTGAAGCATCTTTACATCAAACAAAACAATAGGAGTGTAGCATACAGTATATCATAAAGTAACTAATTGAATGAATGAATGAAATAGAAAGATAAATGATCGATTACTTATTTGATTGATCAATTATTAATTAATCAATTATTCATTGATTGATTGGATAATTAGATCAATTGATTGATCAATCAAATCAATCAGTCAATCATCCAATCAATCCAGTATGTTGTAAAAGATGAAGCCGGCAAGCGTGCAGGCGAAAGGGGAGTATGGACATGATAAGGTCACACACACACACACACACACACACGCACGCACGCACGCACGCGCACGCACGCACGCGCACGCACGCACATACATACACACAGGGGACATGATTACTGCAACGCATTCAGGCAAACTGATGAAACAGAGAATACATCATTAGTAGAACACATCATTGTATATTGATGGGAAACAGGAAATATCGTTACCAGAACACGTCATGTAGTGGAACACATCATGGTATATTGATGAAAAACAGGAACTGTCGTTACCAGAACACATGTAGTAGAACACATCATGGTATATTGATGAAAAACAGGAACTGTCGTTACCAGAACACATGTAGTAGAACACATCATGGTATATTGATGAAAAACAGCAAATGTCGTTACCAGAACACATGTAGTAGAACACATCATGGTATATTGATGAAAAACAGCAACTGTCGTTACCAGAACACATGTAGTAGAACACATCATGGTATATTGATGAAAAATAGGAAATGTCGTTACCAGAACACGTCATGTAGTAGAACACATCATGGTATATTGATGAAAAACAGCAAATGTCGTTACCAGAACATGTCATGTAGTAGAACACATCATGGTACATTGATGAAAAACAGCAAATGTCGTTACCAGAACACATGTAGTAGAACACATCATGGTACATTGATGAAAAATAGGAAATGTTACCAGAACACGTCATGGTATACTGATGGGAAGTAGGAACATCATAACTACACCAAATTATGGTAATTACAAATTATGGAGGAAAGGGAACATCATTGCTACATTGTGGTATACTAATGGAGAAGAGGGGACATCATTGCTACAACACATTATGGCAAATTGGTGAAAAACAGGAGACATTATCTTACTAGAACATGTCATAGTATACTGATTTTTAAAAAAAAGCAGGGACATCACAACTACACCAAATTATGGTAATTACAAATTATTGGGAAAGGGAACATCATTGCTAGATTATGGTATACTGATGGAAAACAGGCGACATCTATACTACAACATGTTATGGTATACTAATGGAAAACAGTAAGCATAACTGCTACACTATGGTATCCTAATGGAAAAGAGGGGACATCATTGCTAGAACAATGTGCTATATTGATTACAAACAAAAAGGATTACAAAGAATCGTTAACTACATTATGGTATATTGAAGGAAAAAGTGGACATCGTTTTCACATTGGCATGCTCATGAAAAGCAGAGGACACCATTTCTGGGATATCATTGCTACATCACATTATCATATACTTATGGAAAAGAAAACAGGGGACATCATTTCTGGGATATCATTGCTACATCACATTATCATATACTTATGGAAAAGAAAACAGGGGACATCATTTCTGGATATCATTGCTACATCACATTATCATATACTTATGGAAAAGAAAACAGGGGACACCATTTCTGGGATATCATTGCTACATCACATTATCATATACTTATGGAAAAGAAAACAGGGGACACCATTTCTGGGATATCATTGCTACATCACATTATCATATACTTATGGAAAAGAAAACAGGGGACATCAGTACTACAACACTTCATGATATACTAAAGAAAAAAAGGAACATCACTCTACAACACTTTATAGCATACTGATGAAAAAGGGGACAACATTTTACAAGATATAATGGTATACGGATGAAAAAAGTTAAACAAATCTACACTTTATGCTGTACTGATGGGAAAAAAAGGAACATCATTCCACAACATTTTATTGTGTACTGATGAAAAGGGAACATCATTCTATATCACTTGATGGTATACTGATGAAAAAGAAGGGAACATCATTCTATATCCCTTTATGGTATACCGATGACAAAAGGGAACATCATTCTATATCACTTGATGGTATAGTAATAAAAAGGGAACAACATTCTAATAATTTTATGGTATACTGATGAAAAATGGGAACATCATCCTACAGCACTTTATGGTATACTGATGACAAATGGGAACATCATTCTATATCACTTGATGGTATACTGATGAAAAATGGCAACATCATTCTACAACATTTTATGGTATACTGATGAAAAATGGGAACATCACTCTACAACACTTTATGGTATACTGATGAAAAAAAGGAAGATCATTCCATAACACTATGGTATACTAACAAAAAAAAGAAATAAAAAGGGAACATCATTCTACAACACTTATGGTGTACTGATGAAAAAAGGAATATCATTTTAAAGCATTTCATAGTATACTGATAAAAAAGGAACATCATTCCACAACACTATGGTTTTCTGATGAAAAAAAGGGGTACATCACTCTACAATGCTTCATGGTATACTGATAAAAAAAATGGGAACATCATTCTACAACACTTTATGGTGTATTGATGAAAAATGGGAACATCATTCTACATCACTTTATGGTGTACTGGTGAAAAATGGGAATACCATTCTACAACACTTTATGGTATACTGATGAACAATGGGAACATCATTCTACAACACTTTATGGTGAATTGATTAAAAAAAATTGGAACATCATTCTACAACATTCTATGGTATGTTGATGAAAAAAGGAAACATAATTCTACAACACTTAATGATTTTCTGATGAAAAATGAGAACATAACTCTACAACATTTATGGTATACTGACGAAGATAATAAGATAATGTTGCTTATAGCCAGCCGACCGCAGAGGCCACATCAGGCTGGTATACTGACGAAAAAAAAGGAACATAATTCTACATCACTTTATGGTATACTGATGAGGAAAGGGAACATCATTCCATAACATTTTATGGTATACCAATAAAAAAAAAAAAACCAAAACAATAGAGAACAAAATTTTACAATACTTCATGGTATACTGATGAAAAAAAGGAACATCATTTTAAAACATTTTATGGTAAACTGATTAAAAAAAGGAGCATAATTCCATAACACTTTATGGTTTTCTTATGAAAAACAAGGAAACATAATTCTGAACTTTATGGTATACTGCTAAAACAGGGCTACATCATCCTACAACACTTTATGGTATACTGATGGAAAAACAGGGCTACATCGTCCTACAACACTTTATGGTATACTGATGGAAAAACAGGGCTACATCATCCTACAACACTTTATGGTATACTGATGGAAAAACAGGGCTACATCATCCTACAACACTTTATGGTATACTGATGGAAAAACAGGGCTACATCATCCTACAACACTTTATGGTATACTGATGGAAAAAACAGGGCTACATCGTCCTACAACACTTTATGGTATACTGATGGAAAAAACAGGGCTACATCGTCCTACAACACTTTATGGTATACTGATGGAAAAACAGGGCTACATCGTCCTACAACACTTTATGGTATACTGATGGAAAAACAGGGCTACATCGTCCTACAACACTTTATGGTATACTGATGGAAAAACAGGGCTACATCGTCCTACAACACTTTATGGTATACTGATGGAAAAACAGGGCTACATCGTCCTACAACACTTTATGGTATACTGATGGAAAAACAGGGCTACATCGTCCTACAACACTTTATGGTATACTGATGGAAAAACAGGGCTACATCATCCTACAACACTTTATGGTATACTGATGGAAAAACAGGGAACATCATCCTACAACACTTTATGGTATACTGATGGAAAAACAGGGCTACATCATCCTAACAACACTTTATGGTATACTGATGGAAAAACAGGCTACATCATCCTACAACACTTTATGGTATACTGATGGAAAAACAGGGCTACATCGTCCTACAACACTTTATGGTATACTGATGGAAAAACAGGGCTACATCATCCTACAACACTTTATGGTATACTGATGGAAAAACAGGGCTACATCATCCTACAACACTTTATGGTATACTGATGGAAAAACAGGGCTACATCGTCCTACAACACTTTATGGTATACTGATGGAAAAACAGGGCTACATCATCCTACAACACTTTATGGTATACTGATGGAAAAACAGGGCTACATCATCCTACAACACTTTATGGTATACTGATGGAAAAACAGGGCTACATCATCCTACAACACTTTATGGTATACTGATGGAAAAACAGGGCTACATCATCCTACAACACTTTATGGTATACTGATGGAAAAACAGGGCTACATCGTCCTACAACACTTTATGGTATACTGATGGAAAAACAGGGCTACATCATCCTACAACACTTTATTGTATACTGATGGAAAAACAGGGCTACATCATCCTACAACACTTTATGGTATACTGATGGAAAAACAGGGCTACCATCATCCTACAACACTTTATGGTATACTGATGGAAAAACAGGGCTACATCGTCCTACAACACTTTTATGGTATACTGATGGAAAAACAGGGCTACAATCATCCTACAACACTTTATGGTATACTGATGGAAAAACAGGGCTACATCGTCCTACAAACACTTTATGGTATACTGATGGAAAAACAGGCTACATCGTCCTACAACACTTATAATATACTGATGAAAAATATAAAAATATGAGACGTCATCGTTACATTATGTAATACACATGGAGAAATCAATGCTACAACATATTAAAGTAATAGATCTATGTGTGATCATCAAGTTGTGTGTGTGTGTGTGTTGTGTGTGTGTGTGGTGTGTGTGTGTGTGTGTGTGTGTGTGTGTGTGTGTGCGTAGTGCGTGCATGCGTGCGTGCGTGCGTACGTGTGTGTGTGTGTGTGTGTGTGTGGGGGTGTGTGTGTGTGTGTGTGTGTGTGTGTATTTCTACAGCAATTTTAACATTAGATTTTCTTCGACGATTACCAACAGTTACATCACCAAATTTGACAGAAAAATGAATGTTGACAAATCCTCCACCCATTCCTTAAAAAAAAAAAAAAAAAAAAAAAGGAATGGATCTGTACTGTTGTAAAGTTTGCGATTAATCTTTCCGGAATACCTTCAGTGTCACAATACTGACTTCTCAGAAACTGTGATAAGATGGACTTACTGTGTTACAACTTAATAACAAACAAACATTTTAAACATTTTATGCAAACATTATAATATGAAATTGATTAATATTGTATCAAGATCAAATTATCTAATTTGTACAAAATAGTGAATAGTACAATAGTAAACATACATAAACACTATACTGACTTTTAAATATCTCTTGCAAAATATGATAACAGAGGGGTTAAAATATGACAACAGATGAGTCCTCAACTGTGGTGAATCATGTCACTTGTTTCCAAATCCTGACAATGCATTCCAAAACGTGCCAATGTGAGCTAATGATTGTTCAAGTGAGAAAACTCCCCATAACTGCATCAAATAAAACGGCCGTAATCTATTACGTCAACGTTTGACAAAGCACATTTGGAAGACGTCAGGGCTAAAACATGTGACCTAAGATAAGAAAAAGATGACCAGCT
>CM031608.1:66921556-66933534 GCA_018398815.1 Conus ventricosus
TGAGCGCGCGTGCGCACGTGTGTGCGTGTGCGCGTGTGCGCGTGTGTATGTGTGTGAGAGCCAGAGACAGACAGAGAAAGAAAGAGAGAGACTCAAGATATTTTTCAAGACTCGGAGAGAGAGAGAACTCGAAACTCGGAACATTTTAATTGCAAAGGCCACCGACCTATCTGCAATGAGGTCAAGAAATAAAAATGAAATCACACACACTGACGCTGTAACATTTCTACTGATCACGATCATTTACAAATCTTGCTCACACCAACTGTGTAATCGTAAATCGAATTAACCGAAAGATACATACAAAATCAACCCATATGTAGCACTCTCCCAGACTCGCACAGCTCGCACATACAATTCCGCTCGCACTTACAATTGCGCGCGCGCAAACCACACACACACACACACACACACACACACACACACACATATATTATATATATATATATATATATAAATTATATATATATATATTATAATATATATATATATATATACATACATTTTTTCATCATGATCCCTAAGTATACACAAGACGTATCGACCACGAAACAAGGTGAAACAGATAAGTTTATGAAAACATAGGGTACTCCTAATGTTCTCTCCCCAGTAACAATTCTTGTCTTTTGTTCAAGGCATAGAAGATATACATCGCAACAGAGCGAATTACGTCCCTTTTCTCGTTTTGCAGCAAAAACTTCAACAATGGTCCGTGTACATTTGTTACATATTTCTTGATATACTTATTTCTTAAATCTTGATATGATGGACATTCCAGCAAAAAGTGTATTTCATCTTCAGTTTTGTCAAAAACGGGCAGCTTTTTTAGTTCTTTTTGTATCTGTCGTGGACTATTTTATCACTGATTTCTAGTCGAAACCTTACAAGAACTTTTCGAAACTTTGGGATTGTGATATCTAAGAGAGAGAGAGAGAGAGAGAGAGAGAGAGAGAGAGAGTTGGGGGAAAGGGAAGAAACATGGGGAATAACCTTGTCACAATCGACATTCCATATGAAATTTGATTACTTCCCTTGCACCGGAATTCGACTATATTTATGCAGTTCTACCCGATTTGAATACCGAAGTGTGTGTGTGTGTGTGTGTGTGTGTGTGTGTGCGCGCGCGCGCAGGTTTGCCTGTCTGTCTCTTTGTGTCTATGTGGATGCGTGCGTGCGTGCGTGCGTGTGTGTGTATGTATGTTACATATGTATAACTGTTTTGTTGTCGTCGTCGTCGTTGTTCCTGTTGTTATTGTTGTCGTCGATGTTTTGATCATTATACGATAGCATTAAGGGTAGGGAGTACTAGAGAGAGAGACAGACAGATAGACAGAGACAGAGACAGACAGACAGAAACAGAGACAGGGACACAACACAGAGAGAGGAGGGGGGATGAGAGAGAATACGATTACGAATACGAATACGAATACGAATATTTTTATTGAGGGTAAAATGGATAAGCTTACAGCTTTTTTACACCATGCCTCAAGAACAACAACAGTAACAAACGATTTCAAAATAAACATATACTTGATACACGAAAAGGAAACAATGAACAAACTTATAACGACGAAACATGATTAACATAAATATTACCTAGTAAGAGAGAGAGAGAGAGAGAGAGAGAGAGAGGAGAGAGAGAGAGAGGAGAGAGAGAGAGAGAGAGAGAGAGAGGAATGAGAGGGAGAAAGAGTTGAGAAGAATAAGAGAGAGAGAGAGAGAGGAGAGAGAGAGAGAGATTGATTGATTGATTGATCTTTAATACCCAAGGATGAAGATTTTAGGCCAAAGCCTAGTCTTACAATCTGTCCTTGTCATGCATACACTATTTCAGCACATATCATTCATACAGACAATTCAACATACCAACATGATAATCTAATTCTACAATGATGAGCAAACTGCTCATAAAAGCACTAATGAGATGGGGGATGGTAAAACAAAAGGAAACTTACAAGCAAACAAACAAACAAAAACTACAGAGATAGAGAGGTCAGAGGAGGGTGGGGAAGAGAGAATGGTAGGTAGGGGGAGGAGAAAAGGGATGGTAGACATAGTGGGAGTGGGGATGAGCGATTTTAAACGGAGTAGGTTTTATGTTGAGACGATTTATTCAAAGTATGGTTCACAGAAGACTTAGCGAATGGACGCTAATCATTGTAATCGAATAATTTAACTACTGAGACATAAAATGTTTATGCAAATGTTCCTTGAAAGGTTTTAAAGTATTCATGTTTTGTAGATTCAGTGGAAGTGAGTTCCAGACATATGGTCCAGAGTAAGCTAGGCTTGTTTTGTATAGATCAATGCGTGGGTAGGGAAGAAGGAATTTCGTCGAGCCAGAAAAGCTGTTCGATCTTGAAAAAAGGGCATTGATATAAACATGCCATAGTATCTGTCAAGATTGTAAACATAAATGATGCCTTGTTGAATTCCAATTGCCTATTCAGAGGAAGTATGTTCAGCGCTTTTAGTTTTTCGTCTGTTGTTAGAGATACAGCTGGTTGGAGTAGCTTTGCTGCACGTCTATGGAGAGAATTCAGCCTTTTTTGTTGACGTCACTACTGCCGTCCCACACTGTTGAGGCGTAATTTATACGTGACATTATGTGTGCATTGAAGAAAAGTGTAAGCACATTACTGTTGACGTAGCGCTTTAATTGAGATAGCAGGAAAGGTGTTTTGAGACTACCTTGCATACGTTATTTAGATGAGATTGCCATTCAATTCTTTATCTATCGTTAACCCTAAAACACGATGCTCGTCTACTGCTCGATAGAAGTGCCATTCAACTGAAGTTTTAGGCAAAGAGGAGTCAACTGGTGTTTTTGTCGGGTAGCTATAATCATAGATTTGGTTTTGGCTGGGTGTATGACCATTGAGTTTGAATGCCCACAGTCTGACACGTCGTGTAGACTTTCCTGGAGAGAAGTTTCTATTGTCTGTAGATCACTACCATTCGTTTGGAGCGAACGAGTCATCAGCAAATAAATCTGTCGTGACCTTTTCATCTGTTTACGGACAATGGTAAATCATTGATGAAGATGCAGAATAGTAGGGGGCCTAGTACAGAGCCCTGTGGGACTCCTGTCTGACAAAGTCTGAAGTGGAGGTTTTGCCATTAAGCGCCACATACTGAGTCCTATCGTTCAGTATGATTGGAATAATGAGATTGTCGGGGTATGGTTCAAGTAGACAGATAGTTTCTTTAGAAGAATGGAATGATCAACAAGATCAAACCCCTTTTTTGAAGTCAAGAAAGACAACCCCTGTCATTTGTGATTGGTTCATATTTGAAAGCCATGAGTCACACATTCGTGATAAATGCTGTGTGGCAGAAATGATTAGATCGGAATCCAGATTGGAGTGGGTGAAATAGTTTGTTTTTCTCCATGAACTGAGATACGTGTGTGTGTATGTGTCTTTAAAGGGGTTTGGATAGAATCGATAGTAAGGATATAGGTCTAAAACTTATTTGGATCCGACAATCATTTGATTTTTGAAGGGGGATTACTTTGGCGTTTTTGAACGCCTGAGGGAAAACATTAGTTTCAATGGATAGATTATATATGTATGTAAGAGACTCAACAATGTAAGGTAGAGCGAGTTTGAGAAGAAATGGGGGTATGTTATCAGGACCCATGGATTTTTTATTCTTTAATTGCGCTATGTGCATACCTACTTCATGTACAGCAAGAAGGGGAATTTTAATTGAGTTACTGGATCCAAGTTTTTGTTTGCAAAATGATATTAGGGAAGTCGGGCATGTATATTCATTTGGTGCTCTTATAGTCTGTGAAGCTTGAGTAAGGGTATCTGATAATGACAGAAAGTGGGTATTAAATTTGTCCGGGGGTGATGTTGGTGCTTGAAGTTTGTGAATTTCTACGCTTGTTGCGTACAATAGTGTTTTATTGCCCTCCACATTGGCGCTGTGGATTTTGCATCCGTTATCATTTGACTGAAGTTATCTCGTTTGGCTTTTTCAACTTCGTTTGAAACAAAGTTTCTCTGCTCTTTGTATCGTCAAAACAAATTTGCTGCTTGAGTGGTCACGTAGTACCATTTCTTGCAGCAATTCTGGAGTTAACCACGGGGTTTATCTGCGGATCCTAACTCTTTTTTTATGTAACGGGGCGCGTTTATTTTATGTGGTGAGGAATGTTTGGTACCAGAAGGACAGTGCATCATCGACGTCTGAGTGATTATAAGTTAGTGAAATGGGGAAATGTTTAAGTCATAGAGGTATGCTGCTTCATTAAACTTTTTGAAAGAGCGGTATTGGATGGTCGTGTGACCTTTGGGTGGTGGTTTTGGGAACCTTAAGGACCACGTAAAAGAAGACTGGACAGTGATCACTAATACCAGAATGTAAGCTTACCACTGAAACATCTAGTATTGCGGATTTGTTGTTAGTGTATACATGATCAATAAGTGTCGCAGTTGTTTTAGTTATTCTCGTTGGGGTTTGTACTAACTGATGGAGTGCATGAAGTGATAGTGTACTTGTCCAAGCTGGTTGTTGTTTTAACATATCAATATTGAAGTCCCCTAACAGTAGTATATTTGAATTGTTGTGACAGATCCAATCCATCATTTGTACAAAGTTGTCATACCATTTGTTTTGTGGAAGATGGGTGTCTATATAAATGTCCGATTATTAATGGCGGTGATTTGGAGTTTTATATTTCAATCCAGATACATTCGACAGTATTTGTTTCAAGATCAGTTCTGCGTCGGGTAATGTTGGCAATTGATTGATGAATGTATACGGCAAGGCCAGTATGTTGGGGTTGATCACTGTCGCGTCGTTCTATGTTGTATTCAGGAATGCTAAAAAGGTTATCTGTTTTTGCGAGAGTCTAAACCTTGTTTCCACTTATGCCAAATACTTGTTACTGGATGGGGTGACTATTTTAAGAGTGATGAGATTTCATGGACCTTATTAAATAAATGATAGACATTGAGATGTCCAAAATTGAAGTCCTGGGAAAGTGGGATTATGAGAAGGCATGGGTAGTAAGGGAACGAGGCACAAATCGACGAGGAAGGGCAGTTTTCACAAAAAAGACACAGAGAATTATAGGTTAAAACAACAACAACAACAACAACAACAGCAACAACAACAACAATACAGGTGAGAAAAGTAACGTTTGTGGATAACGCACAATAAGGACAAGCGCACACAAAGAATTTAAAGGTTAGCTATTATGCCTAAAACAGATAACAGAATGTATCTTTAGAACATTCAATTAGTCAGTAAAAACAACAAACAACAAAAAGAGCAATGGTTGAAGCACAATGTCGAACAAATAGAAAAGAAAGAAAACAAAGTATCGGGCTTAAAGCAATGAATGACGATAACACACACACACACACACACACACACACAAAAATGTTTTTCAGCGGTGCAAATAAGAGGATGCGATGAGTGCTATGAGCACAATCCACTTTAGAGCAGGTTTAAAAAGTGTAGATGAAGAAAAGGCAAACAAAGCACACAAAAAAAGACAAAAACAAAAACAAACAATTAAACAAAACAAACACAACAACAACAAAAACAACAACAACAAAGCCAAAAGAAAAGAAGAAAAAAAAAAGAAAAAAAAAAGAGAGAGAGGGAGAGAGTTCAGGGGAATAAGAGAGATGAAGAGGGGAGAGAGGGTTTAGGGGAATAAGAGAGATGAAGAGGGAGAGAGTTCAGGGGAATAAGAGAGATGAAGAGGGGAGGGAGAGAGAGAGGAGAGAGAGAGGAGAGGGGGGGGGGAGAGAGTTCAGGGGAATAAGAGAGATGAAGAGGGAGAGAGAGAGAGAGAGGGAGAGAGTTCAGGGAATAAGAGAGATGAAGAGGGAGAGGAGAGAGAGAGAGAGGGAGAGAGTTCAGGGGAAAAAGTGAGTGAAGAGGGAGAGGAGAGAGAGAGAGAGAGGGAGAGAGTTCAGGGGAATAAAAAGAGATGAAGAGGGAGAGAGTTCAGGGGAATAAGAGAGATGAAGAGGGAGAGAGTTCAGGGGAATAAGAGAGATGAAGAGGGAGAGAGAGAGAGAGGGAGAGAGTTCAGGGGAATAAGAGAGATGAAGAGGGAGAGAGTTCAGGGGAATAAGAGAGATGAAGAGGGAGAGAGAGAGAAGTAGGAGAGAGTTCAGGGGAATAGAGAGATGAAGAGGGGAGAGAGAGATGAGAGGGAGAGAGTTCAGGGGAATAAGAGAGATGAAGAGGGAGAGAGAGAGAGAGGGAGAGAGTTCAGGGGAATAAGAGAGATGAAGAGGGAGAGAGAGAGAGAGGGAGAGAGTTCAGGGGAATAAGAGAGATGAAGAGGGAGAGAGAGAGAGAGAGGGAGAGAGTTCAGGGGAATAAGAGAGATGAAGAGGGAGAGAGAGAGAGGGGAGAGAGTTCAGGGGAATAAGAGAGATGAAGAGGGAGAGAGGAAGCGAGGGGAATGAGAGAAAAAAAGAGAAAGAGACAAACAGACCGACAGACAGACAGACACATAAAGAGAGACATAGGCAGAGAAACACGCAGACAGAAAGCCGAAGCGATTGGAATCAGAGAGTGGGAGACAGGGAGGGAGGGCGGGACACGAGGGGCATAACCTTGCAGGAACGAGCGTTCGATATGATATTCGATTACTTCCCCTAGACCGCACTATGTTGTGTATGCGAATCGACTCGAATGTTAGATGCCCAGGCGTACGTGTGTGTGTGTGTGTGTGTGTGTGTGTGTGTGTGTGTGTGTTGTGCGTGCGTGCGTGCGTGCGTGCGTGCGTGCGTGCGTGCGTGCGTGCGTGCGTGCGTGTGTGTGTGTGTGTGTGTGTGTGTGTGTGTGTGTGTGTGTGTGTGTGTGTGTGTGTGTGTGTGTGTGCGTGCGTGGATGCGTGCGTGTGTTTTCCACTCTTCAGGGAATTTGACAAAACTGTTATCAACATCAGTTTGCTTGTAGAGAACAATCGACTATTCAAAAACCTTGTTTTTGGAGAAGAGAAATGGAACGGGTAAGGAAAAGGGGCGGAGGGGGGGGGGATCACGTTTCATGGGTATAGAGTGTAGGGGACGGGAGGGGAGGGTTGGGGAGGGTGGAATGGGGATGGGGTGTGGTCAGTCCTAGAACAGGTCCATGAATTGGAAGAGCGCCAGACTCATGATCCGGATGATCCTGCGGTTGTGGGTTCGAATCACCGCCGAGCTGTTTCCGCATAGAACTATTTTTCTCTCGGAGTTAACATTGCTTCTGACTCCATTCTCAGAAAAGTCCTTTGAATTAGTTTATACGTCCACATTCAGTGTGAACGAAATCGTAACATTTGGCACACATAAAATCCCATTATCATCCTCCGAACAAAAAAGGCCAGTTTGACCATAGACATGGACGACACGTATATACATAGCATGCATCCTCGGTAAAATCTCGAAGAAAACAGAGACTGAATGACAGGAGAAACTAATGTTCAGCGCCAACAGGCAGCTCTTCATTCAGCTCTACCCGGGTAGGCAGCCCGTTATATAAACGAGCGCGTGAATTGTAACGCACTTAGAATTAAAGGTGCTGCTTTTCAACTGCCGATCTTGCTGTTTTTGACCAAGAGGTCAAGAGTTTTGCTCAGGGCATGCGTAAGCAGCAAAGCAATGCAGATGTCACACAATTACTTGAAGTGCTTAACGATGGCCTTCAGGAAATCCTGGATCGACACTCGCCTGCAGTGACTAGGTGTGTTACTGACCCTCCCTCAGCTCCTTGGCTCTCCGAGGACGTGAGAGCTGCTCGACGTCAACGCCGGCGCAGCGAGAGACGCTGGAGAAAGAGCCGATGGACCATCCACCGCCAGATCTTTGCAGTGAACAGGTGTGAGGCATGGGACTGCCTCCAGGATGCCAGAGAGTCATACTACCGTGATAAAATTGACTCCTGTTCTTCATCAAAGCAGTTGTTTTCTCTTTCAAGTGAACTACTTGGCAAACAAAAGAAATTAAGTTTGCCCACGAACATTCCTCCTTCTCAAATCTCTCAACAATTTAGTGAATTCTTTGTTGATAAATCAAAACCATCCGTGACAATCTTGATGCAAATCCTTCCCAACCAATTCTTTACGATAAATACTGTGGACCACCTTTTGTACTTTTAATCCTGTGGATGAAAAACTGATCAGCGATCTCATAAGTGAATCCTCCAGCAAATGTTGTGTCCTTGACCCCATCCCTACTTCCCTCCTTAAACGGTGTGCCTCTCATTTGATTCCTGTGATTACAAACATTGTAAACAAATCTCTCTCGTCAGGCATAATGCCTCTCAGTTTAAGCAGGCAATGGTTACCCCTCTCTTGAAAAAGCCAGGACTGGACCTTAATAAGTTAAAGAACTATAGACCGGTGTCCAACCTCCCATTCCTCTCAAAACTCCTGGAAAGAGTCGTGCTGAAGCAGCTTCAGACTCATCTTTCAGACCATGGTCTTCTTGAGGCCTGTCAGTCTGCTTATAGGAAGAATCATAGCACTGAGACTGCTGTATTGAGCGTACTGGACTGTTTGCTGTGCAAATCCGAGAGTAAACTTGTTTCTCTCGTAGCCTTACTTGATCTTTGATACGCTAGATCACACTACTTTACTTGAAAGGCTTAGGGTCACTTTTGGTGTTGATGGGATAGTTCTTCAGTGGTTCGAATCATACATCAGAGATAGGTCGCAGGCGGTGGTTGTGGGTGGTGTAAGGTCTACTTTGTCACCTCTTTTGTATGGAGTACCACAGGGGTCAGTATTGGGCCCAGTATTGTTTACATTGTACTCACAGCCCTTGTCGGATGTTATCTCGGACCATGATTGTGATTTTCACAAGTATGCTGATGACACTGAACTTTCTAAGAGTGGCACACCTGATGAGTTTGTTTCTGTTCAATCTGGGGTGTCTCGGTGTATCCGCAGTGTGCAGGAGTGGATGACAAGTAATAAGCTTAAATTAAATTGTGAAAAGACTGAAGTCATGCCCGTTGGAACCTCCTCCTGCCTCAAACTCGTTGAGTCAGAGTCAATGGTTGTTGATGGTACTGAATTACCTTTCAATAAGTCTGTCAAATACCTTGGTGTTACCATTGATCAGTGTCTGACCATGCAGAATCAAATATCTGTAGTCTGTCGCTCATCCTTTTTAGAGCTGAGACGTATTGCTTCCATCCGACGCTTTATATCCAGAGAAGTAGCTGTCAGGCTAGTCTGTGCCATGGTGATGTCAAGATTGGACTACTGCAACTCTGTTTATGCTGGGCTTCCCACAGAACAGATTGCTCGGCTGCAGAGAGTCCAGAATAGCGCTGCACGACTTGTTTTGAAGAGGAGGAGGTGTGAGCACATCACTCCAATGCTAAACGAACTGCACTGGCTTCCCATACAGTATCGGTGGCAATTTAAACTGACAGTTCTTGCTTTCCGCCACTTCAATGAATCTCTTCCTCACTATCTCTCTTCTTCTCTCTGCACTACCAAGCTCTCGTACCCTTCGCTCTTCTTCACAAAAACTTTTGAAATCCCTATAGCGTTCTCTGAAATCTCGTTGGCGAAAGAGCCTTCAGTTTTAGAGCACCTTCTATTTGGAACTCCCTCCCTGAAGACCTTCGTAATCAGCCTACTCTTTCTTCTTTTAAATCTCAGCTCAAAACTACCTCTTCAAAAAGGCCTATTCTTTCTGTAGATGACTAGATCTCTCCTAAATTTCTCCACAACTAGTTTGGTGAGGCAGTTTATGCATGTAGGTGCGTCTGCAATTGTGTATTTCCTTTTTGCTGTGTGCATGAATATTGTATGAATAAGTGCAAATGGTGGATGTAAGCGCATTGAGTTGTACAACAAGAAATGTGCTATATAAGTATTATACATTATTATTATTATTATTATTATATTATTAGAATGTGGTCTCTAACTGAGGACAGGAGCTACGGAAGTCGTGTCAAGAAAATTGATCTGCGGGTAGGGGGTGGCAGGGTAATAATACACGACCTTCCTTGATAAACACTGGAAGAAAGCGGGAGCTGGGGCGTGAAGTGTGGAGCGGGGGGGGGGGGGGGTCAAAATGGTATCATACTCATTAAGAAAAATTCCAGGCACTATATTGACCCCGACGATTGTTCCAGACATGAAGAAGCACAGGGGATACTGACCACGACCACGTGTATCACGAGGGAAGGGACAGCCATCATACTGACCACGACCAGTGTATCACGAGGGAAGGACAGCCAATCAGTCAGTCATCTGACCACGTGTATCACGAGGGAAGGACAGCCAATCAGCCAGTCATCTGATGAAGCAACAGTCAACCATGAAACTCTCATGATGTCCAGTGCATTTGAGTTTTGGTCCCAATTAGTTCATGAAGATTTTACAAAACGTGTAACACCTTTTGACTTTGCTTGTTGAATAGCAAAAACCACCCAACACTCAATATGCATGCTGCAAATTTTCGGTTTACTGATAAAACCTTCATTAAGCGTAAAAAAGGTATACGCCTTCTAAATGACAGCCTGAAGAACAAGATTGTTATTGTTAAACTGATTATCACTCACACTCACTTCGCTTGAATTCTCACTCACCTTTTGACTTTGTCTGATAGAAACTCACGTCGCAGTATGGGTTTCCAGACCATCCATTTTTTTTCAGGAACAGAGAAAAGAACGTTCCAACGCGTTGCAGTCTTAGGGTGGTGTCCTTGCCTGGTTAAGAGCAAGTTTCTTCCATTTGTCGAATGAAAATAGAAATTGAAAATGCAGTATTCCTGGAAATTCAGAAGGAACTGTTCGGTTCTTACACATACACTATGCATACCTTCATTCCTCTGTTAGAATCCCAAGTATCGGATGACGAACATAGAAAACAATTATCTTGGTTGACCCATCTGATGTTGAAAAAGACGTTTTTCATCCTGTGGTGTGGTGAACATAAACGCAAGGAAAGCATTACATAACGTAATGTCGTTATGGGGCGTAGGATCTTTATGGCGATCTTGAACACACCATAGTTCATGAACACACTATACTTTTGCAGACATAATTCAGAAATGTATGTGTTTGTTGAAAGATTATTTTAACTGTCTCACATGCTCGACTGTCATATCAAATGGACTGCGTGAACCATGATTTGTCAGCATTACATTTATTGGGGGAGGGGGGGGGGGGGAGTGCTCCAACTACCCTACAGTATATTCTAATATCGTGTGAACTTACATGTCTGCCCAAACAGAAAATCACCTGGCTGATAATGAACAGTATCAAGACAAGTGTTCGAAGGCGATTATAATACCAACATTCTTAAAAGAAGACTTGAGCTTTAAAACTGGTAACTGCACGCGTGCTTTCCACTTCAGAATAACAAGCACGTGTTTTTATATCAGTATTAAATACCATATCACAAAAGCACATCAAATCACTCGAAAGTAAAGTTTGTTTTAGAACCTACTGTCCGAAATGTTTAGCAAGAGCACGAACACCGGACACAGTTTGGCAGATTTAAGGACGGTATTGACTTGTTCAACACTTACAGCTAAGTACACTTTACTTATATCCAGTGTTATTGTTGACTACACGGAATTTTTACAGATGCTCAAAGGAGTCTGAAGGGATGTGTTTTAAGTGCCTATCTTCTCGTATGTACGGCACAGAGAAAACATGACATACACAATCAGAACTCGGAATTTGATGGACACGGCAAAGAAGATTGTATCCACATTCTGTGAATGCTACACTCACTTGCCAAATTCTTCTTCATAAGACGACGACGGATCTCAGCAGACTATCGGGACAGTTGGAGAAACAATCTGTGCTCTGGACGAGAACGTTGTCTGCTATGTAAACGTGTTTCGTTCAAGTCATAGCTGACCACAAGGTTTGATTGTACCTGGTGTTTTCGTGTCATTCCCGGAAACGACAATCATAGGATGGAACTGAAACCACTTTGAGTTGCTACGGGTTTGTAACATTCGCCGACAAGACATCCACGCATTCAAACA
>CM031608.1:66934534-66944534 GCA_018398815.1 Conus ventricosus
ACGGGATCGTTACATTATGTAATACATGAGAACAATCACAACATAAAAGTTATGTTGTCCAAGTGTGTGGTGTGTGTGTGTTGTGTGTGGTGTGTGTGTGTGTGTGTTGTGTGTGTTGCGTGCGTGTGTGCGTGCGTGCGTGCGTGCGTGCGTGCGTGCGTGCGTGCATACGTGTGTGTGTGTGTGTGTGTGTGTGTGGGTGGGTGGGTGTGGGTGTGTGTGTGTGTGTGTGTGTGTGTGTATTTCTACAGCAATTTTAACATTAGATTTTCTTCGACGATTACCAACAGTTACATCACCAAATTTGACAGAATAATGAATGTTGACAAATCCTTCCACCCATTCCTTAAAAAAAAAAAAAAAAAAAAAAAAAGGAATGGATCTGTACGGGTTGTAAAGTTTGCGATGAAATCTTTCCGGAATACCTTCAGTGTCACAATACTGACTTCTTCTCAGAAACTGTGATAAGATGGACTTACTGTGTTACAACTTAATAACAAACAAACATTTAAACATTTTATGCAAACATTATAATATGTATTGATTAATATTGTATCAAGATCAAATTATCTAATTTGTACAAAATAGTGAATAGTACAATAGTAAACATGCATAAACGCTATACTGACTTTTAAATATCTCTTGCAAAATATGATAACAGATGGGTTAAAATATATGACAACAGATGAGTCCTCAACTGTGGTGAATCATGTCACTTGTTTCCAAATCATGACAATGCATTCCAAAACGTGCCAATGTTAGCTAATGATTGTTCAAGTGAGAAAACTCCCCATAACTGCATCAAATAAAACGGCCGTAATCTATTATACGTCAACGTTTGACAAAGCACATTTGGAAGACGTCAGGGCTAAAACATGTGACCTAAGATAAGAAAAAGATGACCAGCTTTTCTTTAATCAAGGTCACTTCAATCCACTGGCAGTATACATGACCTTTTCACCTCTGAAGGAAACTGGAGGTAAGCTACTGACAGCCCATTTCTCCGCTCTAAACTCTCCATCCCCCCCCCCTCCCACCCACCCCTTCCCCGCCCAACCTCCACCTCCTTTTTATTTCATGCACAGTCTCTCTTCCTCTGAATGCCAACTCCCACCTCCCAATTCACCACGCATCCTCCCTTCCCTTCTTTCATGTCATAAAAAATGTATGGTTAGTCGAATAATGTTTCTTGTTTTGTCGAGAAAAAAGTAACACGGACCGTTTCAGTCAAAGGATGGCACGTTGCTTAAGAAGGTCCAGTTTGCGTCTCGCTCAGCTGGTTAAAACAGATCATGGGCACTCAGGTCTCGCCTGTCGACGAATTCTGGAGGGATTATTATCCGCCTTTCTTTAGTCGTGTAGATGAAACTGATACCACAAAGAGGAGATATACAAGTCACTTTGTTTTCAGCCTTGACAGTTTTGGGTCAGACAGCTTCAGAGGTTTGATTTGCTGGTTGGTTCATGTAATTGCAGAGGCATTTCTGAGTAAGTGCTCCGTTTCGTATTCAATCGGCCAACCGCGAGTATCCAAGGGTTTGTCATCTGCAACCAAGCGTTATCGCCTTCGTCATTGCAAGTGATTAACATCCATGATAACTAAAAGTTACTGTAGCCAATGAGTTAGGGGGCCCTTATTCACACGGTATACTAAACTACACAATCATTTAAAACACACACACGCACACACGCACGGTACGCACGCACGCAGCACGCAAGCACGCACGCACGCACCGCACACACACACACACAACACACACACCACACCCACACACACACCCACAACACCCACACACACACCACACACAACCACCACCACACCACACACACCACCACACCACACACCACCCCACAACAACAACCACTACCAACACAACACACACACACACCACACACACCACACACAATCAAAACACACACAACACACAAACACTGCGCTACGCGCTTTTGCTCACGCACACACACAAATTTTTCATAGACATACACTCAGACAGAGACGACACATGCTAGACACACACACAACACACACACACAACCACACACACACACACACACACACACAACACACACCTTTCACGCACGCGCGAACAACGCACACACGGTCTATTTACCTGAGTCAACTATTGTTGGCGAAACTGACAAATGGGAAAACACATCATTACTGCTTGTGTAGTAACAATACAAAGGATACCATTTTTCACTAACTCTCGCAGCCTGGCAGCGTCTATAAACTAAATTTGTTTTACGACAGTTACATGGAAATCTCACAAACACACCACACACAACACACACGCACACGTGCGCTCGCACGCACGGCACATACACAAGTCACCACCCCCCACACCACCACATACACGCACGCACGCTTGCACGCATTCGCGGCGCAAGCACAGATCACAAACTATGCGCAAGTGACACTCTAGCGCACAAGAAATCTTAGCACATGTGCACCTAGGGGTACACACACACACACACACACACACACCAACCACACACACACACAACCACACACACACACACTTCACTCACACACAAACACACACAACCACACACACACACAACAACTGACATACTGTTGCACTTAAAAACTTATATAATTTTACTAAGCAATATCACAGAATTGAGAAAATGTATAGACATAAATTATTAATGTCGCTCTCTTTCACACACACACGCATGTATTATGACATGCTTGTATGTCGGTCTGGTGGTTTTGTGTGTGTGTGAGTGTGTGTGTGTGTTGTGTGTGTGAATGTGTGTGTTGTGTGTGTGTGAGTGTGTTTGAGTGTGGGAGAGGAGACGAGAGAGAGAGAGAGAGAGAGAGAGTGTGTGTGGAGCTTGTGTGTGTGTGTGTGTGTGTGTGTGTGTGTTGTGTGTGTGGTGTGTATGTGTGTGGTTGTGGTTGGGTGAGAGATTGTGAACGTGTGATGTGATCGTGTGTTTTGACATGCCTGTATCCTCAGCTAATGGTTGTGTATGTGTGTGTGTATGTGTGTGTGTATGTGTGTGTGGAGGGAGAGAGAGCAGCGAGAGAGAGAGAGAGAGAGAGAGAGAGAGAGAGAGAGTTGAGAAATTTAAATAACAGATAAAAGGGGACTGGATCCTCAACTTCATTTTATGATTTAATCTTCCAAAACGCTTTTCGCCTCTTCGGCTCCCTCCATACAAAACCAGCAAGATACTAACATATGTCTGAGTGCACGTTATCTCTCTCTCTCTCTCTCTCTCTCTCTCTCTCTCTCTCTCTCTCTCTCTCCCCAACCACACACACAAAACACACACACAACAATACATACACACACCAACCACACACACACACACACCCAATACACAATATTAGCAGAGTGACAAAGCATGTCATAAAACACTTCACCAACCACACACACACACACTAACACACACTTGCATACAAGGTATCTGTTGTTATCCACACACACACACCACACACACACACACAGTATAAATAAGAAAATGTATCATGGCGCACAATGCGTGCGCACACGCACGCACGCAACCACACACACACACACACAACACACAACTCCCACACACACAATACACAACTTTTAGCAGAGATACAAGCAAGTCAAACCACCCTTCACACACACACACCACACATGCCATACAAGGATATGTGTTATCACACACACACACACACACAAACACCGTATAAATAAGAAAATGTATCATGGAGCACGAGCGTGCGCACACGCACGAACGCACACACACACCACACACCACACACACAAAACACACACGCACACGTACGCAGCAGAACGCACACACCACCACACACCCACCCACAACCACACCACACACACGCCCACACTGACCTTCCAAATGTTTCCAGTGTGTATGCGGATGGATGTTCGCAGGAAAACGTCACGTCCTTGACCTTTTTCCCAGGGCAGAGGGATCAGGGTGCTGTCTTTTCCTTTGAAATCTGACGCAACATTCGCTCGAAGACGGGGAGGACCAGACGCGGGTAGCAACATTCTGAAATGGAGTTTCCGATTTCACCTCAACGTGACATTCACACGCGTGTCGCTTTTTCAAGACATAAACATGTTCCTCGCCATTCACTCGTTCTGTCGCAGAATCACACAGCAGAGTACCTGCATTCCTTAAACATGTTCTGGAGAATGTAGACGTAATAAATCTCATTTATCGGAAGGCGAAGCACACAGGAACTGCTGCGCTAAAGAGACACTGTGACGGAGAAGAGCGATAACTTACAGTTCGCGGTTGGCCGTAGAGGTATGTAGTAAACCGTGTAGTTGTGGAGACCGCGACCTCTGATCACTGTTAAAATTCCAGTTTTTAAAACAACAATGAAACAGTCAGCACCGATGCAGAGTCTTTGGCAAAAACTGCAGCACATTTTCTGTTCTGTTTCATCAGTTAGGCAAAAACATTTGTCATGAAAAATCATGCAAACTTCTGAGACCAAAACTGATGGTAGTTAGATAGTGTCCATACAGAAAAGAAAAGGGGAAGAGGGGAGGGGGGGGGTTACACCTTTCAGAATAGGACGGACTTACGATATAACTCCAAAGAGTCCTTAAACCGATTTTGTCTTAAGGTATCTCCTCTCACAGATGCAGTTCGCGTTAGGGAGCAACGCTGATAGTGTCTGTGTTCATTCACTATCTGTGTCCTGCCCCGAGGACCGCTAAGTCGGACGCAGCAGCGATCGAAGGCGAAGAGGCTGGGGTTTCCGTCGGGAAATTCTACTTCGTTTCACAGCGACGGAAAAACAAAAATAGCACGCGGCGGGTGTGGTGTGTGTGTGTGTGTGTGTGTTGTTGTGTTGTTGTGGGTGTGTGTGTGAGGTGTGTGTGTGTGTGTGTGTGTGTGTGAGCGAATGTCTGTGTTGTGGGTTGTACGTGTTGAGAGAGCCAGAGAGAGAGAAAGGGATGAGGAGAGAGGACTCAAGATATTTTAAAAGACTCGGAGAGAGAGAGTGAGAGAAGTGAGAGTGAGAGAGGGTGGAGTGGGGGGTAAAGAATTAACAGGGGAATTAACTTGTAAAACAATGACATACCATATGAAATTTGATTACTTCCCTTGCACCGTAATTCGACTTTATGCAGTTCTACCAGATTTGAAGTTTTGAAGCGAGTGTGCGCGCGTGCACGGGAGTGGTGTGTGTGTGTTTGTGTGTGTGTGTGTGTGTGTGTGTGTGTGTGTGTGTGTGTGTGAGTGTGTGTGTGGTGTGTGATGTGTGTGTGGACTGTTGTGTGCGCGATGTGCGTGTGTGTGTTTGTGGGTGTGCGCAGCATGTGTGTGTGTCGTGTAGAGTAGTGTGTGTGTGTGTGTGTGGGTGTGTGTGTGTGTGTGTGTTGATGTTGTGTGTGTGTCTTGTGCGTGAGCGCGCCGTGCGCACGTGTGTGCGTGTGCGCGTGTGCGCGTGTGTATGTGTGTGGAGAGCCAGGAGCAGACAGAGAAAAGAAAGAGAGAGACTCAAGATATTTTTCAAGACTCGGAAGGAGAGGAGAGAGTACTCGAAACTCGGAAACATTGTAATTGCAAGGCCACCCGACCTATCTGCAATGGAGGTCAAGAAATAAAATGGAAATCACACACACTGACGCTGTAACATTTCTATGATCACGATCATTTACAAATCTTGCTCACACCAACTGTGTAATCTAAATCGAAATTAAAACCGAAGATACATACAATCAACCATATGTACACTCTCCCAGACCGCACCAGCTCGCACATACAATTCCGCGCGGCAACTTACAATTGCGCGCGGCAAACCACACACACACACACATACACACACAACACACAACAACATATATATATATATATATATACTTTATATATTATATATATATATATATATATATTTATATATATATATATACATTACATTTTTTCATCATGATCCCTAAGTATTACACAATGTCGTATCGACACGATACAACGGTTGAAACAAAGATTAAGTTTATGTAAAAACATAGGGTACTCTAATGTTCTCTCCCGTAACAAGTCTTGTTCTTTTGTTCAAGGATAGAAGATATACAATCGCAAACAGAGACGATTACGTCTTTCTCGATTTGCAGCAAAAACTCAACAATGGTCCGTGTACATTTGTTACATATTTCTTGTTTACTAATTTCTTAAATCTTGATATGATGGACATTCCAGCATAAAAGTGTATTTCATCTTCAGTTTTGTCAAAAACGGGGCAGCTTGTTTAGTTCTTTTTGTATCTGTCGTGGGATGTTTTTATCACTGATTTCTAGTCGAAAACCTTACAAGAACTTTCGAAACTTTGGGATTGTGATATCTAAGAGGGAGAGAGAGAGAGAGAGGAGAGAGAGAGAGAGAGGATTTGGGGGAAAAAAGGGAAGAAACATGGGGAATAACCCTTGTCACCAATGACATTCATATGAAATTTGATTACTTCCTTGCATCCGGAATTCGACTATATTTATGCCAGTTCTACCCGATTGAAGACCGGAAGTGTGTTGTTTATGTGTGTGGTGATGTGTGTGTAGTGCGCGCGCGCGCAGGTTCTGTCCTGTCTGTCTCTTGTGTCTATGTGGAATGCGTGCGTGCGTGCGTGCGCTTGTGCTGTGTATGTATGTTCACATATGTATAACTGTTTGTTGTCGTCGTCGTCGTTGATTCCTGTTGTTATTGTTGTCGTCGATGTTTTGATCCATTATACGATAGCATTAAGGGTAGGGAGTACTAGAGAGAGAGACAGACAGATTGACCGAGACAGAGAAGACAGACAGAAAACAGAGACAGGGACACAACACAGAGAGAGGAGGGGGGGATGAGAGAGAATACGGAATACGATTCGAATACGAATTCCGAATATTTTTTATTGAGGGTAAAATGGAATAGCTTACAGCTTTTTTACACCATGCCCTCCAGAACAACAAAAGTAACAAACGATTCCAAAATAAACATAAATGATACACGAAAAAGGGAAACAATGAACAAACTTTAACGACGAAACATGATTAACATAAATATTACCTAGTAAGAGAGGAGGAAGAGATGAGAGATGAGAGAGACGAGAGTGAGAGAGAGAGAGAGAGAGAGAGTGAGAGGCGGAATGAGAGGGAGAAAGAGTGAGAAGAATAAGAGAGAGTGAGAGAGAAGAGACAGAGAGAGAGTTGATTGATTGATTGATCTTTAATACCAAGGATGAAGATTTTAGGCCAAAGCTAGTTCTTAAATCTGTCTTGTCATGCATACACTATTTCATGTCATACATTCATACAGCCAATTCAACATACCAACATGATAAATCTAATTCTACAATGATGAGCAAACTGACTCATAAAAGCACTAATGAGATGGGGGATGGTTAAAACAAAGGAAACTACAAGAAAACAAACAAACAAAAACTACAGAGATAGAGAGGTCAGGGAGGGTGGGGATGAGAGAATGTTAGGTAGGGGGAGGAGAAAAGCGGATGCGTGACATAGTGGGAGTGGGGATGAGCGATTTTAAGGAAGTAGGTTTTATGTTGAGGACGATTTATTCAAAGTAGGGTTCACAGAGACTTAGCGAATGGACGCTAATCAATTGTAATCGTAATAATTTAACTACTGAGTACATAAAATGTTTATCAAATTTCCTTGAAAGGTTTGAAAGTAATCATGTTTTGTGGATTCAGTGGAAGTGTGTTCCGACATATGGTCCGAGTTAAGTAGGCTTGTTTTGTATAGATCAATGCCGTGGGTAGGGAAGAAGGAATTTGTCGAGCCAGAAAAGCTGTTCGATCTTGAAAAAAAAGGGCATTGATATAAATGCCATAGTATCTGTCAAGATTGTAAACATTAAAATGATGCCTTGTTGGAATTCCAATTGCCTATTCAGAGGAAGTATGTTCAGCGCTTTTAGTTTTGCGTCTGTTGTTTAGAGATACGCTGGTTGGAGTAGCATTGCTGCACGTCTTTGGAGAGAATTCAGCCTTTTTTGTTGACGTCACTACTGCCGTCCCCCATGTTGAGGCGTATTTATACGTGGACATAATGTGTGCATTGAAGAAAAGTGTAAGCACATTTACTGTTGACCGTAGCGCTTTATTGAGATAGCAGGATAAAATGTGTTTTGAGACTTCCTTGCATACGCTTTATTTAGTGTGATTGCCATTTAATTCTTTATCTATCGTTTACCTAAACACGATGGGGGCTTGTCTACCTGCTCGATAGAAGTGCCATTCAACTGATGTTTTAGGCAAAGAGGAGTCAACTGGTTGTTTTGGCGGGTTAGCTATAATCATAGATTTGGTTTTTGGCTGGGTCGTATGACATTGAGTTTGAATGGGCCCACTGTCTGACACGTCGTGTATAGACTTACCGGGGAGAAAGTTTCTATTGTCTGTAGATCACTACCATTCGTTTGGGAGCGACGAGTCATCAGCAAATAAATCTGTCGTGACCTTGTCATCGATACGGACATTGGTAAATCATTGATGAAGATGCAGAAGAGTAGGGAGGGCCTTAGTACAGAGCCCTGTGGGACTCCATGTCTGACAAAGTCTGAAGTGGTGGTTTTGCCATTCATGCGCCATAAGAGTCCTATCGTTCAAGTATGAGTGGAATAATGAGATTGTCGTGGGTATGGTTCAAGTAGAAGATAGTTTCTTTAGAAGATGGAATGATCAACAAGATCAAAGCCTTTTTTGAAGTCAGAAAGACAACCCTGTCATTTGTGGATTGGTTCATATTTGAAGCATGAGTCCCATCGTGATAATGCTGTGTGGCAGAAATGATTAGATCGGAAATCCAGATTGGAGTGGGTGAAATAGTTTGTTTTTCTCCATGGACTGAGATACGTGTGTGTTGTATGTGTTTTCACGGGGTTTGGATAGAATCGTGTAAGGATATAGGTTCTGAAATTATTTGGATCCGACAATCATTTGTATTTTTGAAGGGGGGATTACTTTGCGTTTTTGAAGCTGAGGGTAAACATTAGTTTCATTGGATAGATTTAGATGTATGTAAGAGACTCAACAATGTAGGTAGAGCGAGTTTGTGAAGCAATGTGGGTATGTTATCAGGACCATGGGATTTTTTCTTTTTTAATTGCGCTAGGTGCTACCTACTTCATGTCCAGCAGAAGGGGAATTTTAATTGAGTTACTGGATCCAAGTTTTTGTTTGCAAAATGATATTAGGGAAGTCGGGCAATGTATATTTCATTTTGGTGCTCTTATAGTCTGTGAAGCTGGAGTAAGGGTATCTGATAATGACAGGAAAAGTGGGTATAAATTTGTCCGGGGTGATGATGGTGCTTTTGTCAGTTTGTGACTCTTACGCTTGTTTGCGTACAATAGTGTTTATTGCTCACAGGCGCTGTGGATTTTGCATCCGTTATCATTTGACTGAAGTTATCTCGTTTGGCTTTTTTCAACTTCGTTTTTGAAACAAAGTTTCTTGCTCTTTGTATTCGTCAAACAAATTTTGCTGCCTTGGTTGGTCACGTAGTACCATTTCTTGCAGCAATTTGGAGTTAAACGGGTTATCTGGCGGATGCCTAACTTTTTTTGATGTAACGGCGCAGTGTTTATTTATGATGGTGGGAGGATTGTTTGGTACCCGAAGGACAGTGCATCATCGAGTATGAGTGATTATAAGTTAAGTGACATGGGGAGATGTTTTACAGTCATGAGAGGTAGCTGCTTCATTAAATTTTTGAAAGAGCGGTATTGGTATGGTGTGTGACCGTTGGGTGGTGGGTTTTGGAACTTAAAGGACCCGTTACAGAAGACTGGACATGTTCACTAATACCAGAATGTAAGCTTACCACTGAAAACATATAGTATTGCGGATTGTGTTAGGTGTATACATGATCAATAAGTGTCGCAGTTGTTTTAGTTATCACGGTTGGGGTGCTGTTACTAACTGATCGGAGTGCATGACGTATAGTGTACTTGTCCAAAGTGGTTGTTGTTTTAACATATCAATATTGAAAGTCCCCCTAACAGTCGTATATTTTGAATTGTTGTGACAGATCCAAATCCA
>CM031608.1:66947034-66957034 GCA_018398815.1 Conus ventricosus
TGTAGGGGGACGGGAGGGGAGGGTTTTGGGGATGGTGGAATGGGGGATGGGTGTGGTCATGTCTAGAACAGGTCCTGAATTGAAAAGAGCGCCAGACTCATGCTCGGATGATACTGCGTTGTGGGTTCGAATCACCGCCGAGCTGTTTCCGATAGAAAATTTTTTCTCTCGGAGTTAAATCATTGACTTCTGACTCCATTCTCAGAAAGTCCTTGGAATTTAGTTTTACGTCCACATCAGTGTGAACGAAAATTCGTAAACATTTGGCCACACATAAAAATCCCGATTATTCATCCTCCCGACAGAAAAGCCGTTTGACATAGACATGGACGACACGTATTACATAGCATGCATCCTCGGTAACATCTCGAAGAAAACAGAGGACTGAATGCAGGAGAAACTAATGTTCGCGCCAACAGGCAGCTCTTCCTTCAGCTCCTACCGGGTAGGCAGCCCGTTATATAAAACGAGCGCGTGAATTGTTAACGCATTAGAATTAATGGTGCTGCTTTTCAACTGCCGATCTTGCTGTTTTGGACCAAGAGGTCAGAGTTTTGCTCAGGCATGCGTAAGCAGCCAAAAGCCAACTGCTGATGTCACACAATGACTTGAAGTGCTTAACGAGGCCTGCAGGGAAATCCTGGATCGACACTCGCTGCAGTGAACTGGTGTGTTACATTGACCACTCCCTCGTCTTGGCTCTCCGGGACGTGAGAGCTGCTCGACGTCAACGCCGGCGCAGCGAGAGACGCTGGTGAAAGAAGCCGATTGGAGACCATCCACGCAGATCTTGCAGGAACAGGGTGAGGCCTGGGACTGCTCCAGGATGCCAGAGAGTCTACTACCGTGATTAAAATTGACTCCTGTTCTTCATCAAGCAGTTGTTTTCTCTTTCAAATGCACTACTTGGCAAACAAAAGAAATTTTAAGTTGACCAACGAACATTCCTCCTTCTCAAATCTCTCAACAATTTAGTGAAATCTTTGTTGATATAATCAAAAAACCATCAGTGACAATCTTGATGCAATCCTTCCCAACCAATTCTTTAACGATAAATTATGTGGACCACCTTTTTGTTACTTTTAATCTGGTGGATGAAAAACTGACTCAGCGATCTCATATGTGAATCACTCAAGCAAATGTTGTGTCTTGACCCATCCCTACTTCCTCTTAAAGGTTGTGCCTCTCCATTTGATTCCTGTGATTACAAAATTGTAAACAAATCTCTCTCGTCAGGCATTATTGCTTCTCAGTTTAAGCAGGCAATGGTTAACCCTTCTTGAAAAAGCCAGGACTGGACCTTATTAAGTTTAAAGAAACTATAGACCGGTGTCCAACACTCCCATTCCCTCTCAAAATATGGAAAGAGTCGTGCTCTAGCAGCTTCAGGACTCATCTTTCAGACCATGTCTCTTTTCCTTTTTTTTTTGAGGCCTTGTCAGTCTGCCTTATAGGAAAGAATTCATAGCACTGGAGACTGGCTCTGTATTGAGGTTCTGGACTGTTTGCTGTGCAAATCGAGAGTAAGACTTGTTTCTCTGTTGCCTTACTTGATCTTGATCGCTAGATCACACTACTTTATTGCAGGCTTAGGGTCTTACTTTTGGTGTTGATGGGATAGTTCTTCAGTGGTTCGAAGATACATCAGAGATAGGTCGCAGGCGGTGGTTGTGGGTGGTGTAGGTCTACTTTGTCACCTCTTTGTATGGAGTACCACAGGGTCAGTATTGGGCCCAGTATTGTTTACATTGTACTCACATGCCCTTTGTCGGATGTTATCTTCGGACCATGATTGTGATTTTCTCAAGTATGCTGATGACATGAACTTCTAAGAGTGGCACACCTGAATGCGTTTGTTTCTGTTCAATCTGGGGTGTCTCGGTGTATCACGCATGTGTGCAGGTATGTGGATGGACAAGTAATAAGCTTTAATTAAATTGTGAAAAGACTGAAGTCATTGGCCCGTTGAACCTCCTCCTGCCTCCAAACTCGTTGAGTAGAAGTCAATGGTTGTTGATGGTACTGAATTACCTTTCCAAGAATAAGTCTGTTCAAATACCTTGGTGTTACATTGATCAGTGTCTGACCATGCAGAATCAAATATCGTAGTCTCGTGGTCTCCTTATTTAGAGCTGGAGACGTATTGCTTCCATCGACGATTTATATCCAGCGAAGTAGCTGTCAGGCTTCTGTGCCATGGTGATGTCTAGATTGGATACTGCAACTCTGTTTATGCTGGGCTTCCACAGACACAGATGCTCTCGGCTGCAGAGAGTCCAGATAGCGCTTGCACGACCTTCGTTTTGAAGTGGAGGAGGTGTGTGTGAGCACATCACTCCAATGCTAAAACGAACTGCACTGGCTTCCCACATACAGTATCGAGTGCAATTTAATGACAGTTCTTGCTTTTCCGCCACTTCAATGAATTCTCTTCCTCACTATCTCTCTTCTTATGGTGAAATTGGCACTACCTAAGCTCTCGTACCCTTCGCTCTTCTTCACAAAAACTTTTTGAAATCCCTAAGCGTTCTCTGAATCTCGTTGGCGACGAAAGAGCCTCAGGTGTTAGAGCACCTTCTATTTGACTCCCTCCTGAAGACTTCGTAATCAGCTTGTCTATCTTTCTTCTTTTAAATCTCAGCCTCAATCTTTCCTCTTCAAAAAAAGGCTATTCTTTCTGTAGATGACTAGATCTCTCCTAATTTCTCCACAACTAGTTTGGTGAGGCAGTTTATGCATGTAGGTGGTCTTGCAATTGTGTATTTCCTTTCTATGCTGTGTGCATGAATATTGTTAGAATAAGTGCAAAATGGTGGAATGTAAGCGCATTGAGTTGTACAACAAAGATATGTGCTATATAAGTATTATACATTATTATTATTATTATTATATTATTATTAGATGTGGTTCTCTAACTGAGGACGGAGCTACTCCGGAAGTGTGTCAAGAAAATTGATCTGCGGGGAGGGGGTGGCAGGGTTATATACACGACTTCCTTGTAAACACTGAAGAAAGCGGGGAGCTGGGGCGTGAAGTGTGGAGCGGGGGGGGGGGGGTCAAAATGTATCATACTCATTTAAGAAAAAGTCCAGCACTATATTGACCCCGGACGATTGTTCCAGCATGAAAGAAGCACAGGGGATACTGACCACGACCACGTGTATCCGAGGGAAGGGCAAGGCTCCAATCATACTGGACCACGACCAGTGTATCACGAGGGATAGGACAGCAATCAGGTCAGTCATTCGACCAACGTTGTTTCACGAGGAAGGACAGCCAATCAGCCAAGTCATCTGATGAAGCAAACAGTATCAACCATGAAATTCATGATGTCAGTGCTCTTGAGTTTGGGCCCATTAGTTCATGAAGATTTAAAAAACGTGTAACACCTGTTTGACTTTGCTTGTTGAATAGCAAAAAACCACCCAACACTCATATGCATGCTGCAAATTTTCGGTTTACTGATATATTTAAAAACCTTCATAAAGCGTTTTAAAAGAGGTTACGCCTTCTAAATGACAGCTGAAGAACAAGATTGTTATTGTTAAAGTGATTATCACTCACCTCACTTCGCTTGAATTCTCACTCACCTTTTGACTTTGTTGATAGAAACTCACGTCCGCAGTATGGGTTCCAGGCCATCCATTTTTTTCAGGAACAGAGGAAAAGAACGTTCCAACGGTTGCAGTCTAAGGATGGTGGTGTCCTTGACTCTGGTTAAGAGCAAGTTTCTTCCATGTGTCGAATGAAAAATAGAAATTGAAAATGCAGTACCTGGAAATTCAGAAGGAACTGTTCGTTCTTACACATACACTATGATAACTTCATTCCTCTGTAGAATTCCAAGTATCGGATGACGAACAATAGAAAACAATTATTCTTGGTTGACCCATCTGATGTTGAAAAAGGACGTTTTTCATCCTGTGGTGTGGTGAATGGTGACATAAACGCAAGGAAAAGCATTACATAACGTAATGTCGTTATGGGGCGTAGGATTTTATTGGCGATCTTGAAACAACTCATAGTCATGAACCACACGTTACTTTGGCAGCCATAAGTTTCAGAAATGTATGTGTTTGTTGAAAGATTATTTTAACGGTCTCACATGCTCGACTGTTCATATCAAATGGGACTGTCGTGAACCATGATTTGTACTGCATTACATTTATTGGGGAGGGGGGGGGGGGGGGAGTTGCTCCAACTACCTCCCCCTTACAGTATATTCTAATATCGTGTTGTGAACTTACTATGTCTGCCAAACTGGAAAATCACCTGGCTGATAATGAACCGTATAAGACAAGTGTTCGAAGGCGATTATAATACCAACCATTCTTAAAAGAAGACTTGAGCTTTAAAATGGTACTGCCACGGCGTGCTTTCCACTTCAGGAATAACAAGCACGTGTTTTCATTCAGTATTTAAATACATATCACAAAAGCACATCAAATCACTCCGAAAGTAAAGTTTGATTTTAGAACCTACTGTCGAATGTTTAGCAAGGAGCTCGAACACGGACACAGTTTGGCAGATTTAAGGACGTATTGACTTGTTCTAAACTTACAGCTAAGTACACTTTACTTATATCAGTGTATTGTTGACTAACGAATTTTTACAGATGCTCAAAAGGAGTCTGACAGGGATGTGTTTTTAAGTGGCCTATCTTTCGTATGTACGGCACAGAGAAAACATGACATACAACAATCAGAACTCGGAATTTGATGGGACACGGCAAAGCAGCAGATTTGTATCCACATTCTGCGAATGCTACAAACTCACTGTGCCAAATTCTTCTTCATAAGACGACCGGACGGATCTCAGCAGGACTATTCGGGACAGTTGGAGAAACAATCTGATGCTCTGGACGAGAACGTTTGTCTGCTTATGTAAACGTGTTTCGTTCCAAGTCAGAGCTGACCACAAGGTTTG
Source organism: Conus ventricosus (assembly GCA_018398815.1). Lineage (NCBI taxonomy): Eukaryota > Metazoa > Mollusca > Gastropoda > Neogastropoda > Conidae > Conus > Conus ventricosus. The sequence goes on from CM031608.1 coordinate 66,951,961, forward strand.
ATTGTACCTGGTGTTTTCGTGTCATTCCACGGAAACGGACAAATCATAGGATGGAAACTGAAACCACCTTTGAGTTGCTTTACGGGTTTGTAACATTCGCCCGACAAGGACAATCCAAAACGATTCAAACACCAATCAAGTACGTGTTGCTTGATTTAATATATTTACTCGTTTCTGTCATGTTCCTAGAGTCGCCCCAGAAGGGATATTCACTGGTTCGCCCAATGACCCAGAAATGTGAAATGTTCCACACTATTATTCAAGCAGAAGTTAAATAAACATGTGTCATCAACAATGGTCATCAGGTTGCTGGTGACAGAGGGAGGCATGAGACACGCGGCTGAATCAGAACCGCATACGCAAAGTTGACATCACTTTTTTTTTTCCCCGCGCGCAGCGAGTCTTCTTCGGGAGTGGAACAGTGCCAACAATCGCAAGATGTCTCCATACAGTGACCTGCAGCACACGCTCTGTCCACTTGTGATAATGATGCAAAACACGGACATCAGTCTCTTCTGAAAGGTCCAGTTAGCTGTTTAATCCTATTGCTCGCCTCGTCTTTCGCTCTTCTTCATTTGACATATCGTTCCATTATTGTTTCTCTCCACTGAGTCCCAGTTCGCGAAGCGACCTCCTACAACCATGCATCTCTCTGCTGAATATCCACTGAATCCACCTGCCTCGGCACCGGAATTGATCTGTTGCGCCCGCATTTCCTCCATCACGTGAACTCCGGCTCTTCTGATACTTGTTTTCTCATGATTTCCCTGTCAGTTGGTACTTTCGGTTAGGCATTCCTTTGTCTATCAAACCCCTTATCGATTCTGGACTTCCAACTCCCGTTTTAATTAGGTTGCTTTACCTCGTGGGCATTCTTTCAAATCGAACTTGAACGTTTCTTTCCCCGTCCGACAGGTGCGTGAAATTATGCGTGGTGTTAGTTTTAAAGTAGTGTATATGCTGGATGCCTGTTATTATTTATTCATTTTCGTTATCTGTTTTTCTTTTTTGGGGGGTGGGAGGTGCGTTTTGTGTGTTAACCAGTTATCTGCTTTTTAGTTTGATGTATGTACTTGTTTGTGCAGTCGTTGAGGCTTTCAATACATGAGTCTGTAAATTGTATTTTTAGGTTATTATCATCTGCTTCTTTATTCATCATCATTGTTAAGAAACAACAGCAGTAGCAGCAGCTACATCAGCAACAATAATGATACACAATTGTTATTGTCATTTCTTCTTTAGTATTATAAAAATCACAAACAATGATGGCGATATGATCATGATATTGGTCATGATTGAGGATACTGTTTCTATGATAATAATGATAGTAATGTAGATGATGATGATGACGACGATGATGATGAGGATGATGATGGATGATGATGATGATGTTATGATGGATGGATGATGATGATGATGATGATGATGATTCATATCTCATCATCATCACTCACATCATTCATCATTCTCATTATCATCTTCTTCATCCATCATCATTATCATCATCACCATCATGAACTCATAAGAAGCTGATGATGGTGATTGATGATAGAAGAAGAAGAAGAAGAAGAAGAAGAAGAAGAACGAAGAAGAAGAAGAAAAAGAGAAGACAAACTAACGCAAGAGCTAGGTTCTTCATTAAAACTGTCAAAGGGACTAGTTCACTTATCGTTCGTCTGCCAGCTTGACAAGAAGAAGAAGCCAGTTGAATGTCGTTTCTTTTTTCATGCAGTTACTAGAGAAAAAAAAGACACTTTGTGGACGATTTAAAAAACATCATAAATTAACTTTCCATTTATCATTTTTTGGGGGGGTAAATGTGTGTAATGATGAGATGCAAAAAACTTTCATGAGACACTCGCCACCTCTATTCCTTTGCATTGTTATACAGATGTATGTTGTCCATATGGCCAAAACACAAACGTTTGTGTTCTCTGTCTTCTCTCTCTCTCTCTCTCTCTCGCTCTCTCTCTCTCTCTATCTCTGTTCTGTCTCTGTCTGTCTCTCTCTTTGTCTGTTCTGTCTGTCTGCCTCTCTCTCTCTCTCTCTCTCTCTCTCTCTCTCTTCTCTCTCTCTCTCTCCGTCTGTCTTGTCTCTCTCTCTCTGTCTCTTCTCTTTCTCTCTTCTCTCTCACTCTCTCTCTCTCTCTCTCTCTCTCTGCTCTCTCTCTCTCTCTCTCTCTCTCTCTCCTCTCCCTCCTCCTCCCTCTCTGTTTCTCTGTCTGTTTCTCCCTCCCTCTCTGTTGTCTGTCTGTCTGTCTGTCTGTCTCTGTCTCTCTCTCTCTCTCTTCTCTGTCTCTCTCTTCCCTCCCTCCCTCTCTGTTTCTCTGTCTGCTCTCCCTCCTCTCTGTTGTCTGTCTGTCTGTCTGTCTGTTGTTCTGTCTGTCTCCTCTTCTCTCTCCTCTCTCTCTTGTCTCTCTCTCTCCCGCCCTCCCTCTCTGTTTCTCTGTCTGCTCTCCCTCCCTCTTGTCTGTCTGTCTGTCTGTCTTGTCTGTCTGTCTGTCTGTCTGTCTCTCTCTCTCTCTCTCTCTCTCTCTCTCTCTGTCCCTCTCTCTCTCTCCCTCCTCCCTCTCTGTTTCTCTGTCTGCTCTTCCCTCCGCTCTGTCTGTCTGTTGTTCTGTCTGCTGTCTCTCTCTCTCTCTCTCTCTCTCTCTCTCTCTCTCTTTCTCCTCTCTCTCCCTCCCTTCTGTTTTTCTCTGTTGCTCTCCCTCCTTCTCTGTCTGTCTGTCTGTCTGTTTCTGTCTGTCTCTCTCTTCTCTCTCTCTCTCTTCTCTCTCTCTCTCTCTGCTCTCTCTCTGTCTCTCTCTCTCCACCGAAGTATGAGTTTCTGTGATGCGTACTAGTCTGAAGGATCTTCAGAAAAACTAAATTGCTGCACTTGGTCGACGCTCTGGCATGCCTCCTGGCATCACTGGGTGCCAGTGGACGGGTCATGCACTGTCCCAGGGGGAATTCTGGACTCCTCCGGTTTAAAAACTGTTCTCCCGTTCTGGTAGGCGAGTCACCTTTGTTCTTTCTTCGAGGAAATGGGACGCTAGTGTGTGTGGTTAGATGGTGATGGTTGTGACGTGGGTCGTTCTTTGGGGTTATCGTACAGTCTGGGCAGTTTTCCCACTGGACAAGGGCTCTGTGTTTAAGCGTGGGGTTTGAAGAGGAATCCCCTTTGTTAGTTTTCGTGTCCGAAAGTCATTTCTGGAGGTTTATATTCAATGTGTTTGTCACCTGTACTGTCAGACCAGTGTTAGGCGGGTCTGGTGTCCTGACAGGGGCGTCTATTGTTTCCTTTCTGGTACTTTTGATAGCCCGTCAGCGTAGAGGAAAGTGGGACAACGGCATGCGCGCGGATGTTTTTTTTTGGACTGCGCAGTAGATCCTTCCTGTCGTCGACGACTCGTCCTCAGGATAAACGTGAGCTGCGAGCGGTTGAGAGTCATTCTCCTGGCGCGTTTCGGGCGGTGACGTAATTTGGGGGCTGCAGAGGAAGAGGTGTTTCTGCGGAAAGGTCCACATTTGCCGACTGCTCGGTCGAAAGTCTGTGGAGGCGTTTGCCTGCCTAATGTTACCGTTTGTGGAGTCTTGTTCGTCTCATCACGCTCCCTATCCTGTCATTTTTCTGTGACTTCTGGTTTTGTGGTCGTCTTTCTTGATCTCTCGCGGACTAGGAACTCCGTGAACGGCCAACGGCCTCTATGCCGTCATCTTCTTGTTGCTCTTCACACTTTAGGGCGTTCCGAGAAAACAAAGATCCAGATATCGATTTCTCATCAGTTTCATGATTCTTTCATAGTTGAGCTGCTCCATGCTCTCATTCTCGAGAGGGCTTGCTGCGGAGGCTGAAGTTCCCAGTTCGAAGAGGTCTGAAGCGCTTGACGAAATTTGATCTGGAAGCGCGTTTGTCCTGGCCTGGGGCAGGTTCCGGGGGGACGTTTAAGGAAATGGCAGTCTGTTGGGAACGAGTGTAGCCGATGTTCTTCTTGGGGATTCCATGCACAGTTTCATTCTTCGTGTTTTGTCCTATCAGTGCATTCCAGGGACAGAGAAGATCGTTGATGAGGCCGAGGATGTGAGGTCCTTACTCCGCAGGCGTGGAGTTTTTGTTGACTGAAGACCAGAAGACCCTATGGAGGAAGCTGAGCCCATGAGAGCAGAATCCTTGAAAATGAGCAATTTCACGCATGCGCGTTGCGTGTTAGGCCAGCATGGAATCATCCAGAGGGCGGTGATGGCCAGGACGAGACTCGGGTGCCTGGCTTGTAGGGCCGTTGTCTGCAGTGGTCACGTGGCTCCTTCCAGAGTCCTGCACGGCCGGATCCTGGCATTGCTTCCGGTGTCTGGTGGGACACCATGTTGGCTGATGGCTGATGAGCCTTCATTTGTGGAATGTCTGATCCGTTGGCTTTGTCTCAGGAGTGGGCAATCTATTGGTTCTTTGGGTGTCAGTCGCAGCTTCAGTTTACTCTCGAAAACCTGAAGACAAAGTCAACAATAAGATGTCATTTTCTTGCGTCACCTGACAAAAGAATCGAAACATTTTTTTTCCATCGTTATATTTAATGTTATTATTAGAAAACCACAGTTTCCAGAGTCTATCCCAAACATGGTGAATGTTTTGTTATTCCGTCAGTCTCCAAATGTGTTAAATCTTACAACGTTTTAAGTAATACATCCGTTCAACATGGAACAAACGAATCACAAGATAAACCAGTGTTTGTTTATGTTTGGTGGATGTTTTTTTTACTTAAATGATTTAAGATTTGTTTAGATTTCCGCCTGCAGTCGTCTTTACTTTGCAACTTACTCAAATTTGTGGATAGATCAAATTTAAACGAAAGCTGCATAACTTCAGAAAGTCGTCAGAAGTACAAAGTTTGTATGGTTATGCGATTTAGATTTTTCTAGTTAATGTTTTCCATGGACTCGGACGCAGACAAAATCGGTTTCTATTTTAGAGTTGTCGATGTCGGCTGGTTTCCTGAACATGTACAAGCGTGGGTTAAAAAAACCGTGAGCGAAGCCACACAGGAAATGCTGCGCTAAAGAGCCACTGTGAGAGAAGAGCGATAACTGCTACAGTT
>CM031608.1:66962034-66982034 GCA_018398815.1 Conus ventricosus
AGTAAATGGAACAAAACAAAGGTGTGGAGAGGAAAAAAGTTGCTGAAAAACTAAAAGCATTATTCAAGCAGTATAAAATGTAAGGGACAATCTTTGAGCCTATGCTTGAGGATCCATTCAAGGATGCAAGGGAGGTCAAAAAATATGGAACAGTCTGAGTGGTCAGCTCTGCTGTTCAATAACCCAAGCATTGTGAGTGGCTAAGAATTGTACAGAACAACCATTACTTGGATCTCTAAGAGATGCAATCTCCCACTGATTGACCAAACAATAGAATGCTGAACACTTAAGTAGTGGGGGAAAACAAGTGCAGGTTAACAATTCTTCAGTCGTTATAGTAATGACTTGGCAAAGATTTGAACTTTAAAAAAAAAAAATTAAAAAAAAATTGAAGATGAAGAAAATGGGGAATATATTATAACTTATATATATATATATATATCCATTTTTTCATCATGATCCCTAAGTATACACAAGACGTATCGACCACGAAACAAGGTGAAACAGATAAATTTATGAAAACATATGGTACTCCTAATGTTCTCTCCCCAGTAACAATTCTAGTCTTTTCTTCAAGGCATAGAAGATATACATCGCAACACAGCGAATAACGTCCCTTTTCTCGTTTTGCAGCAAAAACTTCAACAATGGTCCGTGTACATTTGTCACATATTTCATGATATACTTATTTCTTAAATCTTGATATGATGGACATTCCAGCAAAAAGTGTATTTCATCTTCAGTTTTGTCAAAAACGGGCAGCTTTTTTGAGTTATTTTTGTATCTGTCGTGGACTTTTATATCACTGATTCCTAGTCGAAACCTTACAAGAACTTTTCGAAACTTTGGGATTGTGATATCTAAGAGAGAGAGAGAGAGAGAGAGAGAGAGAGAGAGAGAGAGAGTTGGGGGAAGGGAAGAAACAAGGGGAATAACCTTGTCACAATCGACATTCCATATGAAATTTGATTACTTCCCTTGCACCGGAATTCGACTATATTTATGTAGTTCTACCCGATTTGAATACCGAAGTGTGTGTGTGTGTGTGTGTGTGTGTGTGTGTGTGTGTGGTGGTGTGCGTGTGTGTGTGTGCGCGCGCACGCAGGTTCTGCCTGTCTGTCTCTTTGTGTCTATGTGGATGCGTGCGTGCGTGCGTGCGTGTGTGTGTGTATGTTAGAGCGCGCGCGCGCTCAGCCGTTTGTACATATGTATAACTGTTTTGTTGTCGTCGTCGTCGTTGTTCCTGTTGTTATTGTTGTCGTCGATGTTTTCATCATTATACGATAGCATTAGGGGTAGGGAGTACTGGAGAGAGAGACAGACAGATAGACAGAGACAGAGACAGACAGACAGAAACAGAGACAGGGACACAACAGAGAGAGAGAGAGAGGCGGGGGGATGAGAGGGGGAGAGAGAGAGAGAGAGAGAGAGAGAGAGAGAGAGAGAGGGGGGGGGGAAAGAGTTGAGAAGAATAAGGAGAGAGAGAGAGAGAGAAGAGAGAGAGAGAGAGAGAGAGAGAGAGAGGGGGGGGGGAGAGTTGAGAAGAATAAGAGGAGAGAGAGAGAGAGAGAGGAGGAAGAGAGGAAGGAGAGAGACGAGATGAGAGAGAGAGAGAGAGTTCAGGGCAATAAGAGAGATGAAGAGGGAGAGAGGAAGCGAGGGGATGAGAGAAACAGAGAAAGAGACAAACAGACCGACAGACAGACAGACACATAAGAGAGACATAGGCAGAGAAACACGCAGACAGAAAGCCGAAGCGATTCGAATCAGAGAGTGGGAGATAGGGAGGAAGGGCGGGACACGAGGGGCATAACCTTGCAGGAACGAACGTTCCATATGATATTCGATTACTTCCCCTAGACCGCACTATGTTGTGTATGCGACTCGACTCGAATGTCAGATGCCCAGGCGTACGTGTGTGTGTGTGTGTGTGTGTGTGTGTGTGTGTGTGTGTGTGTGTGTGTGTGTGTGTGCGTGCGTGGATGCGTGCGTGTGTTTTCCACTCTTCAGGGAATTTGACAAAACTGTTATCAACATCAGTTTGCTTGTAGAGAACTATCAACTATTCAAAAACCTTGTTTTTGGAGAAGAGAAATGGAACGGGTAAGGAAAAGGGGCGGAGGGGGGGATCACGTTTCATGGGTATAGAGTGTAGGGGACGGGAGGGGAGGGTTGGGGAGGGTAGAATGGGGATGGGGTGTGGTCAGTCCTAGAACAGGTCCATGAATTGGAAGAGCGCCCAGACTCATGATCCGGATGATCCTGCTGTTGTGGGTTCGAATCACCGCCGAGCCGTTTCGGCATAGAACTCTTTTTCCCTCGGAGTTAACATTGCTTCTGACTCCATTCTCAGAAAGTCCTTTGAATTAGTTTATACATCAAGATTCAGTGGGAACACAATCGTAACATTTGGCACACATAAAATCCCATTATCATCCTCCGAGAAAAAAAGGCCAGTTTGACCATAGACATGGACGACACGTATATACATAGCATGCATCCTCGGCAAAATCTCGAAGAAAACAGTGACTGAATGACAGGAGAAACTAATGTTTAGCGCCAGCAGGCAGCTCTTCATTCAGCTCTACCCGGGTAGGCAGCCCATTACATAAAAGAGCGCGTGAATTGTAACGCGCTTAGAATGTGGTCTCTGACTGTGGATAGGAGCTACGGGAGTAGTGTCCAGAACGTTCTGGGGTGGATCTGCGGGTAGGGGGTGGCAGAGTAATAATACACGACCTGCCTTGATAGTAGAAGAAAGTGGGAGCTGGGGCGGGGAGGGCGGAGCGGGGGAGGGGGGGGCAAAATGGTAATCATACTCATTTAAGAAAAATTCCAGGCACTATATTGACCCCGACGATTGTTCCAGACATGAAAGAAACACAGGGGATACTGACCACGACCACGTGTATCACGAGGGAAGGACCAATCAGTCAGTCATCTGATGAAGCAACAGTCAACCATGAAACTCTTATGATGTCCAGTGCATTTGAGTTTTGTTCCCAATTAGTTCATGAAGATTTTACAAAACGTGTAACACCTTTTGACTTTGCTTGTTGAATAGCAAAAAACACCCAACACTCAATATGCATGCTGCCAATTTTCGGTTGTACTTATAAAACCTTTATTAAGCATTAAAAAGTATACGCCTTTTAAATGACAGCCTGAAGAACAAGATTGTTATTGTTAAACTGATGATCACTCACACTCACTTCGCTTGAATTCTCACTCACCTTTTGACTTTGTCTGATAGAAACTCACGTCGCAGTATGGGTTTCCAGACCATCCTTTTTTTTTCAGGAACAGAGAAAAGAACATGTTCCAACGCGTTGCAGTCTTAGGTGGTGTCCTTGCTCTGGTTAAGAGCAAGTTTCTTCCATTTGTCGAATGAAAATAGAAATTGAAAATGCAGTATTCCTGGAAATTCAGAAGGAACTGTTCGGTTCTTACACATACATTATGCATACCTTCATTCCTCTGTTAGAATCCCAAGTATCGGATGACAAACAATAGAAAATAATTATCTTGGTTGACCCATCTGATGTTGAAAAAGACGTTTTTCATCCTGTGGTGTGGTGACATAAACGCAAGGAAAGCATTACATAACGTAATGTCGTTATGGGGCGTAGGATCTTTATGGCGACCTTGAACACACCATAGTTCATGAACACACTATACTTTTGCAGACATAAGTTCAGAAATGTATGTGTTTGTTGAAAGATTATTTTAACTGTCTCACATGCTCGACTGTCATATCAAATGGACTGCGTGAACGATGATTTGTCAGCATTACATTTATTGGGGGAGGGGGGGGGGGGAGTGCTCCAACTACCCTACAGTATATTCTAATATCGTGTGAACTTACATGTCTGCCCAAACAGAAAATCACCTGGCTGATAATGAACAGTATCTAGACAAGTGTTCGAAGGCGATTATAATACCAACATTCTTAAAAGAAGACTTGAGCTTTAAACTGGTAACTGCACGCGTGCTTTCCACTTCAGAATAACAAGCACGTGTTTTATATCAGTATTAAATACCATATCACAAAAGCACATCAAATGACTCGAAAGTAAAGCTTGTTTTAGAACCTACTGTCCGAAACGTTTAGCAAGAGCACGAACACCGGACACAGTTCTGGCAGATTTAAGGACGGTATTGACTTGTTCAACACTTACAGCTAAGTACACTTTACTTATATCCAGTGTTATTGTTGACTACACGGAATTTTTACAGATGCTCAAAGGGAGTCTGACAGGGATGTGTTTTAAGTGCCTATCTTCTCGTATGTACGGCACAGAGAAAACATGACATACACAATCAGAACTCGGAATTTGATGGTACACGGCAAAACAGATATGTATCCACATTCTGTGAATGCCTACACTCACTGTGCCAAATTCTTCTTCATAAGACGACAGACGGATCTCAGCAGACTATCGGGACAGTTGGAGAAACAATCTGTTGCTCTGGACGAGAAAGTTGTCTGCATATGTAAACGTGTTTCGTTCAAAGTCATAGCTGACCACAAGGTTTGATTGTACCTGGTGTTTTCTTCGTGTCATTCCACGGAAACGACAATCATAGGATGGAACTGAAACCACATTTGAGTTGCTTACGGAGTTTGTAACATTCGCTCCGAACAAGGACAATCCAACGCATTCAAACACAATGAACGTAACGTGTTGTTTGATTAATATATTTACTCGTTTCTGTCATTTTCCAAGGTCGCCCAGAAGCTATATTCACTGGTTCGCCCAATGACCCAGAAATGTGAAATGTTCCACACTATTATTCAAGCAGAAGTTAAATAAACATGTGTCATCAACAATGGTCATCAGTTGCTAGTGACAGAGGGAGGCATGAGACATGCGGCTGAATCAGAACCGCATATGCAAAGTTGACATCTACTTTTTTTAGAGCGCAGTGAGTCCTCTTCGGAGTGGAACATTGCCAACAATCGCAAGATGTCTCCATACAGTGACCTGCAGCACACGCTCTGTCCATCTTGTGAGAATGATGCAAAACACGGACATCAGTCTCTTCTGAAATGTCCAGTTACCCTGTTTTAATCCTAATGCTCGCCTCGTCTTTCGCTCTTCTTCATTTGACCATATCGTTCCATTATTGTTTTCTCTCCACTGAGTCCCAGTTCAGCGAAGGACCTCCTACAAACATGCATCTCTCTGCTGCAATATCCACTGAATCCACCTGCCCTCAGCATCGGACTTGATCTGTTGCGCCCGCATTCCTCCATCACGTGAACTCCGCTCTTCTGATACTTTTTTCTCATGATTTCCCCTGTCCACATTGGAACTTTCGGTTAGCATTCCTTTGTCTATCAAACCCCTTTCGTTTGGAATCAACTTCCGTATTAATTATGTTTGCTTTACCTCGCTGCATTCTTTCAAATCAGACCTTGAAACGTTTCTTTCCCCGTCCGACAGGTGCGTGAAATATGCGCTGGTGTTAGTTTTAAGTATTGTATATGCTTGGAGCCTGTTATTATTTATTCATTCGTTATCTTTTTTTCTTTTTTGGGGGGTGGGGGTGCGTTTTGTGTGTTACCAGTTATCTGCTTTTTAGTTTGATGTATGTACTTGTTTGTGCAGTCGTCTGAGGCATTCAATACATGAAGTCTGTAAATTGTATTTTTTATTGATCATTATCATCTGCTTCATTATCATCATCATGTTAAGAACAACAGCAGTAGCAGCAGCAACAACAGCAACAATAATGATAACAATTGTTATTGTCATTCTTCTTTATTATCATTATAAAAATCACAACAATGATGGCGATATGATCATGAAATGGTCATGAGAGATACTGTTACTATGATAATAATGATGAAGTAATGATGAGATGATGTGATGATGATGATGATGATGATGATGATGATGATGATTGATCACATCATCATCATATATCATCTATCATCATTCATCATCATCATCATCATATCATATCATCATCATCACCATCATGAACATCATCATCAGAAGCTGATGATGGTGATGATAGAAGAAAGAAGAAGAAGAAGCAAGAAAGAAGAAGAAGAAGAAGAAGAAGAAGAAGAAGAAGAAAAAGAAGAAGAAGAAGAAGAAGAAGAGAAGAAGAAGAAGAAGAAGAAGAAGAAAAAGAAAAGAAGAAGAAACTCAACGAGAGCTAGGTTCTTCATTAAACTGTCAAAGGACTAGTTCACTTATAGTTCGTCTGCCACGCATGACCAGAAGAAGAAGCCAGTTGAAATGTCGTTTCTTATTTCATGCAGTTACTAGAGAAAAAAAGACACTTTGTGGACGATTAAAAACATCATAAATTACCTTTCATTTACTCATTTTTTGGGGGGGTAAATGTTTGTAATTATTGAGATGCAAAAACTTTCATGAGACACCCCGCCACCCTCTATTCCTTTGCCTTGTACAGACTGTATGTTGTCCAATGGCCAAAACACAAACGTTTGTTGTTCTCTGTCTCTCTCTCTCTCTCTTTTCTCTCTCCTCTCTCTCTCTCTCTCTCTCTCTTCTCTCTCCTCTCTCTCTCTCTCTCTCTCTCTCTCTGTCCCGTCTGTCTGTCTCTCTCTCTCTCTCTCTCTCTCTCTCTCTCTCTCTTCGTCGTCTCTCTCTCCTCTCTCTCTCTTCTCTCCTCTGTCTCCTCTCTCTCTCTCTCGTCTCTCTCTCTTTCTCTCTCTCTCTCTCTCTCTCTCTCTCCTCTCTCTCTCTTCTCTTTCTCCTCCTCCTCTCTCTCTCTCTCTCTCTTCTTCTCTCTTCTCTCCTCTCTCTCTCTTCTTCTCTGTCTGTTCTCCCTCCCTCTCTGTCTGTCTGTCTGTCTGTCTGTCTGTCTCTGTCTCTGTCCTCTCTCTCTCTCTCTCTGTCTCTCTCTCTCCCTCCTCCCTCTTCTGTTTCTCTGTCTGCTCTCCCTCCTCCTCTGTCTGTCTGTCTGTCTGTCGTCTGTCTTCTTCGTCTCTCTCTCTCTCTCCTCTCTCTCTCTCCTTCGTCTCTCTCTCTCTCTCTCTCCTCTCTCGTTTCTCTGTCTGTCTCCCTCTCTCTGTCTGTCTGTCTGTCTGTCTGCCTGTCTGTCTCGTCTCTCTCATCTCTCTCTCTCTCTCTCTCTCTCGTCTCTCTCTTCTGCTCCCTCCTCTCTCTGTTTCTCTGTCTGTCTCTCTCCTCTCTCGTCTGTCTTCTTTTTCTTTCTCTCTCTCTCTCTCTCTTCTCTCTCTCTCTCTCTCTCTCCTCTCTCCTCCCCTCTTGTTCTCTTCTCTCCCTCCTCTCTCTGTCTGTCTGTTTCGTCTGTCCCGTCTCTTGCTTTTCTCTTTCCTCTTCTCTTCTCTCTCTCTCTCTCTCTCTCCTCTCTTCTCTCTTCTCTCTCTCTCTCCACCTAAAGTCTATGAGTATCTGTGATGCGTATAGTCTGAAGCATCTCTCAGAAAAACTAGATTGCTGAACTTGGTCGACGCTCTGGCATGCCTCCTGGCATCACTGGGTGCCAGTGACTGGTCATGCAACGTCCAGCGGGAATTCTGGAATCCTCGGTGCTAAAACTAGTTCTCCCGTTCTGCCTAGGCGAGTCACCTTTGTTCTTTCTTCGAGGAAATGGGACGCTGTGTGTGTGGTTAGATGGTGATGGTGTGACGTGGGGTCGTTTCTTTGGGTTATCGTACAGTCTGGGCAGTTTCCCACTGGACAAGGGCTCTGTGTTTAAAGCGTGGGGTTGTGAAGAGGAATCCCCTTTGTTAGTTTCGTGTCCGAAAGTCATTTCTGGAGGTTTATATTCAGTGTGTTTGTCACCTGTACTGTTCAGACCATTGTTAGGGGGTCTGGTGTCCATGACAGGGGCGTCTATTGTCTCTCCTTTCCTGGTACTTTTGATAGCCGTCAGCGAAGAGGAAGTGGGAACTACAGGCATGCGCGCGGATGTTTTTTTCTGGACCTGCGCAGTAGATCCTTCCTGTCGTCGACGCTCGTCCTCAGGGATAACGCTGAGCTGCGAGCGGTAGAGAGTCATTCTCCTGGCGCGTTTCGGGCGGTGACGTAATTTGGGGGGCTGCAAAGGATGAGGTTGTTTCTCGCGGAAAAGGTCCACATTGTGCCGACTGCTCGGTTCCGAAAGTCTGAGGGGCGTTTGCATGCTAATGTTACCGTGTTGTGGAGTCTTGTTCGTCTCATCCACGCTCCCTATCCTGTCATTTTTTCTGTGACTTCTGGTTTTGTGGTCGTCTTTCTTGATCTCTCGCGGACTAGGAACTCCGTGAACGGCCAAGCCTCTATGCCGCCATCTTCTTTTTGCTCTTCAACCACTTTCGGGGCGTTTCCGGAAAACACAGATCCAAGATATCCGATTTCCTCATCAGTTTCATTGATTCTTCATACTTGAGCTGCTCCATGCTCTCATCTCGAGAGGGCTTGCTGCGGAGGCTGAAGTTCACCAGTTCGAAGAGGTCTGAAGCGCTGACAAATTGATCTGGAAGCGCGTCTTGTCCTGGCCTTGGGCAGGTTCGGGGGGACGTTTAAGGAAGGCAGTCTGTTGGGAACGGAGTGTAGCCGATGTTTCTTCTTGGGGATTCCATGCACAGGTTCATTCTTCGTGTTTTGTCCTATCAGTGCATCCAGGGACAGAGATCGTTGATGAGGCCGAGGATGCTGAGGTCCCTTACTCCGCAGCGCTGGAGTTTTGTCGACTGAAGCACCAGAAGACCCTATGGAGGAAGCTGAGCCCATGAGACAGAATCCATTTGAAACTGTGCAATTTCACGCATGCGCTGCGTGTAGGCCAGCATGGAATCCTCCAGAGGTCGGCGATTGGCCAGACGAGACATCCGGGTGCCTGGCTTGTAGGCGTTGTCTGCATTGGTCACGTGGACCCTGCCAGAGTCCTGCACGGCCCGGATCCTGGCGTTGCTTCCTGGTGTCTGGTGGGACACCATGTTGGCTGATGGCTGATGAGCCTTCACTTCTGTGGATGTCCTGATCCGTTGGCTTTGTCTCAGTCAGTGGGCAATCCTGTGGTTCTTGGGTCAGTAGCTAGCTTCAGTTTACTCTCCAAAACCTGAAGACAAAGTCAACCATAAGATGTCATTTACTTGCTTCACCTGACAAAAGGAATCCGAAACATTTTTTTGTTCATCTTTATATTTAATGTTATTATTAGAAACACAGTTTCCAGAGTTCTATCCCAAACATGGTGATGTTTTGTTATTACGACAGTCTCCAAATGTGTTAAATCTTACAACGTTTAAAGTAATACATCCGTCAAACATGAACAAACGAATCACAAGATAAAACACAGTGTTTGTTTATGTTTGGTGGATGTTTTTACTTAAATGATTTAAAGATTTGTTTAGATTTCCGCCTGCAGTCGTCTTACTTTGCAACTTACTCCAAATTTGTGGATAGAACAAATTTAAACGAAGCTGCATAACTTCAGAAAGTCATCATGAAGTACAAAGTTTGTACTGGTAATTCGATTTAGATTTTCTAGTTATGTTTTCATCGGAAATCGGACGCAGACAAAATCGTTTCTATTTTAGAGTTGTCGATGTCGGCTGGTTCCTGAACATATGTTACAAGCTTAGTAAAGCTACGAACCCGGAAATTTGTAAACTTCGAAGCCATCGTGAGACCATCAACTTGGCACAATTTTAACAAATATTACGCTCAAAGCTGCAACCCTTTTTCCACACAGAAGCGCAATAGCTCTTCACTTGCACGATCTAGTTTTCAAATGTCTCATAGGCTGTGTCGCTAAATCTGATATGAAAAAATTACCATTTTTTTAGACGCTGCGTTTAGAGTTACTGGAGATACAAGCCAGATCATATTACGTGGCGCACACGCGCGCGCGCGCGCCACACACACACACACACACACACACACACACACACACACACACACACCACACCACGCACGCACGCACGCACGCACGCACGCACACACACACATACGCGCGCGCTTGCGCGCACGCACGCACACACACAGATATATGTATATATAGATACAGATATATAAATATATATGTACATACATATCTATATATATTTATATATGTGTGTGTATGTATATATATATATATATATATATATATATATATATATTATATAAATATTATATATATATATTATTGTATATATTTTGTGTGTGTGTGTGTGTGGTGTGTGTGTGCGTGCGTGCGTGCGTGCGTGCGTGCGTGCGTGCGTGCGTGCGTGCGTGCGTGCGTGGTGTGTGTGTTTTGTGCATACGTATATGAATACTATAGACTACACATACATATGCATACATACATTTAAATACTGTAAACATGCATGCCCCTCCTTTGCTACATCCCCCCCCCCTCCCCGCGCCCATCTTCTTCTCCTCTCGCCCTTCCCCACCCTCTTCCAATGAATACATCATAACAGTTTAAACTTCGAGCATCAGTGTAAACTTACGTTAACGGGTCCACGGCCCTTACAAACACGTTACATTGATTCTTTTTTTTTTAAACATGTTCGCATCACATCTTTTTATGAGTCATATCGTATTTCGAAACTTAGGAACAAATAACAAATAAGGAATACAAAAAAACGCATACATATCGTAGTTAGACAATAGCAATAACAACAAAGTATCATCCATCATCATCATCATCATCATCATCATCATCATCATCATCATATCATGATCATCATTAACAACAACAACAAGAAGATCATCATCATCATCGACAGCATCAACGTCATTACCATGTTGCTACTGTGATAATTATTACCACTATTGGTACTACAACTACCACCACCACAGCAACTACAACTACAACTACTACCTACCTACTTACTACTACTACAACTAACTAATAATACTACTACCATTAAAATGATAACAACAGTCCCTTTCATAAACATCATATGCGTTTCTAGATCTAATCATGGACACATATAAACACAATGAAATGGTAAACACAAAAACAATAATTGTTCAATAAATGAAACAAAATGACAGAAACGAGTAAATATATTAATCAAACAACACGTTACGTTGATTGTGTTTGAATGCGTTGGATTGTCCTTGTTCGAAAGCGAATGTTACAAACTCCGTAAGAAACTCAAATGTGGTTTCAGTTCCATCCTATGATTGTCGTTTCCGTGGAATGACACGAAAACACCAGGTACAATCAAACCTTGTGGTCAGCTATGACTTGGAACCAAACACGTTTACATATGCGACAACTCTCTCCTCTCTCTCTCTCTCTCCTCTCTCTCCTCTCTCTCTCTCTCCTCTCCTTCTCTCCTCTCTCTCTCTCTCTCTCTCTCTCTCTCTAGTTGCCCTTCTTTCTATACGTGTGCGCGTGTGCGTGCGTACGTGTATGCACGGGCTAATGTGTGTGTGTACTTTTGTGTGTATGTATGTGTGTGTATTCGTGTGTGTGCGCGCGCATTCGTGCGTGCATGCTCGAGTGCATACGTGTGTGTGTGTGTGTGTGTGTGTGTGTGTGTGTGTGGTGTGTGTGTGTGTGTGTGTGTGTGTGTGTGTGTGTGTGTGTGTGTGTGTGTGTGTGTGTGTGTGTGTGCGCGCACGCGCGCGCGCAGTGGAAGGGAATGAGGGAGAGTAATGAAGAAGGGGGGGGGGGGGGGGTTGGCGGGAAATTGTAAATGTATAACAAATACTTAGTATATGAGCTGTTAGCAACATACGGAAACTTCTCCATATTGCATAATTATACCAGTCCATGTTTAAAGGACAACAGTATCCTGTTCATCTCGCGAGAGATTACGCCTAACATGTTATCTGGACCGACGTTTGGAGCCTAGTGATAGCTGTTACTGTGACCTTGTTTGTTTGCTTTTTTAATTCTGCAAGCGTGAGTATGCAGCACAGTAAGGCACAGTCGTAAATGTGAGTGTTCGTGATCGTGACGGATTTTTTTTCTTTCTACATGTTTGCTCGAGTCATATGACATGATAAAGTTCATCAGTGGTAACGGCTTTGATTATAATTACGATGAAACGAAATGTACAGCTAAGACCAAATAAGGCAGACAGTAAACAAGAGGAAAATGTTATGGAGAAGACACTGAAAAATAACAAATACAAACATAAGACCAAATAGCAGCAAGCATGTGTGTAGAGACATTCATACAGACAGACAGAGAGACAGACAGAGACACTGAAAGAAAGACGCACAGACCTACGGATTGTCGGCAAACAGACGATGAAAAGAAAGGCAGACGGACGTAGAGTATTCATCAGATCAAGTCATTTACACAGGGTGGAAGCAAATGAACGTGGGCTGGATACAAGACGGTTACAGAACTAACGGCATTGAAACAGATGTGCCTGAATCCTAGAATGTACAAGACGCCGCTGAGTTACAATATCCACCCTACGTTTTGCTTTTCTTTCCTGTTTTTTTTTATCGATACCAGTGAAATCGTTATTTCTGCTCATATCACAGATAAAGGTCTTGTATAGAGTCCATTCGGCAACAGAATCATTACATACTAAATTTTTGCACTTGATATGCCCTCAGTACTGTATCTGTATCTTCGATTGTTTTGAAGCTTGCGAAGTAGGCATATTCCATTTGATTTACAGCGGTATTCGGTGACAAATCAAAGAAAGAAATATAACATGGATATGTCTTACTCAAAAACAACTATGGCTAGTTGCTCTGTAATTCATGCACCAAATACATTTGGACATCCTAATTCATCGTGCCCACTAACGATTTTAATAATATCATCATTTGAAAACATCACAGTGAGAGACTGACGGTGATACCGTCTTTGGCTGAGTTGCTAAAACCACATAGATGACCTTTAAGTACACCCATGCTTTAAAAAACGGCATGCGTTCCCAGGCCTCTGTGTATTATTCTGATCTGAAACCAATTCATCATTTTACATCAGATGTCTTTTTTCTGCAGGTGCACAAAGCATGTGTCCCAGTCATTTCGACGACCAACTTTTCATCGTTTTACCCATAATATGTTCTTGCCTGTCTGTATTCAACGATTATAAAATACTGGTCTTGCAAGAAGTCCACCACAATTTTACAGCTAAGTTTATTGAAAAATGTCTTATTATGTATCATAGACCTCTGTCCAGAACACAGTTGATTAAAAAAAAAAAAAAAGCTAGACATGGTTTAAGGCCCGTTTTTCACAAATGATTAACTAGAAAATTGACTGTCGCGATGGTCTTCCATTCATATTGTATTGTCCGAAATTTTCGCAACCGTGTCAGTTTTAATGAACCTGCGAAAATTTTCAATTCTGTTATTCCAATGCTACCGATTATCATACTTTCAAGCGTTCTTTTGTGTTAAATTTGTCCTTTTTTGTAATTCCATTCAAATCATAGTATTTACTTTGCAGAATATCGAAGACGTTGTTTGGTGGATTGGGTAACAGTATCTTTAGATGAATTAGTTTTAATAAAATCAAAGATTTCAGGACCGCCATTTTGCCTAAATGTTTTACGTCTGTTTTTTTTCCAGATTGGTTAACATGTTCTCAGTATTGTATATCATTAGTATATCAAACTCCTAAAATTTTGAACTTCAATGGATTCCACTCCACACCTAAAATTGTCCATAAAACAAATTAGAGGGTATTCAGAACTGCCCAACCAAATTGTGGTAATCTTCTCATTATTCATCCGCAAACCTGACTCACAAGTAAATGTGTTTACTATGTTTATGCATATCTCAAAGGAATTTTCATCGCCCGCAAAAAAAAAAAATTCTGTATTACTTGCATAGCGAGAGAGTTTATTTTCAACATTATGTAAACGTATGCCCTGCATATTTTCATTTTCGCGGACAATAATTGCAAGAATTACCACACATAAAATAAATAAACACGGTGATAGTTGATCACCCTGTCTACAACCTCGTTCCACATCCATCCAGCTAGAGACCTGCTCATTAGCAAGAACACATGGTTTACTGTTTCAATGACATTATTCTACCCATTTACAAATTCCCGGTTGGAAACACAAAGCCTTCAATATTTCGAACCTGAAACCCCACCTAATCGAATCAAATGCTTTCTCAAGATCTACATTTTATAACATTTCGGGAAGATAAATATGTTGGGCTTTTTGTAGATGAGCCTTAAATTATTACCAGTTATATCTTTTTCGATTGAAACCACTTTGATCTTCATTGATGAGCTTCGGAAGAACATTTTTGAACGATTTGGTAGGCAAGTTAAACCAGTTTTATACATAACATTTAACAGTCATATCGGTCCCCAGGTTGGTTGGTTTTTTTTAATGAAATTCTTGACGTATCTCCTCTAAGAATACAAATTATCATTTCTTGTCTTTGAACTCTCGAAACCTCTCCCTTTCTACATTCCGCGTTCAGTGCCTAGATTACAACCTTTTGATTCTCTCTGGTGCTGCAACGAAAGCAAGCATCTGGAAATTAGTCACATAGCAGTAGTAGTAGTAGTAGTAGTAACAGCGTAGTAGTAATAACAGCAGCAGTAGTAGCAGCAGCAGCAGTAGTATAGTAGTAGTAGTACAGTAGCAGCAATAGCAGTAGGGGTAGTAGTATAAGCAGCAGCAGTAGCAGCAAGCAGTAGTGTGTGTTGTGTGTGTGGGTGTGTGTGTGTGTGTGTGTGTTGTGTGTGTGTGTTGGTGTGCAGTGTTACAAAAGTCTCGATTTACGTTTGCTCATTAGGTTTTCCTGCTTTTCCTGTTACGGTTGTAGTTGTATGATATGTATTACATTTACCGTCAACTGCTTTCAGCTCCCCTTTTGAGGGAAAGCGCTCATGAATGTTAGTTTGAGCAGTAGCAGTAACAGCAGCAGCAGTAGCAGTAGTAGTAGTTATGTGGTGGTAGTAACAGAAGTAATAGTAGTAGTGGTAGCAGTAGCAGTAGTAGTAGTAGTAGTAGTAGTAGTAGTAGCGGTGGTAATAGTAGTAGTGGTGTGTATGGTGGTGGAGGTGGTGGTGGTGATGAGTGGTGGTAGTAGTAGTAGTAGCAGTAGTAGTAATAGTAGTAGTAGTAGTAGTAGATGTAGTTGGAGGTGGTGGTGGTGGTGGTTTAGGTGGTGGTGGTGGTGGTGGTGTGGCATGAATAAGAACCAATGAATTGACTACTTGAAGCATAGTGAATTAAATGAAATTTAAAAAAAAAATGAATTTAGTACGCTTGACAGAAAAAAGCACTACTCGAACCAAACTAAACACATACAATATAGATGGTAATTCGATCACAGTAATCTGCTATCCATAGCAGCGACAATGGCGATGAGAAAGACAAGCTTAATGCTGAATCACTAACTGACGCATTGATAGATGGAGCATATTGACCAAACATCAGGAACGTGGATTCCCTATCCCACTTCAACCCTCCCACATCCCCACATCCTTCCCCCCTCCCCTCTTCCAGGCACCCCGTCCCCAGCTTCGCCTCTGGTCTCTGCTGTCATGACCCCCCCCCCCGCCAAGAGTACTCTCAGACTGGTTTTTGTGAAGTAATGCAGGCATTGTCCTCTCTGTCTCGGTCTGTCTCTGTCTGTCTCTCTGTCTGTATGTTTGTCAGTATGTCTGTCTGTCTGTCTGTCTGTCTGTCTCTCTCGCTCTCTCTCTCTCTCTCTCTCTCTCTCTCTCTCTCTCTCTCTCTCTCTCTTCTTTCTATCCTTCGTCTCTCTGTCTGTCTGTCTGTCTGTCTCTCTGTCAACCTCGGGTGATGTCGATGGAGGAAGGACTAGCGCACAGCCAAACACACTCACAGCTTGCTTACAATCTCATTCAATATATCATGCATTCGTCACATCAAACCACTAGTAAAGTCTATAACTTTACTACACATGTTCATAGAACGAAACATCAATGCATATGGAATCAAACAATATAAAACATTCTCTCTTTCCTGAACTTCACAACATCATTTATCTAAAACATCATTAACTAACCCGGGTATAAATAGATTTCTACTTTACCTGGCCAGGTGATCTTAACTATTCACGAATCACTGTCCTTTTCTTTTCCTTTTTTTTTCCCACTGTCACTTTCACAACACGACACAACTGCTGGCACTGGTGTTGGTCTGCTTGCACCGGTCAAGCTGGACTGTTGGCACGGTCAGGCTGGACTGCTGGCGTTGGTCAGGTTGGACTGCCGATGAAAGTGGCGCTGGCCAAGTATGAGGTCGAACCCCAGTGAAGATAGAACAGTGACTATCAACATCGATTGTTCTCCTTTCTTTCTTCCTGCATTAACGCATTGCACTCTCTCTCTCTCTCTTCTAGTCTGCTCTTATCAATGGACATGGTTGCTTTTCTTTTCTTTTTTTTTTCTTCTTTCTTTCCCTCTTCATTAGTTAGCAACTTCTCTCCACATCTCTCCTAAGTCCTTCCTCTGCAGACTATCTCGTGCTAGTGCCTCCACTTGGTTCTCTCCTCTCCTCCCCTCATCTCTCTCTCTTCTCTCCTCAGAGATTCCACTCCGACCTCTCCTCTCTCTCCCTCTGTTCGTTCTCCCCCTCGTTCCCTCGTTCTCTCACTCTCACATCCTTCTTATTCGTTCCGATCTGTCCAAAAAGGGCGAGTACCATTGGTCAGTATTTTTACCCCTGACACCCGAAGTTATCTCTCTCTAATTCCATTGGATATTCAAATCATGACAGTCACGCCTACACACCTTACTCTCTGTGGTGGTCAATTGGTCATTTAATTGATTAGCTAGATTTCACCCCCACCACACACTACCTTCCCCCCTTTCCTACTTAACTGGCGCTGTGTGGCTTAAGTCGTGGGCACTGGTCACTCTAAATTGGCTAGCTGAGTCTGGGTAGGCGCCACGACGTCTAAACTAACAATGACGCTGGTTCCACAAATTGGCCAGATGAGCCTGAGCCAGGCGCTACGACTCGTC
This sequence comes from Conus ventricosus, assembly GCA_018398815.1. Classification (NCBI taxonomy): domain Eukaryota; kingdom Metazoa; phylum Mollusca; class Gastropoda; order Neogastropoda; family Conidae; genus Conus; species Conus ventricosus. The sequence continues at coordinate 66,978,900 of CM031608.1, forward strand.
TCGCTAGACATCGAGGCGTCGGTCAAAACGGCTTAGTCTGTCTGGGTGGATCGTACCGTCTCCGTGAAGCCCCTCCACTAAGCTTAATTGGCTGGGCCCGACCCATGGGCCCGTCTATCTGACGCCTAGAATGTTTGAGTTGAAGCTTATGTCCGAACAAATTGGCTGGCGACTCCACGAGTTGGGTTGTTTCATTTTTGTCCGTGACAATTTCCCCCTTGCAAAAGACCATGCTCCGCATTGTCTCAAAACAAACGGTACAAACAAGGACAACAACCGAATTTGCTGACACACAGCTACACGTGCAAAGTTTTGAAAAAATACTTTACAACCAACGGTTTATAAATTATAAAATATATCATTAGTGAATACCACTCCAATGAGTTATCATTGACGTGCGCTCTTGCGTTATTTCAATTCATTTTATAACGACCTCTGTGCGCACTTTATGCCATTCCCCTACCTGCGGATTTGCCACATCTTCTCTTCACAATTCTTATGAAAAGCACAATATAATATGATCACGATCCATGACACTTCACTGAGGAATCTCCATCCTCACTCATTGCAAATAATGCATCACTACACAAGCGACTGTATGCTCCAAGCATAACTACATTCACATGAACAAGTCTCACAAAGAAAATATGAACAAGTCTCACACACAAAAAATATGAACATAGCCAACTGGGAATGAACCCATATCCAATCAACATAACTGGAATCAACACATATTATCAACAAAGCACCCCGGATATGACTGACTTCCTCTGAGTTGCAGCTTGCTAGACTACGCGACTTAAATAGTCAGCTCCGACATTCTGTCGACCTGGGATGTACTGCACTCGATACCTGTAGGGCTGCAGTGCCATTGCCCAACGCAGAACTCTGCTGTTTTTCAACTGTGCCTCCTGCAGGAATTTGAGTGGTTGGTGATCTGTCTCTATCACGAACTCTTTCCCATACAAGTATTTGTGGAACTTCTGCACGGCCCACACGACAGCTAAACACTCCTTCTCTACAGTTGCGTACCCTTCTTCACACTTTGTCAACTTCCTGCTAGCATACCTCACAGGGAACTCAACTCCTTCGTGCTCCTGCAACAATACTGCACCTATCCCACCACCTGATGCATCTGTCCGCAACAAAAATGGTTTGGACATATCTGGTAGCTTCAAGATGGGACGGGAACCTAGTCTTTCCAACACTGTCTGCAGTGCTTGCTCTGCAGCGTCTGACCACTCGACCACTGCCGGTTTCCCTGCCTTGACCAAATCACTGAGAGGACTCGTGATCGCAGCAAAATTTGGAACAAACTCCCTATAGAACCCAATACAACCTAGCAGACTCCTGACTTCTGTTTTGGTCTTTGGTCTCTCTGAATTCATCATCTTCTCCACCTTTCCCCTTTCTGGCTGCTTTGTGTCGCCTCCGACAACAAAACCTAGGAACTCCTACTGTCTAGCCCTTCATACAGTGACACATCCCTGTATGACTCTTCTGGAAACTTAGGCAACAAAATCTCCCCTTCTTCTGCTGGGTCTCTTTCACCTCATCAATGATTGCTGCTGCGCCTATGTGCTAAAGCCTCACGCTGAATATATTTGCGGAGGAAATTTGCATGGAAAAGTTTTGGTTTTCCATTCACATCAATTCGGTAATCCCGATCGACCTTTTCAGTGATGGTGAATGGTCCTTTCCAATGCATCAGCAGCTTGTTGTGACCCGTGGGAAGCAATAACAGGACTTGATCTCCCGCCTTGAGGGATTGCTTCCTCACCTTCCTGTCATATTGCTTCTTCTGACCGACCCTAGCCTCCTGCAAACCTTCCCTTGCAACCTTACATGTCTCATACCTGTGCCCACCTTTGGAACAGGGCGAGATAGGGCCAATCAAATCAACAGCCACTCTCCTGAACGGTGTGTCAATTAAAGGGGGATGTTTAAGAGGCGCCTTCCTCTTCACCCTCTTGTGGCTGACCTTTGACACACGTCACATGACATGCAGAAACGCTTGATGTCTGCCATTGCTCCCGGCCAATGAAAGTCATCAAGGATTCGGTCAGCTGTTTTGCTGGTGCCGAGATGACCCGCCATGAGCGACTCGTGACCCACTGACATGACAGTGTCACGATAACCTGCTGGTACCTCTAACTGAGTGGTCACCTTAACCTGTCTTCCCCTTGGTGAACACTCGGTACAACAGCCCGCCTTTCACAAGAAATTCTGTCTCACCTCCTCTAACCACCTGTTTCTCTCCACCTCTTGCCAACTCCCAAGACTTCACGAGCGAAGGGTCTTGTTCCTGCGCTGCCCTAAACTCATCAGGCGACACATCTATGCCTGACTTCCTTGCCGGAACGACTAACGGTTTATCAACCTTTCCCTCCTTCTTGCTCCGTGTTTGAACTGCTGCCCTGTAGCAGTCAACAACTCAGGATCCCCTGGATCCCTTGCCCCTGGAATATTTCCAATGATCAAATCATGAAGGGGTTTCTCCATCACCAACGCAGACAACTCGCCTGAGAAGTAAGGGGTACGTACTTCTATCTTAGCAACTGGAAACTCCCTCACAGTGCCATCGATTAGAGTACAGGTCTGGATTTGCCCTGTCAAATCCCCTTTATCGACCAGCGTTGTTCGTACTACCCGCATGAACAACCAGTGTCTCGTAACACTTTCACCCTCTGCTGGCCAATCCACCCTTCTTCCACTGGTAACGAACCACTCAGCCTAGTCCCCTCCATCCCTGACACTGACTGCTGTCCAGTGCTAGCCATAGGCTGCACTCCACCCTCTTCAGACTGAATCCCTTTTGGTTCCACTGCAGGTCGTTTCCCTTGACGACCCTTATCCACCTCTTGCAAGGCTGCTGCCTTCTGGAACCTCATGCGACAGTCCCTCGCCACATGTCCCTTCTTGTCACAAATGAAACACCTAATGTCCCTTTGCCCTTCCTTCTGCCCCACCACTGGGTTTGCAGACTTTGCAGAAAACTCCCTAGTCTCCTTGCACTCTTCTCACCTGTGCCTAGCACCTGTTTCTCCTGCACCTTAGTGCCCAAACGTGCCTCTCTATACACCTCTGCGAACTTCAGCAACTCCCCTGCTGTCTCTGGCTGTCTCTCTTTCAAAT
>CM031608.1:66987034-66999534 GCA_018398815.1 Conus ventricosus
TATCTATATATATATATATATATATATATTATATATATTATATATTATATTATATTATAATATATATATATATATATATATATATATATATATATATATATCATGAACAGTATTAAAACGTCCTTAAAAACCTGAAAAAGCTCAACCCCTTGGGGAGCAACATTTGTTAAAAATATTTTTAAAATGAAGTGCTAAAATATATATATCAGCAGCGCTTCATTTGTTCAATAGAGAGTTTCTCGATTCGCGTGGAGGAGGATGTGATAGTGAAGTACTTACTACGCATCTACTTTGTCTTTGTTGTCGGTATGATAGTAAATAGTAAATCACTCACTACGCAGCTAGCTCTTCCTTGGTGGAGATGTGATGGCAAACTACTTAATGACCAATTACTTTTCCCCCTGTTGGTGGTGTGATAATAAACCGTTATCTTTTTTCTTGCTGGTGGTGTGGTAATAAACTACTTTCTGGGCGGGTGCCTGTACATTGTTGATGTGATAGCAAACTACTTAATGGGCGAGTGCTTTTCCCCTGTTGGTGTATGATAGTAAACCACTTACTGTGCAGGTGCCCCTTCCTTGTAGGTGGTGTGGTGGTGATACACAACTTACTGGGTGGGTACCTTTCCCCTGTTGGTGTATGATAGTAAACCACTTACTGTGCAGGTGCCCCTTCCTTGTAGGTGGTGTGGTGGTGATACACAACTTACTGGGTGGGTACCTTTCCCCTGTTAGTGTATGATAGTAAACCACTTACTGTGCAGGTGCCCCTTCCTTGTAGGTGGTGTGGTGATACACAACTTACTGGGTGGGTACCTTTCCCTGTTGGTGTATGATAGTAAACCACTTACTGTGCAGGTGCCCCTTCCTTGTAGGTGGTGTGGTGATACACAACTTACTGGGTGGGTACCTTTCCCCTGTTGGTGTATGATAGTAAACCACTTACTGTGCAGGTGCCCTTCCTTGTAGGTGGTGTGGTGGTGATACACAACTTACTGGGTGGGTACCTTTCCCCTGTTGGTGTATGATAGTAAACCACTTACTGTGCAGGTGCCCCTTCCTTGTAGGTGGTGGGTGGTGATACACAACTTACTGGGTGGGTACCTTTCCCCTGTTGGTGTATGATAGTAAACCACTTACCGTGCAGGTGCCCCTTCCTTGTAGGTGGTGTGGTGGTGATACACAACTTACTGGGTGGGTACCTTTCCCCTGTTGGTGTATGATAGTAAACCACTTACTGTGCAGGTGCCCCTTCCTTGTAGGTGGTGTGGTGGTGATACACAACTTACTGGGTGGGTACCTTTCCCTGTTGGTGTATGATAGTAAAACCACTTACTGTGCAGGTGCCCTTCCTTGTAGGTGGTGTGGTGGTGATACACAACTTACTGGGTGGGTACCTTTCCCTGTTGGTGTATGATAGTAAACCACTTACTGTGCAGGTGCCCCTTCCTTGTAGGTGGTGTGGTGGTGATACACAACTTACTGGGTGGGTACCTTTCCCCTGTTGGTGTATGATAGTAAACCACTTACTGTGCAGGTGCCCCTTCCTTGTAGGTGGTGTGGTGGTGATACACAACTTACTGGGTGGGTACCTTTCCCCTGTTGGTGTATGATAGTAAACCACTTACTGTGCAGGTGCCCCTTCCTTGTAGGTGGTGTGGTGGTGATACACAACTTACTGGGTGGGTACCTTTCCCCTGTTGGTGTATGATAGTAAACCACTTTACTGTGCAGGTGCCCCTTCCTTGTAGGTGGTGTGGTGGTGATACACACTTACTGGGTGGGTACCTTTCCCCTGTTGGTGTATGATAGTAAACCATTTACTGTGCAGGTGCCCCTTCCTTGTAGGTGGTGTGGTGGTGATACACAACTTACTGGGTGGGTTACCTTTCCCCTGTTGGTGTATGATAGTAAAACCACTTACTGTGCAGGTGCCCCTTCCTTGTAGGTGGTGTGGTGGTGATACACAACTTACTGGGTGGGTACCTTTCCCATGTTGGTGATGTGATAGAAAACTAATTAATGGGCAAAGTACTTTTTCCCATCTTGGCGTGTGATAGTAAACACTTACTGCACAGGTATTTCATCCTTGTTGATAAAGTAATAAACTACTTACTTCGGGGAGGGGGGGGGTACCTCTTCCTTGTTGGTGATGTGATAGCAAACTACTCAACTTTTCCTCTGTTGGTGTGTGATAGTAAACCACTTACTGCACAGGTATTTCATCCTTGTTGATAAAGTAATACCTCTTCCTTCTTGGTGATCTGATAGCAAACTACTCAACGAGCAAGTACTTTTCCCCTGTTGGTGTGTGATAGTAAACCACTTACTGCGCAGGTACCCTTTTCTTCTTAGTGGTGTGATTACAAAGAATTTGCTGGGTGGGTACCTTCTCTTTGTTGGTGATGTGATAGCCAACTACTTCATGGGCAGGTACCTTTTTCCTTATTGATGGTCGTGTGGTAATAAACTACTTACTGGGCGGGTACTTCTCTTTGTTGATGATGTGATAGCAAACTACTTCATGGGCAGGTACCTTTTTCCTTATCAATGGTGGTTTGGTAATAAACTACTTACTTAATGGACAGGAACTTTTCTGTTGGTGTGCGGCAGTAAACCATTTAATGGGCAGATATTTTACCTTCGTTAGTGCGTGATTATAAAATACTTAGCAGGTAAGTACCTCTTCTGCCTTGATGGTATGATGGTTAACTACCTAATCGACGGGTGTATTCCATATTAGTGATGTGGTCGTAACGTACATAATAGGGGGAGGAATAGGGGGAGGAGGGGGGTACCTTTCCTTGTTTGTAATATGGTAGCGAATTATGTGCAGATGCCTTTTTCCTGTTGGTATTGTAGTAGGTAACTGTTTACAGTGTAGGCGTCTTTCCCTGTTAGTGCTGTGGTCGTTAACTACTTACTGGGTAGGTGTTTTTTTACCTTGTTGGCGTTGTGGTTATTACTACTTACTGGGTAGGTATCTTTGTGCCTGTTGGTGGTGTGACAGTTAACTACTTACTAGGTAGGTATCTTTGCCTGTGGGTAGTGTGACAGTTAACGTTTTACAGGGTAGGTATCTTTTGCCTGTGGGTGGTACGACAGTTAACTACTTACTGGGTAGGTATCTTTTGCCTGTTGGTGGTGTGACAGTTAACTACTTACTGGGTAGGTATCTTTTGCCTGTTGGTGGTGTGACAGTTAACTACTTACTGGGTAGGTATATTTCCCTGTTGGTGTTGTGGTAATTAACAACTTACTGGGTAGGTTTCGTTCCCTGTTAGTGCTGTGGTAGTTAACTACTTACCGGGTAGGTCTCTTTTTCTTGTAGGTGTTGTGGTGGTTATTACTTACTGGATAGGTTTATTTTCTCCTGATGTTGTGGTAATTGATTACTTACTGCGTAGCTGTCTTTTTCGTCTAAGTGTTGTGGTAATTAATTACTTACTGGAATTTTTTTTTTGGGGGGGTGGGGGGGGGGGGTTTGACAACTCACACTCTACTTATTAAGACTTGTTTTTATCTTCCTTTTCTTGTGATGCACAGACAAAATATTTGTTTCAGTAACAAACACAGAGAGAGAGACACAGAGAGACAGGCGCACACAGACATACAAATACAGATACACGCACGCACACACACACACACACACACACACACACACACACACACACACACACACACCCCACACACACACACACGCGCGCGCGCGCCACCGCCAACATACACACACACACACACACACACACACACACACACACAACACACACGCACGTACGCACGCACGCACACACACATACAACACACACACACACACATACACACACACACACACGCAACGCACGTACGGACGCACGCACTCACGCGCACACACACACACACACACACACACACACACACACACACACACACACACACACACACCGCGCGCGCGCGCGCGCGCGCACACACACACACAACAGCAACACACCACACACGAAGAGAGAGAGAGAGAGATCAGGGAGACGGAGACACGGGAGAATAGGAAAGACAGAGGCAGAAACACCAGAAGAGAGGGAGAAAGAGAAGAGAGAGGAGAGAGAGAGAGAGAGAGAGCTCGCACTCACAGAGTTTAAGTTATTATGAAAAGAATTCACTCCGCTGTGACAGTTGATGTCAATTCAAAACCACCCGAACAAGACTATCCTGGACACATGATACGCACGCACGCACGCGCGCATATCTTTGCTGGCGAATTGAATGTGGAGGGAGAAACAGACAGACAGACAGACTAGGGGGTGGGGGGGGGGGGGGGGGGTAGGCAGGAGAGGGAGAGGGCGAGACAGAGACGTACAATGTTGCGTCTTTTCTTCGCTCGCTCATTCTTCATCCTGTATAACAATTATTCCTTACACACAAGCCAGCGTTTGGCGTCCAGTCACGAGCTAAAGCAAGCGCGCGCGCGCGTGCACACACACACACACACACACACACACACACACACACACACACACACACACACACACACACACCACACACACACACACACACACGCACACACACACACACACACACACACACACACACACACACACACACACACCGACCCACACACTTCCAGAATCACGACTGTCAAACACACTCACCCCGTCCCGTCACCAACTTTATATCAATCTGTCTGTCTGTATATCTATCTGTCTGTCTATCTATCTAAACACACACACACACACGCGCGCGCGCGCGCGCGCGCGCGCGCTCACACACACACACACACACACACACACTCACACACACGCGCGCGCGCGCGCGAATTTGGTTGGGTCAGCGAGGAAACGAGAATGTGAAAGGTACTGATTCGTATAATATTACTCACGGGTCCTATTTAGAGGCTCTGTTTCGTGCGGTACATTTGCAGTCTTCTTGCTTCTTTGTCACTGAAAGCAGACATGCCATATCCTGTCAATCTTTCTGGTTACTTTTCTCCAAAGAAATATAATCAAATTGAACGATTTGGGGCAAAAATGCCTCCCTTAACCCTGATACACATCTTAAATAAATGTTAGCGAACCGCCAACAGAAACGTGGACAAACGAGTCACACGAAAAAACATGACACGTTTCGACCTCTTAGGTCTCCTTCAGGCAAGACACAAACAAATAGGACAATGAAAATGAACGAGTTTGTCACTTAGCTTTGATCTCTTCAGTGCAAGGCAGGCGTTGAATGAAAACGTGGCAGTTAGAAGGGAGATAATGTGTGAGTCAAGGTAGTAATTATGATAATTATATTACTGATAGGAATATTAATAAATGTCAAAATATTTTTTTTTAACAAGTTAAGACAGGATTACTACTACTTTTGGTGATAATAAGGCAATAGTAGTTGTAGTGTGAGAGAAAGGAGAGTGGGTTAGAGGATTCTTAAACAGCATGGTTGCCCTGGCAACAGTCTTAGTGGCGATGGCGATGGTGATGCCTGATACATAGTTATTTTCTCTAAAGTACAAGGGTACTATTTCAAAACAAATTGAGAACTATGTCGACCCTGACGTTTCAATCTTCTTATCGCTAAAGTGCTACACGAATATTAATCAAAGCAATTTTCTCTATTTTTTTTCCTGTACGAATATCCTAATATTAGGTAATGAATCAGGTACTTTTTCTCTATTTTTTCTTTATTTTTGCCGCGCCTACCGTCAGGTGTTGCAGAGAAGCGCTGACATGAATTTTGTGGTCTTCTTGCTAAGATTCTGGTGAATTTCTGACCGTAAGCTGTGGTAAAGTGGCTAATCGACGGTATTTTGATTAGGTGGCCCAAACACACACACACACACACACACACACACACACACACACACACACACACACACACACACACACACACACACTTAGACATACACACACACACGCGCGCGCGCGCGCGCTCAGAGAGAGAGAGAGAGAGAGAGAGAGAGAGAGAGAGACTCGTTTTAAAAACCAGGTATCACCATGCACAAAGACCAGGGTCATGCCTAAGAGTATTGAAAGAGACACCAAAAAAAAGGTTTCTTGTTGTCAGTTGTTGCCATTCGTGTTGACATCGTTGTTACTGAAGACTGGAATGTTCCCACCGTAAACAACACTAAACCACGTCAGCGTCAGTGTCCTGGCGGAACAATGAAACGCCAGACTAGGTAACAGGAAAGTAAAGAAAGAATAGAAAAAGATACCCCCGAAGGTGCGGTAGGACCCAGAGAAGTACTGTCCTCAACTGCCGAACAAACCAGCTGGGAGCAACCCTGCACCCCCTTGGAAGCCTGCGCTGTGTTCATACAGGGTGCAGGCACGCACAGGGCATTCCATTAACACGTGAAGGGACATAACTGCTCCCTGGCACATGCCAGTTAGTTAGGGGTGAGAATAACGTCCTATCGGCCTGAGGCCCTTAAGGACAAGGTTACTACAGACATAGGTCTGCATATTTGTGGCAACTGCTGTCGCCTGGCAGTGGTGGGTAGGTTTCAATGGGGTCGTCGCATTTCTCTCTCTAAGCTCGTGTTCCTGTTGAACGTTGGTTCAATTCTGGTCATGTTCTTCTTGAATGTTGGTTCAAGTTTGGTCGTATTGTTCTTGAACGTTGGTTCAATTTCAGATTGTTGGTCGACCGACGATGGGCGTCGGTGTGTGTTGCCTGCTGTTCCCCAAAAAATCAGGCTGTCTTCAGGACCACCGGGCGGCCTTCTTCATGCTCGGGTGGCGATGGTCCTGTGCCGCGTGAGGCCGCCTCAAGGAGGGAGCAGGACGAAAGTCGCTGGAGCGCTGCATGAGTCCCTAAAACTTGGCGGGCACTCGCTGACTGCTGCCGTGAGGGCAATTTTTCAGCCCAACCCCATAAGGAATGCCCCCATGTCTGCCTCCCCACAAAACAGCACGGTATTACAGGCCACGGTAGTCACAGTCAGGCAGCGCTCCTTCGGCGATCGCCCCACATCTCCAGGAGCTGTCCCCCGGCGACACAGGCTAGACCCGCCGTCACCCACATGGCTGGAAGGTTGTCTGCGCCACCCTGCAGTCAGTGAGTCTTTCCTCACCATCACTGGACCTTTCCCCAGAGTCGGCCAAAATGAGACTGGAATGTTCCCACAGTAGACAGCACTAAACACCGCCAGTGTCAGAGTCCTGGCAGTACAAGGAAATGCCAGACTGGATAACAGGAAAGTAAAGAGAAACTGATCGGTTTGTTGAATGACTCGAACACTAACCCTCTGTATTTCCTCCCTAGTTTTCTTTACTTACGCAGCATGTCTCGCTCTCTCAAAATATGTAAACCTTTTTTTCTGTTAAAATGTTTGAAGAGCTTGCTTCCATGAAAACGCAAGCCTCTTTGTGTTCAGTACTTCTGCTAGTGCTTCAGGGGAAGATCAAAGTGACTGTCAATAAAGGTTGAAAGCCAGACAGTGCATCTCAGCATAACAAAATGAGCGTATACGGCTTCTTCTTCTTCTTCTTCTTCTTCTTCTTCTTCTTCTTCTTCTTCTTCTTCTCTGTTATTATTATTATTATTATTACTATTGTTATCATCATCATCATCATCATCATCATCATCATCATCATCATCATCATCATCATCATCATTATCATTATTATTATTAAGTGTAGTAGTAGTAGTGTTTTCATTATCATTATTATCATTATCATTATTACTATCATTAGGGTATTTGTATGGCACCAAATGGACATCAAGGCAAAACTCTGCAATACTTCCCTCTGTTTTATTATTATTATATATTATTATTATTATTATTATTATTATTATTATTATTATTATTATTATCATTATCAATATCATCATCATTACCATTACTGTTGTAATTGTTATTCACTTTATTATTGTCGTTATTGTTATTATCATCATCATCATGTTACAGAGAGAGAGAGAGAGAGAGGAGAGAGAGAGAGAGAGAGAGAGAGAGAGAGAGAGAGAGAAGAGAGGCTCGTTTTAAAAGCTGGGTATCACCATGCACACAGATCAAGGTTATGCCATTATCATCATCATTATTATCATCATTACCATTATTGTTATCTTTATTATCAGTGTTGTTATTATTATTATTATTTTAATAATTATTAATATGATAATTTTTGTGTGTGAAGGTTTTAGTTTATTCACAAGCGGACCATGAGGGGGTGGGAGGGATGAAACAATACCAAAAAATACAATTAAATTCAAGCACGTTAGGTCGTCATGAAGCCACATCAAGGAAATACAATAATTTCACGATCAATCTGCTAAAGCACAATAACAATTACTTTACAGTCTCTGGTCTATATAAGTTTATGGAACCATGAACATAAGTTCAAATAATGATAATAAATTTTACAGTTTACAATACATGAATACCAAACTTTCCTTTATAACAAGAACTTTGCTCACAAATTTAAATGATGACTGTATAGTGATTAAGTCATATTTTGAGCAAGATTTCCTTTTCAGCCACGCTGATGTCAAAACATTAGTAATAAGGAAGTTCGTGATCGTTAGGTTGCTTCTAAACGAAGATTTCCATTGCAACCAGCACTCGTATCACATGTCTTTTTTTTCTTGTCTTTTCTTTTCTTTTTTTTTTCTTTTTTGATGCTGAAGTTTTTCTTTAATCTGTAATTTAAAAAAAAGGTATATACGATTCCCATATTTTTTCAAATCGTGTCAGGCAATTAATTTTGGCTATATATTCTTCAAGTTTAAACTTTCCTGATATTCGTTTCCTAAACACACTGCACATTGGAACACATTTGTTTTGTTTACATCGAAAAATAAACCATTTCGCAAACAGATTCATTCTTTTAAATGCTTCGTCATTTTTAATCTGTTTATCAGAACCTAAAATTACGAAATTTTCGGTCAAATTTAACGTCATTTTGCATTTTTCATTAATTTCTTTGATGAGTTTAGTCCCAGAATGATTTGATCATATTACATTCCCAAAATAAGTGTCTTATAGATTCCTTTTCTGTATGGCAAAACGTACAAGAGTTATCACCAACCACACCCATTTCTTTCAACATAATATTTGTACCAAGAATTTGATGTACGATCCTCATTTGAAACCATTTCAATTTCACTTCAGAAATTTTGTGTATCTTTTTGAAAACATTTTGCCAAACTCTTTCGCCTTCCAATGTATTATTCCATTTTTTTTACAACAGTTAGGAGCTGGGCTATCGTCTATTAATATGCGATAATAAAGGTCCATACCTTTACAACTCAATAAAATCGTTTTTAGGGCGCATGGAAAGTCAGACTTGCTATTATTTTCTAAAGCGATATTACTGTCGAATACATGATAGATATCCACCCTACGTGAAAAAGTCAATGCTGACCTGGAAACGACGGTTGAATTCAGCTAAAGACAAAAATCTTCCGTCTACATTCACAAAATCTGCAATGCAATGAACGCCATTTTCTATCCAGTTCGTTGATTGAATAACTTTGTTTCCACGTTTAAAGCGTTCATTGTACAGGAATGGTTCGGCTAGTAAATCTGTACTTGTTTTAGGTTCTACTTTCTTCCAAAACAGTTGATATGCACTGAAAACATGTTTCCAAAATAGGTTATCCGTTTTTTAAAGATTAACACCACAATGGTCCGTACATATCTAGTTTATTTGATATGGGATATAACTGGGTACAAATACTTTTTCCAGTTATGCTTAGAATAATGCAATTTTCGTATCCATGTAATTTTAGCAGACATTAAATTATTATGATAATTATTATTATTATTATCATTACTATTGTCAATTCTATTATTATTAGAGTATTTCTATGGCGACTGTCTTCGCTTAAAGGCCAGGCTTCAGGCGCCGTACAGTCGATCAAAAAAAACGGGCTGCCCACCCGGGTAGAGCCGACTGAAGAGCTGCCTGTTGGCGCTGCATTTAGTCGTGTCCCGTTTCGCTCAGCCTAAAAAGGGTCATTCGGTCATTCTTTCAGTTTTCATTCATAGAGGGAGCATGCTGTCTCAATACGCGCCAACTACACTAAAGGCTAAACTGGTCTTCTCTTCCGAAAGTTGGCGATGGGATTTTATGTGTATGCTACATGTTATGCTTGCCTTCACACACGGAACCTCGTTTTATAGGCTCATTCGAAGGACTTTTCAGGTCACGGAGTCAGGACCAGTGTTAACTCCGAGGGAAATATCCCTGTATCGAAACAGAAGAAGAAGAAGAAGAAGAAGAAAACCCACAGCAACAACAGCAAGAACAGCAAGAACAGCAAGAACAACAAGAACAACAAGAACAACAGCAGCAGGAAGAAGAAGGAAGAGGAGATGGAGGGGGAGGAGAGATGGAAGAAAGAGAAGGAAGATGTAGATTACAGGACAGAAGAACTGGTTTCCCCGCGGCGATTTGGCCCCTATTGTGTACAGTAAGCGATGCGATGAAGTTATTGCATTACAATCTAGTGCTTGCTTGAAAGACGACGACACTCGTTACCTGTTTGACAAGTTGTGTACGGACAAACTTTAGCGTTTCTCTCTCCACATGTGTGAAAGCATTGCCAAACTTCTGCAGCTTCTTCGCAGAGAGTGTTTTGCAGCATTTCATTGTTTCTATGTGTATAGAGTGCACTGCGAGATCCTGTGTGTCTCTACGTTCAGAGTAATTTGCAAAACTTCAGCGTTTCTCTGTCGGTAGTGCTTTGCTAAGCTCTCAGTTTTTCTCTACGTTTAGAGTTGTTCACAGACTTTAACTGTTCGTCAAGTTTTAACAAAAATTCTGACATTTTCTCTGTAGAATGCTTTTGGGAAAAACTGTAGTGTTCCTAACTTTACTGTTCGGCTGTTTTTGATAACGTACTTTGCAAAATTCCGTTGTTTCTTTATGTTTACAGTGGGTTTTGAACTTCAGTGTTTCTCTGTCTTGAATTTAATGCTGTGGAAAAGCTCCGTGTTTCCTGTGAATTAGCAAGCACAGAACGGCAAGAGGTAAGCAAATCTACCTTTCACAATCAGTGATGTTTATGTTGGAAGATTGATACCATGTTAGTGATAACCGTGGTAGTTATGGTCAAATGACTGTCTCTGAACAATTGTAGACTTGATGCTGTTTAATCCAATTTTCAAAAGAATTGTTTGTGATTCCGCACGACAATATAGACAAACAGATTACAAGACAAGGGTTCACGCTAACGGTGTATTAAACACCACCAAGTTCACGTTCATGCTGTATCTAACACCACTAAGTGAACGCTCATCGTGTTTTAAACACTACAATATAGATAGGTACATAGATGGATCGACCGCTCAGTCAACAGACAGATAGATAGATAGATAAGATAGATAGATAGATAGATAGATAGATAGATAGATAGATAGAGATAGATAGATAGATAGATTTATGCAGACAGACAGACAGACAGACTGACTGACAGATAGACAGATGGATAGACTGACGAAGAGAGAGAGAGAGAGAGAGAGAGAGAGAGAGAGAGAGAGAGACAGACAGACAGACAGACAGACAGACAGACAGACAAACAGACAGATAGACAAATGCACAGAGAGACAGACAGACAAAGAAAAACGAACAGACAGCAGTCTCTGAAGAGATTTGATCACTTTGCTGTCTTCAGTAGCCTTTGACTGATCTTACGACGGTATGCCTCTGAGGCTGGGATCAAATACCCTCCGACACCTCAGTTTAGGACTAGGCCCGAGGTTTGGGAGAAGATGACATTTTGCTTCTTTGAAAGTATTTGGAAATTCGAAGGTGTTGATCCTAGATTCAAAATGTACAATGATGATAATGATAATGATGATGATGATGATGATGATGATGATGATGATGATGATGATGATGATGATGATAACCTCCTGCCTCAAACTCGTTGAGTCAGAGTCAATGGTTGTTGATGGTACTGAATTACCTTTCAATAAGTCTGTCAAATACCTTGGTGTTACCATTGATCAGTGTCTGACCACGCAGAATCAAATATCTGTAGTCTGTCGCTCATCCTTTTTAGAGCTGAGATGTATTGTTTCCATCCGACGCTTTATATCCAGGGAATTAGCTGTCAGGCTAGTCTGTGCCACGGTGATGTCAAGATTGGACTACTGCAACTCTGTTTATGCTGGGCTTCCCGCAGAACAGATTGCTCGGCTGCAGAGAGTCCATAATAGCGCTGCACGACTTGTTTTGAAGAGGAGGAGGTGTGAGCACATCACTCCCATGCTGATCGAACTGTACTGGCTTCCTATGCAGTATCGGTGGCAATTTAAACTGGCAGTTCTTGCTTTCCGCCACTTCAATGAATCTCTTCCTCACTATCTCTCTTCTTCTCTCTGCACCTACCAAAGCTCTCGTACCCTTCGCTCTTCTTCACAAAAACTTTTGAAAATCCCTAAGCGTTCTCTGAAATCTGTTGGCGAAAGAGCCTTCAGTTTTAGAGCACCTTCTATTTGGAACTCCCTCCCTGAAGACCTTCGTAATCAGCCTACTCTTTCTTCTTTTAAATCTCAGCTCAAAACTTACCTCTTCAAAA
>CM031608.1:67004534-67029534 GCA_018398815.1 Conus ventricosus
CAAATTTCATGACCAACACTGCAGGTGCCTGTATCTCTCGGGCCTGGTTGACGCCAGGATATATTATGAAAGGAAGCGTAGAGTACAGCCCTGTCATGTAGTCTCAGACCGAAATGGAAATCCGTAGCATCATCTTAATCATCCTCATTCCCAGTGATCAGCATTAAAAAAAAAATGTCTCACATTCTGTGGCCCTTCATGCCCTGCTCTCATGGTGACCTCAATTTCGATGTCCTCTCCGCGTCTGTGGCCTTGGTTTGCTTCCGTCGGGGTCACCGGTATCGGCGAGTCCATGGGGGCTGTCGCTGGACGGACGTGGTGGCGCCCTCCGGAGGGAGAGCTCACTCACGCCGGCTCCGCGACTAAGCAATTATTGTCGTCAGTAGGGGCTTAGTAGGTGGTGTCCTGCGTATGTTAGATCAGAACAGGCGCCACTGAACACCACCGAAGTGACTCGGCAGCAGTGCAGTGGGTGGGTTGCCTCTTGACGACTTGACATTGACTGCTCCCTGTGGATTGCTGGTGCCGGGGCTGCGGCGGGGCCAGCCGGGCTATGGCTGTGGACGGGGTATCGGAATGAGCGGCGTGGGTGCACTGCCTCTGAGGTAGCGCAGAGGTTGGGACAGCAAAAAAAATTTTTTTTTAAATGTATTCGTTACTGGTTAAGGATAACGTAAATGGAACCACACAGATTGCCTTATAAAGCCTATACGATGCTCGTGGAGTTAGATGCAAGGGGTAAGAAAAATGGGTCTCGAATGTAAGGCTAAAGTTGTATGAATATGGATTTGGTTTTGTATGGGAAAATCAGGGTATTGGCGATATAAATGCTTTATTCGTGTTTTTTCAGCAAACATTGATTGATTGTAGTTGGCAGAGGTGGAACTCCCATGTTGAAGACAGCAATAGATTTGATATTTATAGAATGCTAAATCCTATGCATTGTGTTCCGAGGTATTTGTCATTGGTTATTGACACACATTTGAAATACATCATAACCAAGTTCAGATTTGGTATATCGGATATCTATGCACATTCACAGCGTTACAGACATTTAAACGATCGTGTGACTGTTTGTCCATTATGTCAGGAATCTCAAGAAAATTAAGTTCATTTTGTTCTTTCATGTCCAGAACTAAGTGATCTTAGACAACAGTGTATTCCACCTAAATACTATAGGCATCCTTCTCTCTTCAGATTAATTTTGTTAATGTCATCGACAAATGATAAGATAGTGAAGCAACTTGCTGTGTATTTTTACAGACGGTTTAAAACGAAGGAATTTTGTATTACTTCAGTTTGTACTCCTGATTAGAAATGGATTATGCAAAGTTCTTTTATATGTATTCCCCTTCTAAGGGCTATGGCCTTTACGAATAAACATCTACATCTACATCTCTCTCTCTCTCTCTCTCTCTCTTCTCTCTCTCCTCTCTCTCCTCTCTCTCCTCTCTCATCTCTCTCTCTCTCTCTCTCCCTCCCTCTCTCTCCCTCCCTCTCTCTCTCTCTCTCTTCTCTCTCTCTCTCTCTCTCATCTCTCTTCTCTCTCTCTCCCCTCTCTGTGACTCTTTTTCGGCAGTTGATGACTGGATACCTGGCTTCATTCTTGTCATGAAAATCTGAAAAAACCTTGGTGACGTCGAAAGATTGGAAATAATTTATGAGTCTGTTGTTTTTGTTGTTTTACCTGGATCAATATAAAATCAAGAAGTCGTCCACTCAATATCTTCCCTTCTTTTATTTTCAAATTTTCGCCTTTTTCAAGGCATCATCAGGAATCTGCATTATCGGAAAAAACAAGAAGCACCATCAGAATCCCAAAAGTAAAGACAAAATCAGTTTACATACTTGTATCTATGTCTATATCACACACACACACACACACACACACACACACACACACGCGCGCGCGCGCGTGCGCGCGCGCGCACGCACGCACGCGCACACACACACACACACACACACACACACCACACACACACACACACACACACACACACACATGGATACATATACATACATATATATATACACATATACATACATATACATACACACACACATATATACATACACACACATACATACACATATATACACACATATACACACATATATAAATTTCCAAAAATTCTAACCATTGTAGAGGTAGTGAAACCCCATTCCTATCCAGTATAGTAAACCGCTTTACTTAATTTAAAACATGATATCATAAAACATTATTACCAACTTAAAATACATGGGAAGTGAGGGGCTCAAAAGGAAATGTGATATGCGGAAAGAATGTAATAGTGGATAGGTGAAGCAACTAGGAGTGAGGACGAGGTAGAATAAGAAGAGACAATGAGAGAGTGAGTGGGAGTAAGACAGAGGAAAAGGGGGGACAGACAGAGAGTGAGCAAAAGAGGAAAGAGGGAGGGGAGGGGGGGAAGAAAGGGACAAAGAGAGCAAAGAAAAAGAAAGGGGGGGGGGGAGAAAGAAAGAGAAAGAGAGAGAGAGGGGAAAAGCCAAAATAAGAATGAGGAAAACAAACACTTACATTATTTACTTTTTTTCAGCTGCTTACATTCTTGATCTAGAATTTTTTCCGATAATGCAGATTCCTGATGAAGCCTTGAAAAAGGCGAAAATTTGAAAATATAACAAGGGAAGACATTGAGTGGACGACTTCTTGATTTTATATATATATATATATATATATATATATATATATATATATAATATATATTATATATATATATATATATATTATATATATATAATTAATATATATATATAAGGATATTTTGGTGGTGTACGATAAAGAGACAGATCAACATCGATTGGAAGTTTCAATTTCAGTTTCGTCAGGGAGGTGCACACACACACACACACACACACACACACACACACACACACACACACACACACACACACACACACACACACACATACACACGTAGCGTACAATATTCCAACACAGAAAGCAGACCAGAGAACAGTAAAGTGTTCATTCTAGCTCAACCGCCCTCAACCAGTTTCGGGCGGTTGAGCTGGAATAAACACTTTACTGTTCTCTGACAAGTAAGACTTCAACAATGAATTAAAAATGATAATCCATCACACATTCTCTTTTAATAACCAAAAATAACGATTATTTACAAACATACATACTGTGTAGGATTATCTGTTTTCAATACTAATTTACTAAACTTTTCAGATTTCAGTTTTTGCTTAATCCTGTGTTTTTCCTGATCATTTTCAATAACATCATTTTCACGCATGCATTCATCAAATGCGTCTCTGTCTTTCATGTAAATAAAACTACAGTCTTTAAACTGTTCTCTAAAGTCTTTTAAAACCGAGTTATATTTTCTGACATAAATCCACACACTTATTCCAGCATGTCTTCCGCTGAAAGCCAGTTTTGACAAAGTGTTTCTTTTTTTAACTATGTCTCTTTCTGCCGAACAGTCATCTATAATAAATAGCGTCTGTGTTCCCTCAAACAGTCTACAAAAGTGTTCTAAACACTCACTCAGTTTATTGCTAGGATCAACTAAAAATATGTTATCATCTATCCATATAAACCTTCTATCGTGATATGCTTTGTTCCATTTAAGTGTTGGGCAGAAAATCACAATATGATCAAAATTATAGCGATAAACTGTTTGTAAACAGGTCGAGGATAAATATTGTTTTCCCACACCCAGTCTGTCCACAAATCAATGAAAAATTTAGGGGTTTTTGTCATAAAGTTTAACTGCTCCATAGTTTTATAACGGAATTTAATCTAATCCTGTTATTGTGTTTATCATACTCTCTGTCAAAACTTGTTCAGTATAATAAAACCCTATAAGGCCTAAATGTGTAAGATTAATCCAATTTAGTTCTGCAAGATTGTTTCTATTTAGACTAATATTGATTTTGTTGCTCGTTGTTATGACCTTAATATCCTCACCATTGTGAAGAACGACGATGGTAACTTTAAGACTGTCAACGTCTAAGTTTTGCCAGCTAATAAGAATTCCTTTCATAAGTATGTCACTGACGCCCACAGCTCCATTCCTCTCCACATCTTTTAAGACAGAAATTTCAAATATCATTGTGAACGTGTCTCCTATTTTGTGCGTGGTATGAACTGTAATTTTGTAGAAGCTTCCTTTAAACCGTTTCTCTTCTGTGGAGGATGTACTGTTTATTCCCATACGGCTTTATTTCGATCTCTTTCCGACTATTGTCCTCTGGCATAAGACTTATATGTAAAGGACCAGAGTTGAAAGCTTTTCTGAAACTTTTTTGACGGTCAAAAAATGTAAATGGGCTTAAGAATTCAAATTTTATGTCCCATTCTAAATATGGTTCTAAGTGCCATTTGCTGTCAGGTTTTCGGACTATTTTATATTCATACTGGCCAGCATTATTTGCTTCTAGATTGCGCAGTTGTTCTAGTTTAGGAAACCTTTTGTTGTCGCCAACTCTTTGCGTTTTATAATCACCATCTTTAGTGTACTCAAAACCATACAAAGCGCCTATCTCACATTCTGTTCAAAGTCCACAACGTCTGCAAGGTCTTTTAATTCTAAAGTTATACACCTCACAGGCGCTAATGTAACTCCTGATTCTTCTGGCCCACGCGACATTATTTTTTAGTACAGTTTATTATTTTATTTCCTAAACAATGTGTAGGTTATCACATTTTACGACTTTCCCTGTTTTGTCTGTGATCTTTATATTAAATGATCCGACCCTCCCACAAGCTAATTTTTTAAACTGTAAATTAGGGAATTGTATAATTTCATAATCGCAATATGCAGCTTTCCCTGACGGAAGAGCTCTTAAAACAGTTGAGGGCTTTCCATCATATAAGTTTTCATCAGTGCTCAGCTCATCTAAATGAACATAGAGTAATGAATGTAATGCAAGATCGAGCGGACTTTCCCCCTCATAAGTAGTTTTGTCTGGTGTAACTCTAATCTATGATTGTCAGCTGCAAAGCTAACATTTAGCTAGCTCTTTATCAAATAGTAACCTACTTCTTCTTCAGGCTTGAATGTTAACATTGTTTTTAGATTTGCATTGTTAAGTTTGAGAGTAATGTCTAAGTTACTCATTGCTTCTTTTAATGAGCAAAACCCGTAATAACCATCAGGTATTGTTAACTGGCTAACTTCGTCTCCTGATTTGTCAACTTTTAGAATCTTATTATTGTTCTTGGATTCAGTTATATTAAACCATACGACTTTGTAAAAATATTTCATGGAGTGCAACCCTTCGGGTTCCGCATTCGTTATCAATAGCTATACTCTAAAAAACGAAGGACGGTCTTGGGTTGTTATTGTTACAAACATTTTTTAAAACAAATTAAAAATGAGTGCATTTAAATAAACTAATGCAAAATATTCTGTTGGGCTGCGCTACAATCTTAAAAATATAACAACTGACACCCTTGACATTTCTGTGACTCAGTCTGACACCTTTCAAGTAAAGGTGAGTACTCCATTGGACAAATATCTTAACCCTCCTATTAAAAAAGACTACATCGCGAAAGTGTGGTTCAGTCATCCGATGCAGTTTTATCAGAACCAGTTAAACTTTGCTGTGTTTTGTGCAACAACTGGGTGTGGACTGTCGTATGCTGATCATTTAAATCATCTGATCCTTTGGTGAGGTCAGTGTACAGATTTCATTTTTATTACACCTTCAGACGTATTTTGACTGAACTGCAAGCGCCATTACCAAATGACAAACCGTTTAATCCATTCAGCAACCGAATAGACATGAAGGCTTTTGAAAGGATCTGTAACGAATTCAATATTAATGTTAAGACAGACTTTAGACAAAAGTTGGATCTTAATCATGGCTTAGGCACCCTTTATTTTTGGGGCGTGCACAGAAAGTATAACTATGTCTGGAATCCTCCTTACACATCTTTCTCTTCAGGCACAGCTGTTCACCTCGGGTCCATAGAGCAAGAGCATAAAACAGCATGGACAACATTTATCTTAGACACTTCTAAGGGCCTAACTAAAGCAGGAATAGAACGAATAAACGACTCTATTCGTACTTACGTTTGGTGTTTGCTAGGTTCGCAAGCGCAAACGAGATCGAGCATAACTGATCCTTCTACTGGTTTTGACGCGCAAAAACAATACTTAGCAAATTTAGAGGACGCCATTAATTCTGCAGTTGATTTGCCTTCAGTATAAAAAGGTACCAAAATGTTTTACAATTTGCAAGATCGAAAGTAGACTTTGCTGTTGGCACTGGTTTATACATGCTGCCTTCTGACCTCAGACTCCAGATAGGTACAATAATAAACTACAATAATGAAATCCTTGTGGCAGGCAATGAACAAGAGGTCGGAAAAAACGACATAAATTCTGAGCCAGTAATATTACAAACAATAAAAAAACAAGATGACCCCCCAAGATTAAGTCATCCAATCCTAGGGTCCAAAGTCCAAAGACCGTTGAAGACCGCGAAGTCAAAAAAATAATGAATATGAAAAGACAGCACTAGTTGTTGGATTAACTGGCCTAGGATTACTCCTTCTTTATTTTACTTAAGAGTAACCCAACTATTAAGAGAACTAATGCCCATAAGTGCTCAGCCATAAAGCCAACTACTTTGCTTGCAGTAGACAAAAGCCAGCTAACGACACCCCCTAATATACCAGGTAAAGAGTCTATAGCTTTACTGGCTAATTTTTTTAATAAACCCGAAAGATGATCAAGCTGTTTTTTTACCCATGATTTATCAGGTGGCGATGGAGGCGATGGCAGTGGAGGCACCGGACTTGACCACCGCCGCCTGTAATAGCCAACACCAGTGTACTTATTGCAAATCCTAAGGCTGTTATAACGCTTGCTAATGTGACACCTTGCTCTCTAAACAGTGTTCGTATTCGTTCTGCTAGCGTCGTGTCTTCATATAAAATTCTTTGGATAGTTTCTCTTATTCTGCTCACTTGAGTTCGTAATTGTTCTCGGTTAGTAGACGCTGCTTCTAGTCTTAATGATCTCTCTTGTTCAAGTTCATTTAGTTTTTGGGTTATTCTTTCTTTAATATCACGTCCTAAGTTGGAGTCGTCAGCCTCAACGAGTTTTTCTTTTTCTCTTTTTTATATGCTCATCTAGTTCACTCAGTTTTGCTGAATTGTTTATTAATTCGCCTCTGAAGGTTCTTAAAGTACGATTAAGGGCTAATAATTCTCTCTTAGGCAATGAAGAAACATCAATTGTTTTGGTACCGTTTTCTTCTGAAAAAGTGGTTTCTGCTTCTATTGCTTGATTTATTTCGCCAGCTGATTGATTTAAAACTTCAAGTGGCATGTTTGTATTTGGTTATCTGTTGGGATTTCTTGTTGTATGTTTTGAAGTCCAGCAACTGCTTCCCTATGTAATTTTGGTTCAGTAAAGGCCAAGGCGATTCCGTTCGCTCACACTAAGCCATCGTTTAATTGTACTTATGCCTACAAACTTTGATTGGTTTCGTTTATGCGTAAAGCCAAACACGTTCTCCTTTGTCGCTTCTCACAAATAAATGATCTTTTTCATCTAGTTCAAAATCATTAGGGTCCATAAATTCGGGAGGTTCTTGTCCTAAACTTTGGTATAATGATCTGACCTTACTTTCTATTAATTCACGCCACAATGAGGGCGCTGAGCGATGCTGTGTCAAAGGAGTCATTTCACTCATGTCGTCTCCAGGATCAAAAACATCATAATCTTCATCTTCAATTCCTGACATGTTTTTAAATAATTAACTTTTTATTTTGTTTTATAAAAAATGTCACAAGCATATCGCTCAATTCTCGACCCGCATCGAAGACTGAAAGAGCCCTTTGGCGTGAAGGGAAATAAACGGAATATTACTGTTCCAAATAATCCATCTACTATTGATGCAGATCAAATTCTTACTGTCAAATTTCCAGACCTAGGAGCGGATGAAGTGATTGTGCCAGGCTCTGCGCAACTTACTTTCAAAATAGAACTCGAATCAGCAACAGACCCAAACAGGACAGTTGTCCAGAATTTGGGACGGGCAATCGTTAAGAAAATTTCTATAAAACTTGAGGGGCAAGAAATATTTTCTTTACACAATGCAGACATATTTTTAACCTATTCTGATTTATGGCTAACCGAGAATGAAAGGGCCGATCTTGCGTTTCAAGGAATAGAAAATAATGAAGCACTAAAACACAGAATAGGCGCTGAAGATGCTAAAGACGGTAACAAGTATGTAGCTGTAAGTTATGCGTTTGGAAATCGCTTTTCCATACCCCTAGATTTTGAATTGTTAAAATCGCATGCACCATACTTTCAAGGAGCATTAAAAGACAGATTGTCATATGAACTAACTTTTAATGAATACAGACGTGTTATCAAATCATCAGACACCGAAGCAAAGTACAGCATTTCTGACATCTCGTTAGAGTTTGACGTTGTTAGCAACCCTAATTTAGCAAGGCTGATTGAGCAACAATATCAGTCAAAATTAGCAATATATTACGAAAGAGTGATTTATCATACAACATATCCCAAAAGCAAGGCAGACACTATATGGAATTTTAGTTTTAGCGCCACAGCACGATCACTTAAAGGTATTTTATTGCTGTGTGAAGATGAAAAAGAACCATTCAAAAGACAAAGTGAAAAGTTTATTAATCCAAAAATAACGAAAGTACAATGTTCGATTGAGGGTAGTCCTAACCAAATCTACGCTAGCGGGCTTAGGCCTTATCAGCATTTTGACGAAATAAGAAAATTGTTTGGGGGTGGGAGGTGTAGAAGTCCAACAGTAGACCTTGTGTCTACAGATCTACACCTTCACAATGTTAGGCTTGACGATTATTTAACAACGAAATACGGTTTATGGATTGACCTAAGGTCAACAGAGGATAATCAGTTACATGGAAGCGGGAGAACGGTTAAAGACGTAATAAACATTCAAATTGATAAAGAAAAAGATGGCAATAAACCATTTAATGTACATTTGTTTTTAATATGTGATGCGCAGCTGAATATTCAAGATAACAGATTAAAAGATATACAATACTAAATTATTTTTTTATTTTTTTAAAAAGCATGTCTGTTCAGCATTATCCAAAAGTACCTAAAGAAGAGATAGCAGGCACCTCTGCTGCTATAGAAAGCCCTGACATAAAAACCTTCAGATTAACCAACATTACACAGATGCAACAAAAACTAGAGCAGGACCTTTCAAAATGCAGCAAACCCAAACGAAGGTATTCTGCTGCCTTTAATGCTGTTACCTATGTTAATACTGGAGCATTGACTATTAGTGCTGTATCGGCAGGAACAAGTGTAGGTCTCTTAGCAACAGGTATTGGTGCACCGGCAGCTTTACCACTATGTGGTTTGTCTTTAACTCTTGGCCTGTGTTCATTAGCTGTAAGTGCTGCTAGCAAAAAATTAAAAACTAAACTCCAAAAGCACACAGCTATGGTTCAACTAATAACAGCTAAACTTAGTTCCTTCAAACTGATAATAAATAAAGCACTAGCTGACTCAAACATCACGGATGAAGAATTTAGTCGTTTACAGGCCGATTTTGATGACTACAAAAGACAAAAGTTTGATCTTCAAAGAAAGGCAAGGACAACTTTTTCTCAAACAGCCAGACAACGAGCAGATAAAAAAGGAATGTTTTAAAAAAAGTAAACGAAACATTAAGCTCTGTTCTAAACAGCTCACATTAAAAACGCCAAAGGGTGTTTATATTTTAGTTTATGAGTCCAAGCACAAAAGACCGCGATATTGATTCTGATTAATTTTTTTTAATTTAAATAAATATTTTGAGTTAGAAAAGAAAACTCAGCATGGATAAGATGTATGAAGGTCCAGACGAATTGTTTGAAACAATGCTTAAGGAAGAAGATTTATCAAAAGCTTTAAATGATATCATCTAGAGTCATTGATTCAGCAAACGTACGGACAAGTGTTGGTCATGCTATTTCTAAAGTTCAGTAAACTAACAATAGACCCGCCAGTTAAAGTAATGTTAGCTTTTTTAATCGACTATATAACAATAAATGAGAAAATCTAGAAGTCTGGGTCTCAACTAAACAGCAGGTTATTCTTTCTCGTAATGACTTAACACCTGGTTGGGCAGACCAACTGCTTACACAGTTTGATGTGGCGCTGAAGAAGCCAAAATGAGAGGCTCTGGTTGGTCAGAGGGCGAAGTCATAGAGATCAGTAAAACAGGCAAAGTATGCGCCGATTGTAGCAAGTCTTATTTTCCCACTACCTCCAGCATTAGTTGCAAAAAGAGCAGTTCTAAACATAAAGAATACAGACAACAAATGTTTTATGTGGTGTGTTCTCGCAAGGCTGCTTACGTCCGCAAAAACGAAGAGAGAGTGTCTAACTATCACCCTTACATCAATGATCTTAACTTTAGCGGAATATCCTTTCCTTAGCGTGGACAAAATTGATCAGTTTGAAGAACAAAACAAACCAATAACTGTTAATATCTACACATGGGATGAGGAAACAAATCTACTGCCCATTAAAGTGACTAAGAACAGTCCAACGATTGGCGAACCAGACAAAAATCATGTGGACTTACTACTGATGTTTTCACCAGCGGGGCTACCGCATTACACATTAATATGAACAATGAGTAGACTAATGCAGCATACTTCAAAAAATCATGGCAAACAGAATTCTGCAGAAAATGTTTAACAAGAATTCCAAACCGGTAAAGCTGCGCTTGAACATAAGAAACATTGTATGGGGCCCAGTTGACTGTAATACAGAACTAATTACGCCCCCAGAAGGCAGTAAAGTTAGTTTTAAGAACTGGAAACGGATGCAAACGACCCCAAAAGTTGTTTCCCGCAGACTTCGAATCACTCATTTTTCCTTATAAAGGACCAAACCCCACAGAAACTTCCAAAAACACCTTTAGTGAGTAATCATCAGATTTGTTCATTTGCTTTCATCGTTGTCAGGTCGGATGGCGCCCATTCAAAGCCAGAATTGTATAGAGGACCAGATGCGGCTAAAGATTTTTAAAGCGCATGCAGCAATTGCGTAATGACTGTTCTAATAATCTGAATTTATCTGAAATCATGATGACGCCTGAAGACCAACAACAGTATGGCTCAGCCACTCACTGTTGGATTTGTGGTTTAGGCCTCTCATCAGACGCGGCGAATCCAACAGAAAAGAGCCCATGATCACATTAGGGGGAAAGTTCAGAGGTGCAGCACAAAACAACTGCAATCTTCAACTAAAGGTTGACCCAAAGACATGGAAATTCCCCCATCTTCTTCATAACTTGCGAGGTTCGACTCTCACCTTATAATGCAAGAAAGTCGGCAGCGACAGGGACGACAGGGACGCCCGGGGACTCCGGGATAACATGCATTGCACAGTCATCGGAAAGTACATGTGTTCACTTTAAATAACATGTCTTTTTATGACTCTTGCAACACATGATGGGTTCATTAGAGTCGCTGGCTATGCCCTTTAAAAGTCCTCCCCAAATTAACAGAAGAATATTTTGACCCAACTCTTGTTAAAAAGGGCGTTTACCCTTATGAGTACATGAACAGTTGGCAAAGGTTTGACGAAGATACGCTTCCCCCTAAAGGCGCGTTCTTTTCTAGTCTTAGAGGAAAGGACATCAGCGATTCTGATTACCAGCATGCTCAAGAAGCGTGGCAAAAGTTAGAGTTTTAAAACGATGGGAGATATCATGATTCATACTTGAGGGCGACGTTTGTTTGTTGGCGGACGTCTTTGAAAATTATAGAAAGCCCTGCATGAAACATTATAGCCTGGATCCCGCGAAATTACATTTCTGCGCCCGGGATGAGTTGGGATGCTTTCTTAAAGTTTACTGGAGTACAGATTGATTTATTGTCTGACCTCCCATGAATTCAGAGATTGAAACGGATTGCGTGGAGGGATTAGTATGGCGTCGCATCATTCCCTGAAAGCAAACAACAAATCCCTAGATGATTATGATCCAAGTAAAAGGTCTAACTATCTCATGTATTTAGATGCAAACAATCTTATGGAGGGGCAATGGCGCAATCACTTCCATTACGTAACTTTAAAATGAAAACATACGACGATCTGAAAAATTTTCAAGGGGTATTAAAGTGGTTGGGCATTTTGACGTTAGATCAACAGCGTGGTTTCATTCTAGAAGTTGATTTAGAATATCCTCACGAACTCCATGACCTGCATAAAGACAATCCATTAGCAGCAAAAACGCCTAAATATGACGAAAACAGAGCCACCTAAACTTGTGCCTAATCTTCGAGGTAAAAAAAATTATGTCAGTACAATTTTATTTAAGACATGGTTTGAAGTTGAGAGCAGTTCATCGTATAATTGCTTTTGATCAAGAACAGTTCATGAAACATACATATGAAGAACACTGATCTCAGAACTAAATCCACAGATCTTCAGAAAAAAGACTTTTTCAAGCTGATGAACAACAGCTGTTTTGGAAGACTATGGAGAATCCACACAAGCGCAAAGATGTCAGATTGGTCACCAAAGAGAACGAAGAAAATTAAGCTGATTTCAAAACCAAAATTTTTCGGGGACTTCAGAAGATTTCATGATCAGCTTTTTGGCATAATAATGAAAAAAAAGAAGTAAAATTTGGGACAAGCCTTTGTATTTATTGGGTTTACTGTTTTAGAATTATCAAAGCTTTTGATGTTAGAATTTCTTTATGACTACTTTAAACCCTTGTACCGGAGTCCAAAGTACTTTACACAGATACAGATAGTTTGTTATAGATATCCCTACTGAAGACATCTATAAAGACATGGAAATAGAAGTAGAAAAGGAATGTGGGATGGTATGACACATCTGATTACCCTAAAGATTCCCCTTTACATTAAACTTTTAATAAGAAGGTTTTAGGAAGATGAGGTAATATCTGGAGGAGTGTTTAAGGAGTTTATTGGTTTAAGGTAAAAAATGTACAGTATTTCAAAGCCAGGAGAAAACCTTTAAAGAAAGCAAAAGGAAATTTATCTCACAGTGTTTGTGCAGTCAAACATATCGCATGACAACTACAAAGAAGCATTGTTCAATAACATATTTTTCATCAGACAACGTAAAACTACGATCTAATCTACATGAGATCAACACAACAGTTGTAACAAAAAGTCTCTCGACAGCACCAACACAAACGAGTATTTAATAATCCAGAGTTTTCATATGCAATTGGACACTGGAGAACGGCATAAATTATATATCTTCATCGCCCGCTTTGTCCGCCCGGGGTTTATATTTTTCCTCAAGTTTTATTATAAGCTCAAACATATCATTACCAATTCAGACAAATTTTTTCTCATGTTTGCTTGATGCGCTCGAATTTTTTTTTTATTTCAAGATATTCTTTATCCCATTTTGATAATCAAAATTGGGATTTTGGGTTGTAGGTGATCTGGATGCATTGCCATGTGCTGATGAGCCCCCGCAAATTTTCCCTAATAGCAGAACTCGTATCATATGATTCCGTATCAATTCCAAGGTCTTTTCCTTTATCATTCTTGTTTTTTTCTGCGCTTCCTTCTGAGCTTCCATTTTAGACTCAAATATATTTATGTAAATTAAAAATTAATTAAGCAACTGGAACTGTGTCTGGTGGGATTATCTGCAATTCTTCCTTCACAAAAGATCTTTGGGAGCTGGGTTTTTTTGTTGTGTCAGTTTTTTCGTAAAATACACGGGCGATTCTTTTTACAATTCTTTTTATTTCATTGGGTCAAAACCCAAACTGGATCGGTTGCCCTGATGCGAATGTCCCCTTCTGCTTCCCCGGGAAATAAAGGTACCTTACTTTTAAACCAAATGGTAATAGTTTGCGGTTGTGCGGAGTCTTCAGCAACATTTATTGTTTGTTTTTTGATTGCTTGTACGGGTTTTAGCCCTGTTAATTTAAATTCTTCATTATTCATTGCGCGCAAAACTGAGGGCAGTCTTCTAACCCATTCCTGTTTTGCGAGAATTGTCAATAACTCTCTGTGATACTGGTAGGAAAAAAGTCTTTCAGCTAACTGTTTGTTAAAGTTTTCAACTAAAGCCTGTGAACTGTGAACTCCTGGAATGCCTTTTAATGCAACTCTATGTTTTCAACAATAATTGATTCACTTGGGCCTTTAAAAATTTTTTTCCTTCATCGACTTGAATCATGCGAGGGTAAGTTAAAGGACCTCGTTGGTATATCAGTTTTTTATTAGCGACAGCAACAGCAGAAGCACTCTTTTGTGTTAATGGTTTCCCCATCTTTGTATCTTTAAGCCCTTTTCAATGACTGTAAGTGCGTACTTAAATCTTTTTCGTCTAATCGTATCATGAGGTAAATATAGAAGGTCCATTGATGGATGTCGTTTGGCGTCGTATTCACAAAATGTGGTCTCTGAAATTTGTCTAGGTGCAGGTAAATAAATTTGCCAAATCGCTTGTTTAGATAACCATTCTTTGCTGTTTGTTCACTGACTCCCGCTGCTTGGCTTAGCTTTTTAACTGCCGTTATTCCCTTCCAATAACCTTTGGCGAATAATAGATTTTGTTAATTTTTTATCAGCCAATATTATGTGCAACAAAATACACAACAGTCTACCAAAAAGGGAATAAACGCGATTTCTTGCATCTTTTGTTTTTCTGATGGTTGATAAAAGTCACTGAAATTTTGGCGGGGCAATGTCTCGATTTGGGTTTTCCCGTTACTAGATAATACTCTTTTATTGCTTGATCAACATCTTTAAATGTGTAAGCTGCATGTCCCTGTTTTTTCAGTTTGTCGTTAATAAAATCTAACTGCTCAAAATTTTCTGCTTTTCATAGTAATCTTGTGCTGCAGCTAGTTGCTCCATAGCTTTGTTATGTCTTTTTCTCTCGCCATCATCCCCTAGTTTACTAAATGCGTAATTACTTCCGCTAAAAGCAAGCGCATTCACCACCGCGCCGCCTATCATCATTACGATGAAGCCATTTTTTATAAATGTTTTTTTTTTTTTTACATATTGATACTGTCTGGAATTATTCCTTGCTTAACTAGAAAATCTTTCGTAGCAAATGAAGCTGTAATAATAGCAATCGTTTTGCTGAGTCTTCAAAGTCTAGTTTGCCAAGATCTGCTGGTTTTATTTTTTAAAAAGTTTTTACCAAGCATCGTGTATCCTACACTTAGACCTCCAATAACAGCAGAATGGTATACAAGGTTGGTTACAGTTTTTTCGGTGCTCATTTTTAAAAAATAAAATAATTATAATTAATAAAAAAAACCATGAACAGCGACGATCTACTAAACCTTCCTGAACTTGTGATTACAAATGATCAAGTTGATGACCAAGCTATTATGCCCCAAAAAGGAAAGGTTGTATTCTTTGGCAGCGTGCGGAAAAACAAAACAGTACCTTGGATGAATTCAGCATAGAACAGATTCCCAAAAGATGTCGCCACAAGACATTGTAAAGTATCATAACAGGTATGAAGCGCAACTAGGGTCGAGATGGGAAAAAGTGTCGGGCAAACGGGGTTTTTAGTTTGTTCACTAAAAATGGTAGACCGATTTGTTCCCATTGATTCTGTACAAGATTTTATGTATGATTTAACGCAGGATCCAGTTTTAACAAAGTCATTAAGTCTCTAGGGTGCGATCTATATTACAGATTTGGAACATTACTGGCGCTGCTAATCATGGGATTAAAATTACTTTTAATCATATAGATTTTGTTTCCCTTAAAAATGACCGAGCCAGGGAAAAACTGCAGAATCCCGAAACATTGAATCAGAAAAAATTGAACAGGTGGAGAAAGTGACCAGTAAAAAGCCTCCTCATCCCGGGCGTGTTGCAGCAGGAAAAAGTTAGCAGAGTGGAACAAACAAACAAAATTAAAATTACAAGCACATAATATAACTCATAATGAAAAAGTGCTAGAGCCGCAGCCAGTTGTTTCAATGCCAGCTATAAAAAACACCAGAACAAGTTGATTCAAGACCTACAACAACAAAAGGGGCGCCTACACCGCCAAAGTCTTCATGGAATTTTCTTAAAGGGGTTTATTTTTTTGGGGACATTGCTGCTGGGGGTGGGTTTTTACGGTTATAAAATATATAAACAAAGACAGCAAAAACCAAAGCAGTCAAAAAAATCCCAACCCACTAAATACAGAAGTCGACACAAAAGCATTTCCGAAACCGCCAACAACAAAAGTTCATTTTGATCCATTTCAAATGCAATAATACTTTAAGAACTTTAATAAATAAGGAAAAACAAACTTAATTTTAAAAAATTAACGCCCGATCAATAAATGTAGCATAAGAATATGGCGTTTCGAAGGAGCACCTCCTCTGCGGGTTTGGTTCAATATGCAATCCTAACATATTGGATTGGTTTTGATTTATTATAAATAAATTTGTTTCTTTGATAAAATAGATCATGGCGGATTATTATTTGTTTAAAATGATGGAGTCAATAAATAAAGACATGGAGTCTATAAAAGACATTTCCATAGACCAGAATTGTAATCAATGCGGTTGCTTACGATGTAAGAACTTCATTAAGATCTATGCTGACCGATCTCGCGCCAAGGACGCTGAGCAAGACATCCTCGACGATGACGCGTTTTTTGAGGCATGTGTGTACTATATTAGACATCTACTATTTAGAATAAAAACATAGATTGTATTGTTTTTTTTCTGATAATTATAAGATAACTTGAATAAGAACTTGGTTGTACTTAGAGGATGACTTAATTACGATCTTGAGGCGATTTAAGTTAAGAACTTGAGGTGTCTTGATCAAGTTCCTGAGGTGAC
Organism: Conus ventricosus; assembly: GCA_018398815.1. NCBI lineage: Eukaryota > Metazoa > Mollusca > Gastropoda > Neogastropoda > Conidae > Conus > Conus ventricosus. The sequence continues at coordinate 67,021,340 of CM031608.1, forward strand.
TAGAGTAAGAACTTAGAAGTGACTTGGGGTGACTTGAGGATGACTTGAGTAAGAACTTAGAAGTGACTTGAGTAAGAACTTGAGGATGACTTGAGGACGACTTGAGTAAGAACTTAGAAGTGACTTGGGGTGACTTGAGTGTGTGCATGCGTGGGGTGGGGGCGGGCGGGGTGGGGTGGGGTGTGTGCATGCATGTGTGTGTGCGTGCACCTTTGATTATTTATAAGAAACGGATGTCCAGAATATGATTATAGTTATTATCAGTAAAACAACAAACAACAACAATGACAGCGGCGACAACAACAACGATAACAACATATATACAAGCACGATCGCACACACACACAACACACACACACACACAACACACACACACACACACACAACTTACACACACAAACTCACACACATGTCAGACTCCTGGAAACTCTCGGATTCACTCATCATTTGATTCCATCTAATTGCACACTTTCTATAACAATTTGTAGGCTTTGCTAAACAAGACTGTTACAAACTGTGTAATACAGGTTGGTTTTACCTCGTTAATGCGCATGCCCAGCGGAATCGGCCGCACCCCAAAACCGCTCTTGAAGGAGCAACTTTGGCATTAAGCCAAGCGACCCCACTGGGAAGACCTGACTTCGCAGTATGGATGGTGAGGGTGCATGCGTGGGGTGGGGGTGGGCGGGGTGGGGTGGGGTGGGGTGTGTGCATGCGTGGGGTGGGGGTGGGGACGTGCGTGCGTTAGGGTGGGGGTGTGCAGGAGTTACCTCCCTTAGTGTCCGCACATAGCAAGTACAGGTAGTACCGCAGCCCTCTTGCTGCTAAAATAGGGCGTTCACGGCATGAACGGCTATTTATAGCAAGGCGGATTTTACCGCAGCCCTCTGCTACTAAAATAGGGCGTTCACGGCATGAACGGCTATTTATAGCAAGGCGGATTTTACTGCAGCCCTCTTGCTACTAAAATAAGGCGTTTCACGGCATGAACGGCTATTTATAGCAAGGCAGATTTTACCGCAGCCCTCTTGCTACTAAAATAAGGCGTTCACGGCATGAACGGCTATTTATAGCAAGGCGGATTTTACCGCAGCCCTCTTGCTACTAAAATAAGGCGTTCACGGCATGAACGGCTATTTATAGCAAGGCGGATTTTACCGCAGCCCTCTTGCTACTAAAATAAGGCGTTCACGGCATGAACGGCTATTTATAGCAAGGCGGATTTTACCGCAGCCCTCTTGCTACTAAAATAAGGCATTCACGGCATGAACGGCTATTTATAGTAGCAGTCAGCAAGGCTAATTATTAGTCTTCTTGCACGAGTTAGAACACCGGAGTAACAAGCACTGTGTAAGAAAGGAGTCATTTCTTGAACACTTTCAAAGGTTTTAGTTTTATCAAATGGTTCGGAAGCAGCTCACAAAGCTGTGTTTTCAAATATTTGTCAAGATCTTCAACTGATAGTTCCGTTTTTGCTGAGGAAACAAAAACAAAATGCTTCCTTTTAGCTTTGAGGAGGAGAAACAAGGCTCGCCACTCAATTTCTTTCTCAAAATTTGTCATGGCCTCATGATAAACAATGTGTTTTTTCACAAGATTGGTCTGTTAATCAGAAAGTTTTTCTTGCGAAGATAACAACAGTTCAGGCATTTCTTCAGAAATAGTAGCGTCACTTCCAGCACTGGCAGAAAGCATTGAACCATCACTTCCCTGACTCGCCATGTTTTTAACAAACACAAGTTCTCTCTCCGATTCTAAAGAAATGCTAACCGCACCAGCATACGACTGCACAGCATGCCTTTCAATGTAAAATGGCGGTAGCTCTGGCCTGGTTGCTATAACACAAAGCGTCACGTGATTTAAGCTCAGCACTTGATTTGATAAGAGGCTACACGCAGTAAACATGTCTAAAACTGTTTTAGCATAATAAGATCTGGCGAGCCCGCCTTATGGTGGTTACAGTCAGCTAATTACAGGTATCACAGGAGCCACACGGACCACTGTACCTGTTGCTGCCTGACACCGCCTGATACGCCCCGCCACAATCCACGAACCCTGTAATTAGGTCTGCGCGCACAGTGTCTCAGACAAGTCATACATGATTTCCAGATTTAGGTGGGATTTTCCACTCTATGTTTGTTGCCGTTTACAGAGACGCATTTGATGAATGTATGCGTGAAAATGATGTTATTGAAAATGATCAGGAAAAACACAGGATTAAGCAAAAACTAAAATCTGAAAAGTTTAGTAAATTAGTATTGAAAACGGATAATCCTACACAGTATGTATGTTTGTAAATAATCGTTATTTTTGGTTATTGAAAGAGAATGTGTGATGGATTATCATTTTTAATTCATTGTTGAAGTCTTACTTGTCAGAGAACAGTAAAGTGTTTATTCCAGCTCAACCGCCCGAAACTGGTTGAGGGCGGTTGAGCTAGAATGAACACTTTACTGTTCTCTAGACCTAGAAACATCTGACACCAAATTAGTATTATCAGCAAAGTCTGAGCGAGGAGAGAGAGAGAGAGAGAGAGAGAGAGAGAGAGAGAGAGAGAGAGAGAGAGAGAGAGAGAGAGAATCTATACCGTCCTTTTACACAGAGAGAGAGAGAGAGAGAGAGAGAGAGAGAGAGAGAGAGAGAGAGAGAGAGAGAGAGAATCTATACTGTCCTTTTACAGAGAGAGAGAGAGAGAGAGAGAGAGAGAGAGAGAGAGAGAGAATATATTGTCCTTTTACACACACAGAGAGGGGTAGGGGTTGGATCGTAAATACCTCAAAAGCAGATTTTAGGCCGACGCTTAACCAACAGTCTATACCGACTTTTCAGAGAGAGAACGAGAGGGAGAGAGAGAACGAGAGAGAGAGAGAGAGAGAGAAGAGAGAGAGAGAGAGAGAGAGAGAGAGAGAGAGAGAGAGAGAGAGAGAGAGAGAGAGAGAGCGTTTCTTTTTTTTGTGGAAGGGAGACTACATCTAAACGGACCAGACATGTGTCTGTTATGAAATGGGTTCTCTCCCCTTTGACTGTTCTTGCCAAGATCCCAGGATAACTCGGATCATGTTGTTTAAAGCCAGGTACCTTATGAAGGCGACAAGCAAATATTAAGGTCCCAGCACGCTATCACAGCACAAGGAGTCGAGATTCTGAGGGAGGAAAAATGACGGTCTGAACAACAGGTAGATAGAGAGATAAACAGACAAATTGAGAGAGAGAGAGAGAGAGAGAGAGAGAGAGAGAGAGAGAGAGAGAGAGAGAGAGAGAGAGAGAGAGGGTTTTATTCATAACGGCCATAACCCCTCAGAAGGGGATAAACACATATCAAACCGCGCAGTTCAACTCATTAAACTACCTTAGCACATAATTTACTTTCTTAACACTTCATTTCGCATTCTAAATGCTTCGTACAAATGCAAAGCGAACTGTTTAAAGGGAAGGGGGGTGAGACAGACAGACAGACAGACAGACGGACGGACGGACGGACAGACAGACAAACAGACAGAGAGAGACACAGAGAGAAGGGGAGGGGGGGCGGGCGTTCGATCTCCGATACCTCAAAAGAAGATTTTAGGCCGAAGCTTTTCAACAAAAATGTGTCCTTGGCATGTATATTGACTGTATGGCTTTCACACATACATATCAACATTAAAGCCCACTACAAACATAGTCAGAATACCAACGTGAAGTCTCAGATCAATAGAAGTACAGAGTGTGGAGCTAGCAGAGATAAGGGAGATAAACATGAACAAGTAAAACGAGAGGCAAGAGATGGTTAAGAGACAGAGGGGGTGGGGGGGGGGTATCTTGAATGGAGCGCGTCTTTCCCCAAAAAATGTATTCAAAGATGTTAGTCACGTCTGGCAACGTAGTTTGCACTGTGGGGGGTTTTGGTTTTGCTAATGAACACGTGACTACTTCAAAGATGAAATATGTGCGTGTATATTTTTTTTTCATTGATTTGGTATTTTGGAAGAGAGTTCCAGATATGTGGTCCAGAGTAAGCTATGGTTGTTTTGTAATTGTCAACGCTTGGGTAGGCAATGAGGAATTTGCGCTGTTCAGACTTGCTGGAGGGGCCTTTGTATAACATGCTATGGCGTTTGTCGACATTTCAAGCAACAACAACAAAAATTACGCCTTGTCCAGTTCAACATTGTCTACTCAGAGGATGTGTACAAAGCGCTTTAGTTTCCCATCTATTAGGAGTGATAGAATAGATAGATAGATAGATAGATAGATAGATAGATAGATAGATAGATAGATAGATAGATTATACTGTATACGACTATAAAAATGTACCGCACGTAAAACTGTGATACGAGGAAGACACTGTTTCAGAGGCTCTTGCTAAACCTGATGAGATAATATCGTCATTTTCGTTCTTAATCTACCGCTCTAAGCCAAGTAATGCTGACAGTCATCTCAAACAGGTTGACTCCACGGGCAGAAGAAATGGTTGTCAAAGAGTACGCTGGATTCCGCAGCAGAAGCAGGCGATGTAAGAGATTGTCAAGCTGTGGGTTCAGTGCGTGAAGTGCAGTCGGTGTTGACGACACTGCTAAGTGCTCTTAGACTTCCAGAAGGCGTTCGACAGGGTGTGGCACTATCCACTGGGGACCACGGTGATGATGAAATACAACATGGACTAAAAACCTGATTAAGAGCATACGACATTGTTTTCAAAGGTCAGTGCGTTGTTCTTGTTTGATCCACAGTGGTAGACTGGTTTCATGCAAAGCCGGGTTCTGTCAAAAATGTCTTTTCTTAACTACTTTGTTGATTTTGGGTGAAAAGACAACTGTCTTTGTTACTTATGAAGTATTATCAAGTTTCAAGTAATATCGTTGAATACGTTTAGGCGGGGTAGTCACAAGCAACCAGTCAGAGTTGAAAAATATGATCAAGTGTCACGGGAGGTAGTATTTGTCATAATCGTGAATGTGTACAATTGGAGAAGAGTTTCGTTTAATGACGGAATGTCCAAAATCTAATGTTCTTTGAAAACGTTTCATTTCAATTATGTTCCTGAAACAAACGTCTGTTTTTAATTCTGGCAGGTGTCGAAAGTATGGAATGTGTTTCATGCAAGCAAATTTTCGAAGATGGATAATAAAGTGCGATAATTCGTGCGATTACCAAATGTTTTGATCACACAATAACACTTAGGGTTAGTAAATCATTGTACTTCTTAAACGTCAACTAAGAATGATTGGTTCTGTCTTAAGTTTGATTCTTGTTTTATAAAGACGGGTTTGTCATTACATTTTAAGAAGAATTATTAGCAGGTCTGCCAAACAACAGAGGCAAATAAATTATAAGACAAAACACGACGCCTTTCGACCTCTTAGGTCTTCTTCAGGCAAGATAAACAATGTTCAGGATAATGAAAACAAAGAACGAGCGATCACTTATCTTCTTGAATTGGGCGTTAGATGGGCGTTTCAGTGTCCGCCCGCAGCTACCTCATTTCGAAACAAACTGAGCTTGTCGTTGTTTATCCTCCATGCCCCTGAAGAGTTCAAACAATCATTTGAACAATTGTTATTTTAACAGCTTGGCACGTGTATTGACAAATGACTCTGAAATGCCACATTGGAACAGTCTGCAAAGAAGAACAAACCATCACGTACGTCAGCTTCGCTGATGACATCAGCAGACAGGCTGATAGCAAGAGGGACTCACCAGCCTGACGTAGCGCCTGAGTGTGACAACCACCCTTTAGGTCACGGGAAATCAGTGCAGGAAATTAAAACTGAGGTGAACAGCACGAAACCAGCTGACACAAATATCACCATCAGAGGACAAGAACTAGAAACTGTGAACTCAGTCAAACAGTTCGGCACCATCATCTATACGGACCAAAGACTAAACTTCGAACACGAACTAGGCAATCAGCGACAGCACTGACAAAACTACAACCAGTCTTAAGAAGCAAAAGCTTCGCTTTAAAATTCAAGCTGACGCCTTTGCATGTAACTGCGCCATCTTTCCCTCTGCATGCATGCGAATCATGGATTCTGGCGGTAGAAGATCCAAAAGTGGAGCTGAGATGCTTCAGAGCAGTGCTCGACATTTCTTATACTAAGCATGTCGTACACGATGAATATCAAGCACTTCCTTGTCTGCATTCAATTCGTGGCTTCTGACAACAAAGGACTACAAGCGTCTTCTCCTAAGCATTCCATTCATGGGCTCTCACAACAGAGGATCATCAAATATATTCCCGTATGCGTTCAAAACCTGGATTCTCGCAACACAGGATTAGTAAGCATGTTCCTGCAAGCATGCGATTCATGGATTCTCACAACACGGGATCTTCAAACATCTTCCTGTAACCTTCGATTCCTGGATTCTGGCGAATTTCTTTATTAGTGTATTCACATCCCCCTCCACTGAACGTATTACAGACACATAAGTCCGCAGATCCGTTGAATAGCATGTGATTTGCTACGAATGGCATATAAAGAGGGCAAGATGAACATAGAGACGCAGACAAACACACACAGAGAGAGGGAGAGGGGAAAGGAGGGGGAGGGAGAGAGCGAGAGAGAGAAATAGGCAAACAGACAAACAGATAGATAGATAGACAGAGACAGACAGACAGACAGACAGAGAGATACAGAGAATTAGACAGACACACAGAGTGAGAAAGACAGTCAGACAAATGCAGTGACATACAAAGTTTCTGGAAGATAGACAGAGAGAGCAACAGGCAAACAGATAAACACAGACAGGCAGACAGACAAAGATACTCAGAAACAACAAGACTGACGGACAGATAAACAGACTGAGAGTTACAGACAATGAGCAAGCCTTAGGTGGGGAACCAGGGAAAAGATGGGGGATGGAGGTGGAAGGGTGGTGGATATCAATCCCTCCAACTGCCGTTTGGTCATTACTTGTTCACAAAAGAAGCTCTGGAAAGAGCGCCAGACCCGATGCCAATTACTCTCCAAGAAGCCGCAAAATGGCCGTCTCCCCAAAGCACATGACATTGCTGCCTGGACGCACTCGCTGTGGCCTGACCGAACATTCACCGTACAGGCCCCAGACCAGCAACAATCATTGGAAATGACTCGCTCTTGCGTCATGCCCATCAGGAAACGTTCCTATGGGGGGTGCGTTCCACCTTCCAGAATGTTTTAAACGTTCGTTGGTGATTACGCATGTAGAAAAACAGCAAAATGGACGCGCTCATTCAATGCCTCCCGGGAAAACACAATGATGGCGATGTCTGCAGGTCGAAGAGAGCAATCCAGACAGATCAACTTACGAAAAGTGACGATCAGAAACTAGAGACATAAAGTGTCAAAGGCATTTCATGCTAGCTATAAGTTGTTCAAAAATTATTTTGAATCGATGATGCATTTTTTTTTACTCTGCTGGTATTCGTTAAGCATTGTAGTCCAACAGAAATAAATCGATTTTGATGGCTAACATTACTTCTATTCTCAAATCAAGAATGCACCCCTGTTACATCCCAAAATGTCACAGTGCCACAATTTGTCTCAACGTGTCAAAACGTGGTGAGCCCTAAAATGGGATCGCCATGTCTTGTCGCAATGGTGACATTCACAAAGGGTGTTCTGATATTTGGTCGCTATTGTGGCAAAACATTCTTGGCAGCCTCCTGTCGTGTACTCCAATGACTTATCAAGCAATGCCAGCTAGTGTGTTACATGCCCGGCAAGTACTACCGCGCTGGACAAATTGGGGGTACCCTGCCCTCCAAGCTAACCAGCTGAAGTATTCAGCATCGTTAGGGTGCTGTTTCAAACAGGTTGTGTCATACAAACCTCAGCAAATTCAGGGTTCCTATTGTAAACAGGTTGTGTCATAGAAACCTCAGCAAATTCAAGGTTCCTGTTGTAAACAGGTTGTGTCATAGAAACCTCAGCAAATTCAAGGTTCCTATTGTAAACAGGTTGTGTCATAGAAACCTCAGCAAATTCAAGGTTCCTGTTGTAAACAGTTTGTGTCATAGAAACCTCAGCAAATTCAAGGTTCCTGTTGTAAACAGGTTGTGTCATAGAAACCTCTGAAAATTCAAGGTTCCTGTTGTAAACAGGTTGTGTCATAGAAACCTCTGGAAATGTAGGGTTCCTATTGTAAACAGGTTGTGTCATAGAAACCTCAGCAAATTCAGGGTTCCTATTGTAAACAGGTTGTGTCATAGAAACCTCTGGAAATTCAAGGTT
>CM031608.1:67037034-67049534 GCA_018398815.1 Conus ventricosus
CCTGAGGGGTTCACAATTTAAATATATCAACAACAAAAAAAAGAAAGGTTGATGTAAGGTTCAACCAATCAGTCTTGCTATTCATCCAATGATTAAGTCAACAATCACTTTTTTTTAAAATCAATGTATGTTCATCAAATAGTAGGGTAATTAATAATTCCACAAGCCAATCATTAACCATTCACTAACCAATCGCCTCAACAGTAGTTAATCATTAAGTTCGTCAGTAACCCGGTCGACAAAATCCGTCAACATGATCGATACTGTCATTAAATATTCAATTGGTACATTATTAACACATAGGCGACAGCTACTGGTTATGCGGTGACTAAACAATATAGGCAACACTCACTATGCTACCAAACAAAGGAAAGAGATGGGAAACATGGCCGATTAGTGCAACATCTATTTGACAACAAAAATCTATCAGTCAACGTATCATTTGAATCATCATTTGGAAGATCTTGGTGCGGAGAGAGAGAGAGAGAGAGAGAGAGAGAGAGAGAGAGAGAGAGAGAGAGAGAGAGAGAGAGAGAGAGAGAGACTCAAGATCCAAAGACTCAAGATGATTTATTGTAGAAGGTCGTCCGACCCATTACAATTTTACATGCAAACTCCTTCGTATTGATGCACACACACACACACACACACACACACACACACACACACACACACACACACACACACACACACACACACACTGTATGGCTGTTTCCAAATAGTACCATGCCAATTGCAACAGCAAACAAACAGGCAAACAACGGCGAACACAAATGCTAAACAGTTACATACGATTTAGCTAATAATATGATTACACCTGTGATACACGGCGTTGTTAGAGTAGTAAATAAAACGTCCTAAATCATGGAGATGCTCATCGTCTTGCATTAACTTTTCCAGGGTTCTATCAGTGGAATGCTTTGTATACCGAGATGGAATGTACTTCTCCCGTAAATCATTCAAAGACCTGCAGTAAAACATAGCATGCATTTCATCTTCGAGGCCAGCATCACACAGAGGACATTTCAAATCACATTGATGAACGGGAGCGTATCTCATTTTATGAGTACGTAATTCAGAGGCACCTATTCTAAACCTAATCAAAACAATCTCTGATGTGTTTATTTTTAACAACTGTGAAATAAGATTCCAGCGACAGAGAAGATTTAAAAGAACGGTAAACACTAAATCTATTGCTTTTTTGAATGTGTTCTTGCCAGTTTTGACTATAGACAGTCAACCAGTCTTTGCTTGAATGAGCTCAGGAATCCGCGCATGTTTTCTACGCCTTGATGCTTCCAACAAAACCAAATCCAAATTTGAATAAAGTATCCCGAACCCGTGACGCCCAACATACTTTACCTTGATCACACAATATACAAAAGCATATCATATGATTTACGCGGAAGTCTTGATCGATCCATTCTGGTAAGTCTTAGCCAATACTTAATGCATGATAAGTAAGAAATTATGTATAAAGGATAACGTCCAGTCTCGCCGTATACCATGTCATTTGGTGTCCTTGGGCTGACATTTAACAGCTTTTCAAAGCAAACATGTGCACTTTTTCTATTGTAGAAGATCCAGTCAGTCCCCAAATTTCAGAGCCATATAGAAGGATAGGTTTTATCTGAGCATCAAATAGCTTTAGAAAAATCTTGGCCGAAAAGTCACTAATCCTCCATAAAGTTTTGAGTATATTAATAACACCTTTCTTGGCTTTAGTCGCCATGTCTTCCAGAGCCCTAGAGAACGATAATCTGGTACTAAGAAACAACCCTAGGTATTTGTAAAAAATTAACTACTTCCATTGAAGGCCGTTATATGTCCATGCCTCACGTCGAGAAATATAACCACCATTCCTGAAAATGATTATTTTTGATTTGTCAAGATTGACATGTAAATCTAATTCAGATGCCTTAATTGCAAGAACATTGAGCTGGTTCTGAAGTCCACAACCGTGTCTGACAAAAATACAATGTCATTTGCAAAAAGTAAAATAAACAGCTCAATCATGTCAGGGTTCGTTGAATGCCGTCTCGTCCATTTTCAATTATTCCTGAGGCCAGTTCGTTATGAACAGAGAAAAAAGTAGCGGACTGGTAACCTCGCCTTGTTTTAAGCCTTTTATAGCAAGTGAATGCTTCCGTCATCTTGATCCACAGCGTACTCGAGCTTTATCAGTTTTATACATGCTTTGGATTGTCAATAACATTTTCCCTTTAATTCCCAGATTTTCGCAATATAGGCCAAAGTTTTCCGTGTGAATGAAATCGAAAGCCTTACGGAAGTCAATGAAAGCAACAAATAATTTCCTGTTTCTAAGTAGGTATTTTTGAACCATCGAAAAAAGAGTAAAAATGTGATCGATGTTGAATGATCTTTCCGAAAGCCAGCTTGAATTTCTTCCTAGCAGACCTTTAGATTCAACCCATATGGACAGTCTCTTATTGATTATGTAACTGTACAATTTACCACTTAAATTCAAAAGTGAGATGCCTCTATAGTTGTCAGGTTTGTGCAGATTACCCTTCTTATGCACAGGTTGTATGATAGCCTCGGTCCAAGCTGCTGGGTACTGACCTGATGAAAAAACACCATTAAAAAATCGCAGAAGAAAAGGAACAACTATATCCCTCGAAGATTTGAGTAATTCAGGCAAAATGCCATCTGGACCTGCTGCTTTGTTATTTTTAAGTGATTAATTGAGTCTACTACTTCTTCTTCAGTAATATCATCATTCAATGGTCCAAAATCTGAATTATCATTTTCCTCTTCAAAATCCGGTTCAAAAATCGGAGAATCGTCATCCGTAGAAACATTAGTATCCACTTCAAAGACCCTCTTAAAGTGTTGCAACCACTCTACATCCGTAATATTACCAACCTTTCTACTTTTCGTTGAAAAATGTTTTATATTTTTCCAAAACTGTCTGGAGTCGTTTACATTCTGTTCAGTTCTGCTCTACATTTCGTTTTGTATGTTTTCTCCTTATCCTCCATAACTTTTTATATGACCTTCTCTTCTCAAAGTATTCGTGTCCATCCTCTGTGGGGTTTTCTTTTGTAAACGTTTGAAATCGCGTAGTGCTTTTCTGGTATTCTTTCGACTTTCATAGCACTCCGAGTCAAACCATACATTACCTTTGATGGTTCTACGACCACCCTGCTTTACAGACATGCAAGAGGCGGCAGATTTAGGGTGGCAGAAAACAAATCGAGTGCACTGTCTATTTCAACTTCAATTAACTGTTTCGCTTGCTCAAGCGAGGTTTTGTTTTCTGGTAAATTAATTTGATCTAGAAAGTCTTCTCGCCTATCTTCAGACCAAACTAGTTTGAAAATAGACGAGTCGTTAACTTCAACATCATGCGTTTGCTGGTTGCACATCACAACGCATTCGACAGGCATGTGCTTTGAGTTAATTTTTTCATGAACAAAAAGTCTTCTGGGTAGAGAGCACAAAGAAGTAGAGAAAAAAATAATCGATAACACTGTTTCCAGAGGGAGCTATATAAGTGAAACAACCATCTGTGTCTCCTAAACAAACACCATTCAGAATATACAGATCAAAACCGGTACATAAACTAAGTAGTTTTTGACCATAATCATTAATGACAGTGTCCTGCGAAGAACGAGGAGGGGAGTCTGATCATCAGTGTCAGAGCCAATACACTTGTCATGGTGAGCGGGATCAGACATCACATCGTCTACAGTCAGCTGTGCAGGAAAGATATCAGAGGTTCTAGCATTAAAGTCCCCACACAGGATAAATTCAGCGTCTTCTTGTTTTTCAATAATATCGAGCATGCATTGTTCAAGAACAGAGTCCCATGTCCACGTCACTTAAGTCATAAAACGGACTATTAACTGGATTCAAGTAAATACTAATAATGAAAACATCAGACTCAGTTCCGAACAGCCGCTTATCAACTTGGAGTACAATAACATTATCGTATTTTGTTGGAATTTCTTTTATAAATTGCAAAAAAGTGTTTTTTACCATTACAACGACCCACCACTTTTCCTTCCCCGAAGAGATAATTTTTTTGCTGGTGATACAAAGCTTGTATGGGATGGAAATAAAGTAGACGTGAATGAATCCACAAAAGTTTCTACAAGGCAAATGAAATCGAAGTTTTATAATAAAGGAGACGAAGCTAGTTTCTTTTAGTTTTGATAGATACCTTCCACATTATATGAAATCATTGAAAACAATGTACTTGTCAGAGTACTTACATCAGGGTCGGGACCGTACCTTCATTTCTTATTTTTATTTTTAGAGACGACAGGTTTCCGAGGACTCGCTCGCTCGCTTTTTCGCTTTGAGCGACCACTCCAGCACTCGGGAATAGATGACTGTCTGTCAAGTGACAAGGAATGGGACCTCGAACTCCCCTGACCTGCTTTGCGGTCCATTTCTCCACGGCGCGAACGTCTTTGTCTTTCGCCTTGCACGTGCGAAGCGGTATTTGTGGAATGTGCACTGTCCTTGCGGTTTCGAGAAGGGGTGGGAATGGGAGGAGTGGGCTGAGGGGAGGGGAAGGGGAATCCCCGGCGTCACCCGGTTTGTTGACAGTCGTGTCAGGTGTGCCACAGGTTGCGCCGTCTTCAGGTAGTGGGCCATCTCCACATCCAGGATGGTCCACACTGTCTGACACAGTGACAGAGGCACTGGGAAGATTTCCTCCCCTCTGGCACGTCTGTCTGTTGTCGCTCACCCCCAGCAATGCCACCGGAGTTGTCATCTTCCCCAGGCAGACTGCCTGTTGGTGTCATGTTGTTCCTGTTTTTCTGACTGTTACCACTGTCAGCGGTCGTGTCACTAGGTGTGACTGCTGAACGTGTGGCAGGGGAAGAGGTGGTGCAGGGGCAGCAGTAGTGGGTCGTACCACCTCCTCTATGGCCTGGCAGGTTGACAGCGATTTCGTCCGGTTGTCTGCTGCGGTGTCTGTAGACTCGCCGATCGGTGGTGCCGTCTGCGTAGAAAAACACAGGGGTCAGGCTGACTTCTGGTATGACCCTGTTGTGATCCAGCTGGGGCTGTCGTTCTGACGTTCAGCGGCGTCCTTCATGCTGTCTGGCCTATCCCGTGTGTCATCTCTCCCTCTTCGTTACCACTGTGTTCTCTTCTCTCTTGCCTATCTTCATGACTGCTGGCAGAAGGGGCTGACTGAACAGCTTCACTACAGTTTTGTGCCAGGTACCAACACGGGGGAATGGATAGTGACACTTGAGCTCGCAGAATTGTTGGCAGGATGTTTGGTTAAGGTGTCGGGGTGTTGTTCGTGGTATACGTTGTGACGAACGTCACGGAAACGATTCTGTGGTGCCCGGTCGTGTGCCTGATAAAACGATTTCCGACTGCCGCCCGTCTTTCGCCGTAATTCCGAAGTCTGGGGTGATCCTTTGAGTTGTACGTGTATGTACGTGGTTGATCATGAATAAACAGCTGCCATTCTTAAAATATGCGTTTTTCCCCTGTTGCCGGTAGTAGTGCATTTCTTCTCGTTGGCGGACAGTCAGATCGGCAGATATCTTGATATTCTCACTTCTGAGTAGGTTCCTTAAATAGCTGTCACTCAGGATGTCCATTTTGTCTGACCATCTGTGGAAACGAACGACTAAAGGGCGTGGTTGAGAGGAGGACTGTTTGAAGCTTCCAACACGGTATGCTTTGTCTATGTCAGACAGGCTCCAGGAGTCAGATGGAACACGGTATGCTTTGTCTATGTCAGACAGACTCCAGGAGTCAGAGGGTGAGAAATGGTGTAAAGTTTCAACTACGATTTTCCGCACTTTTCCTGCTGTTTTCAAAACCGGTTTCACGCAGACCAAGAAATTTCAAGTTGTTTTCTTTCGAATTCATCTCTAGTGTATTAATTTCTTGTTCCATTCTTTCCAGTCGTTGTATGATACTGACCTTGTCGTCCTGCATGTTGTGCATCATTTTCCTGTGATCTTCAACGATATTTTGTAAATCAGACACATCCGTGATCAGTTGATTCACACTTCTTTGAAGGCAGCCGAAGATAGCATCCATTTTGTCGCAGAGATTTGTAGAATGCAATCGGAGTTCCTCCAGTATCTGCACGAACCTAGTGTCCACAACAGTTGTGTATTTCTTGCATCAAGTTAGTTTTGCTGAAGGGGCCGGGATTCTTCTCCACGTCCATGCACATTGTCAGAATGATCGACAGGCAGTACAGTACGGACAGCGTCAAACAAATCAGCCAGTCAGTGCACCCTTTCACGTAGCCACACTTGAACTGTGGCAAATCTTGACTGGGCCGAACGCGAAATGAAGTCGTTTTTTCGGAGGGTAATTTTCATCAGAATTGGGTAAAAAATACCAATTCTTGCTCGGTGCATTTCAGCGGTGTAGGCATACTGATTATATTGTCGTCAGAATCACTTGTGATGAATAATTAGCTAAAATACACTAATTTTCTACACAGCGGCTGAAACGCGACTTCCCTGTGAGAGAGAGAGAGAGAGAGAGAGAGAGAGAGAGAGAGAGAGAGAGAGAGAGAGAGGAGAACAAACGCACGAACGAACGAACGAACGAATCTTTTTTAATGAGGAAAAAGCGGAATAAGCACAAAATGGCTTTTTCACATCCGGCAGAGAGAGAGAGAGAGAGAGAGAGAGAGAGAGAGAGAGAGGAGAGAGAGAGAGAGAGAGATTAGAATGATGGGGAGGGATGGAGACAGAAGAAGAAAAAAAGTTAATAATTTTGTGTGAGTGTTAATAATCAGCGTATTGACAGATAAAAGAGTGAAAGGGAGGGAGAGAATATAGAGACCATGACGGACGTTTGGGGGTTGAAAATCACGTCAAGTTCTTGTGTGGATTACAAAACAATGCCTATCACAAACAAACAAATCCATGAAGAAGAAAAGTTACTGAGAGTTACTAACAAAACATTACTTTTTCTGCTACCCATTCTAACGCTCCCGCTTTAGTCAAATCCCAAGCCCAAATTAATATGTAAGATTTAATTATACGTTGATGTGAAAAAGAAAAAATAAAGGGGTGGGGACGAGGGTGGGGACGAGGGGAGGGGGACGAGGGGGGGGGAGGGGGGGGGGGCGAGGGGGGGGGGGCGAGGGGGGGGGGGGGCGAGGGGGGGGTAGAGGGAAGGCCAGAGAGCGGGAAAGCACATTGGAAACCGTTACAAATTTTCTCCATATCCCTTTGAACATGTGGGACACAAGCTTTATGTTAGTATGTGCGTGTTCCTTCTCTTTTCCTTTCCCATCAACCTATCCCTTCATCCAATTCATACGAAACCAATCAGTCAATAGACTTCATACAATACATAACGAAACCAATCAGTCAATAAACTTTATCCATACATAACGAAACCAATCAGTCAATAAACTTCATACAATCATAACGAAACCAATCAGTCAATAAACTTTATCCAATACATAACGAAACCAATCAGTCAATAAACTTCATCCAATACATACGAAACCAATCAGTCAATAAACTTCGTCAATACATACGAAACCAATCAGTCAATAAACTTCACCCAATACATACTAAACCAACCAGTCAATAAACTTCATCAATATATACGAAACCAACCAGTCAATAAACTTCATCCATACATAACGAAACCAACCAGTCAATAAACTTCAATCAATATATACGAAACCAATCAGTCAATAAACTTCATCCAGTACATACGAAACCAATCAGTCAACAAACTTCATCCAATACATAACGAAACCAATCAGTCAATAAACTTCATCCATACATAACGAACAACGCAATAACTTCATCCAAACTTCAACCAATATCAATAACGTAAACCAACCAGATCAATAAACTTCAATCAATATATACGAAACCAATCAGTCAATAAACTTCATCCAGTACATAACGAAACCAACCAGTCAATAAACTTCAATCAATATATACAAACCAATCAGTCAATAAACTTCATCCAATACATAACGAAACCAATCAGTCAATAAACTTCATCCAGTACATAACGAAACCAACCAGTCAATAAACTTCATCCAATACATAACGAAACCAAGCAGTCAACAAACTATGTCATTTCAATCAAATTTGACATTCAACTGTTCATCGAGCAACCGATAATTACTCTCGCAGTCAGTCCATAAATCGATAACCAGTCCAAAAAAAATGATACCCCAGCTTAACCAGCATGATTTCGGCTCTCTCATGGCTTCAAGTGATGGTTGTAGCCTAGCAGGCAGTCAAATCATCATCTAACGAACTGAGGTACGTACATGGAATCTGCCATCAATTTAAGTAATAAACATGCCACAACTAACTAGTCCGTGAATAACAAACCTCCAGAAATGTTACAGCGACTACGCGTATGTGTGGTTCATCAATTCAACCAATACTTTCTTTCCACCACGCACATTACTAACTGATCAGCAAGAAAATTGATAATGAAAGCTTCAATCCATTCAACCGGAATGAATAACAAAAAAAAAGAGAGGGTGGGGTGGGGTGAGAGTAGTGAGGAAGCGAGTGCGTGGGGGTGGGTTGAGGGGGCAGTGGGTGGGGTGGGGGGGGGGGGGGGGGCAGGGAAGAAAGTCAAGTCTCCCAAACAAGTCGGTCGATCATTCTAGCAATTATTCAAGGAGATCAGCGACTCTATCAATCAGATCGTCTTTCACACAGTTCTTCTGGGGAATGCTTATGTGATGGAGGACGAGAAGAGAGAGAGAGAGGGGGGGGGGGGGTAGGGAGGAGGAGAGAGGGCGAGAGACAGAGACAGAGTGAAGAGACAACAGACAGAGGGGAGGAGCAGCACAGAGCAGGCAGGCAGGCAGGCAGAGAGTGAGAAACAGACCGACAGGGAGAGAGGGGGGGGGGGGGGGAGTTTTCAAGTATTGGAGTTTCAGTGAAGTTGTACAGGGGCAGAGGGGCCAGGACGTGGGGACTTTAGGGCGCAGAGGGAGGAAGGGGGCCTGGGTGGAGGAAGGGGAGGGGTGACCAGGGAGAGGCGGGAGAGACCACGGCAGACGAGGTAGAGGCTGCCCTGTTGATGTCCCTCGGGTTTCACTGCTGACTTAAGGGAGAGAGAGGGGGGTGTGTGTGTATTTTTCTCTGTGTGTGTTTGGGGGAAGGGGGGAGTGGGGGGAGGGGGGGGGGGGTAGGCGGGGAGGATTTCACCAAAGTTAGATCAATTCTGCGTAGATCCTCCTTACTCTGCGTTTCCTCGCCCTCTCTGACCCTGCAACAAGACCACATCAAAGAAGAAAAAAAATGAGAAAAATGTTTAACAATTAAGAGAAGGTGATGTTTATGGCCCAGGATGTCGGGGAAGGGAGAGGATGGTGGGTACAGTTTAAAAATGAAAGAATGGGGGGGGGGGGGGAGGTATAGAAAAACTAACGAAAACTGACGAAAACTGTCAATTCTTTCACCACCTAACCAGTCAGACCGTTCCTCAAATGATTTGTCAACCAGTCAGTAAAGAAGCATGGGGGAAATGTCACTGCGTGGACACGAAAGATGCGATAGCAAAATAAACAAATAAACAAAACAAATAGATGAATAAATACAAATACTGATTCTTTCATTCCTCCATCCATTCCTCCATCATCCATCCATCCATATATACATGCATACATACATGCATACATACATGCATATATACATACAGTTAAACATGCATACATACATACATACATACATACATACATACATACATACATACATACATACATACATACATACATACATACATGCATGCATACAACTGTACATACATACATAGCATGCATACATACATACTCTTACATACATACATACATAGTTGACAATTTTTTTTTAATGGAACAACAGATTTCTGTAAAGCTCTGCACAAGGTATTTAACAGAGTCAATCACTTGAATCGTGAACACACATGCACGTGCACAGACTCCTCGCTCACCCTCACCACATCCTCCACCCCACCGTTCAGTCCCACCTTGCTTTATCCGATATGATTTTCCCCCAAGAACATGGTTGCGGGACGAGTAAACCTGATTAACATCACCAGAGATAAGCGGGGAATCTGATTAACGATGCGTGAACGGTTAACGAGGGAATCCCGGTATATGATACCCTGAAACATTAAAAAAAATGAGAGACAAAGAGGAAGACGGAGAGGAGGCAACGAAGAAGAAGAAGAGAAGAAGAAGAAGAAGAAGAAGAAAGAGAAGAGGAAGAAGAACAAGAACAAGAACAAGAACAGAACAGAGAACAAGAAGAACAAGACAAGAATAAGAGCAAGAACAAAAAGCAAATGGAAGGAAAGGAGAGGGGAGGAGGTTAGTGACACAACAACAAATACATCAACAACAACAATAACATCAACAACAACAACAATAACAACAACAAACAACAACACAACAACAACAACAACAAACACAAACGCGACAATCGACAAGGACATGTCGTCAAAAATCCACATCCTCGCACACGAGAAACTGCTAAATAATGTTCTCATTACTTTAATGTCGCACGTGCAAACACTTTTCAACATTACCTCCTATGTATGCCCATTTACAAATCTTGTTGAATGGAAACTCTGGCCTCCAAAATGGCTTAAATATATTCATGGTTTAAACAGTTCAACGATTCATTTCTGAGTCAAATAGATTTCAACCGTAGATTACCATTTGCGAGAAGAAGCATGACATGATTGTTATCGGTATTGTTTTAGAATATTGGTATTGTCATTTGAAATATTCTTATCATATGATGTACTGAATAATTAAGAAGGCTTAGATCAGTTAATTAGTTGATGGATGACCGTGATTTGATCAGTTAGATTTTGATCATGGAGTTTCCCTACACTCCTCTGCTTTTCCTTTCAACTTGTTCATTTCCTTATCTTTATTTTAGCTCTTCAAATTGAATTTGCTCTTCGGTGTTTTTTTTCTCCTACATTAAAACGTACCTTTGATGAATGGATTCAAGTTTGCATTATTATTACTTGAATAATATCAATTTCTTTGTTGATTTATTTATTCATGAATGTAATTTTTAACAGTTAATGATACGTGTTTGTACGGTAATAATGTTTCACCAGCCATCGCAAAGAGATGTAAGTGCAGTGTGTGAGCATACGATCAACTTTAGCTTGTTGCGGCTGGTTGTTCCTATTTTATTTTTCATTTATGTGTACTGCATCTAATTGAAGATTAATTGAAACCAACAGCAAGGAGAAGGAGAAGGAGGAGGAGAAGGAGAAGGAGGACAGGGAAGAGGAGAATGGAAGACGAAAGAAAGAACGAAAGAATGCGTCAAGAAAGCAGTCAGAAAGAGAGACTAGTACAAATGATTGAAAGTCGTCCCAAGAAAGGGAAAATGACAGACATACATACAGACATACAGAATGCACAGACTAGTAGTGATAAAAGAAAGTCGTCCCTCCTCCTGACTGGATTGCTGCCGACCCTTTGTGGAGAGTCCACCAAGCGCGCGCACAGGGCACGATCACGTGACACTGACGGGCAAAAAAACCTGACCAATGGGCAGCGGTCAGCTGAAAGGAGGGAAACCGCTCCATTGTGTGGTTCCTTCCTTGTTGGTCAGCATGGAACCAGCTAACATAGAAAGTTCCATCCCCTAGGACACGAGACTGGAACAGTGACTAAGACGAAACCCACCGCTGAGGCTAATGCCATTCGGACAGCTCCAACTGGATCAACCATCCAGTGTAACATCGTTACAGTTACTACAACTAGGCCTGCTGTCTGGAAAAAAAAAAATCTCGTTACAATCATTCTGACTACATCTAATTTCTGGTGTAGTTCCATCACGATTATTATGACTACATCTCATGTCCTGAGTAATTCTGTTACTATCAAAACTAAGTCTACCATCCATCGGAGTAAGGTAAGGTAATGTTGCTTGTAGCCCAGCCGACCGCAAAGGGATCCCTCTGAGTAACACCGTTACAATTACTATGACTAGATCGATCATGTAGAGTAACATCTTCACAACTGTTACAATTATGATTACCATTTTGGATTAACACCATTATCCTTATTAACTGTCACAATCATTGCTAGGTCTACGTCTGGAGTAATATTGTTAAACATCGTTACTAGGTCTATATCTAGAGCAACGTTGTTACAATCATTCGTAGTTCTACCTGCTGGAGAAATACTGTTACTATCATGGCTAGGTCTATATCTGGAGTAAGACTGTTATAATCATTACTGTGTCAATATCTGGAGTGAAAATATTAGAATCGTTACTGAGTCTATGTTTGAAGTAAGACTGTTATAATCATTACAAGGACTATATCTGGGGTAGCATTGTTTTAATTATTACTAATATTATAATGGAATGGCACTGTTACAATTATTACAAGGTCTGTATCTGAAGTAGTAACTTTTGTAGTCATTATTAGGTATACATCTGGAGTAAACCTGTTACAATCATTACTATGTCCATATTTGGAGTAACACTGTTACAATCATAACCAGGTCTGTATCTGAAGCAGTGCTTTTT
>CM031608.1:67054534-67059534 GCA_018398815.1 Conus ventricosus
AAATCTAAACAAATCTTAATAAATGTTAGCGAACCGCCAAGAGAAACGCGGACAAACGAGTCACAAGACAAAACAGAAAGCGTTTGTCTTGTGACTCGTTTGTCCACGTTTCTCTTGGCGGGTCGCTAACATTTATTTAAGATTAATGAACTGATTTATAATGGTAGGGTGAGGTGGAACGGCTGGAAGGAAGAAAGAAGGTGGGATTTGCGGAGGAAGCAAAGGGTGGGAAACAATTGAGGAAGGGAAAGGGGAGACTATTGAGGACCAGGTAGGAACTGTTGAGTAAAGGGTAAGGGGAAATGTATAGGAATAGGAAGGAACTATTGAGGAAGGGAAAATAGGGACCTGTGAGGAATAGGTAGGAACTGTTGAGTAAGTGGCAAGGGAAATGTTAAGGAATAGGAAGGAATTATTGAGAAAGGGAAAGGGGAAACTGTTGAGAACTAGGTAGGAACTGTTGAGTAAAGGGTAGGGGGAAATGTTGAGGAATAGGAAGGAACTATTGAGGAAGGGAAAGTAGGAGACTGTGAGAAGAAAAGGTAAAGAACTATTGAGGAAGGAAGGGGAATGTGGATGAAAGAATAGGAACATTGAGGAAAGGGAAAGGTGGAACTGTTGAGGAAAGGGAAAGGGGAACTGTTGAGGAGGGAAGGTGAACTGTGAGGAAAGGAATGAGGACTGTTGAGGAAGGGAAAGGTGGAAACTTTGAGGAGAAGGGAAAGTGAGAACTATTGAGGAAGGGAAAGGTGAGAACTGTTGAGGAAGGAAAGGTGGAACGGGGAAGGTGGAACTGTGAGAATAGGAAGGAAATGTTGAGGAAGGGAAAGGTGGAACTGTTGAGAATAGGGAAGAACTGTTGAGGAAGGGAAAATGTGAAGGAAACTGTTGAAGGAAGGAATAGGAAGAAACTATGAGGAAGGGAAAGGTGGGAACTGTGAGGAATAGGAAGGAACTATTGAGGAAGGAGGGAAGGTGGAAGGAAAAAAAATTGGGAGGAAGGGGAATCAGGAAAGAAACTATTGAGGAAGGGGAAGGTGGGAAACTGTGGAGAAAGGAATAGGAAGAACTATTGAGGAAGGGGAAGGTGGGAAACTGTGAGAAAGGAATAGGTAGGAACTATTGAGGAACAGAATGACGGGAAACTGTTAAGAAAGGAATAGGTAAGCACTGTTAAAGAAGGGAAAAGGTGGGAAACTATTGAGGAAGGAAAAGATAGGGACTATTGGGGAAGGAAAACGAAGGAACCGTTTTTGGGGAGGAAATTTAGGAAAGTTCTATCTGGGTAGGAAATTTAGGAACTATCTGGGTAGGAAATTTAGGAACTATCTGGGTAGGAAAACGTAGGAACTATCTGGGTAGGACATTTAGGAACTATCTGAGTAGGAAAATGGGAGGAACTATCTGGGTAGGAAAAGGTAGGAACTATCTGGGTAGGAAAAGGTAGGAACTATCTGGGTAGGAAAAGGTAGGAACTATCTGGGTAGGAAATTTAGGAACTATCTGAGTAGGAAAAGGTAGGAACTATCTGGGTAGGAAGAGGTAGGAACTATCTGGGTAGGAAAAGGTAGGAACTATCTGGGTAGGAAATGGCAGGAACTATCTGGGTAGGAAAATGGCAGGAACTATCTGGGTAGGAAATGGCAGGAACTATCTGGGTAGGAAAAGGTAGGAACTATCTGGTAGGAAAAGGTAGGAACTATCTGGGTAGGAAAAGGTAGGAACTATCTGGGTAGGAAAAGGTAGGAACTATCTGGTAGGAAATTTAGGAACAATCTGAGTAGGAAAAGGTAGGAACTATCTGGGTAGGAAGAGGTAGAGAACTATCTGGGTAGGAAAAGGTAGGAACTATCTGGGTAGGAAATGGCAGGAACTATCTGGGTAGGAAATGGCAGGAACTATCTGGGTAGGAAAAGGTAGGAACTATCTGGGTAGGAAATTTTAGGAACTATCTGAGTAGGAAAAGGTAGGAACTATCTGGTAGGAAGAGGTAGGAACTTCTGGGTAGGAAATGGCAGGAACTATCTGGGTAGGAAAAGGTAGGAACTATCTGAGTAGGAAAAGGTAGGAACTATCTGGTAGGAAATTTAGGAACACTGAGTAGGAAAAGGTAGGAACTATCTGGGTAGAAAAGGTAGGAACTATCTGGGTAGGAAAAGGTAGGAACTATCTGGGTAGGAAAAGGTAGGAACTATCTGGTAGGAAAAGGTAGGAACTATCTGGGTAGGAAATATAGGAACTATCTGAGTAGGAAAAGGTAGGAACTATCTGGGTAGGAAGAGGTAGGAACTATCTGGGTAGGAAAAGGTAGGAACTATCTGGTAGGAAATGGCAGGAACTATCTGGGTAGGAAATGGCAGGAACTATCTGGGTAGGAAAAGGTTAGGAAATATCTGGGTAGGAAATTTAGGAACTATCTGAGTAGGAAAAGGTAGGAACATCTGGGTAGGAAGAGGTAGGAACTATCTGGGTAGGAAATGGCAGGAACTATCTGGGTAGGAAAAGGTAGGAACTATCTGGGTAGGAAGAGGTAGGAACTATCTGGGTAGGAAATGGCAGGAACTATCTGGGTAGGAAAAGGTAGGAACTATCTGGGTAGAAAAAGGTAGGAACTATCTGGGTAGGAAAAGGTAGGAACTATCTGGGTAGGAAAAGGTAGGAACTATCTGAGTAGAAAAGGTAGGAACTATCTGGGTAGGAAGAGGTAGGAACTATCTGGTAGGAAGAGGTAGGAACTATCTGGGTAGGAAATGGCAGGAACTATCTGGGTAGGAAAAGGTAGGAACTATCTGGGTAGGAAGAGGTAGGAACTATCTGGGTAGGAAATTTAGGAACTATCTGAGTAGGAAAAGGTAGGAACTATCTGGGTAGGAAGAGGTAGGAACTATCTGGGTAGGAAATGGCAGGAACTATCTGGGTAGGAAAAGGTAGGAACTATCTGGGTAGGAAGAGGTAGGAACTATCTGGGTAGGAAATGGCAGGAACTATCTGGGTAGGAAAAGGTAGGAACTATCTGGGTAGAAAAAGGTAGGAACTATCTGGTAGGAAAAGGTAGGAACTATCTGGGTAGGAAAAGGTAGGAACTATCTGGGTAGGAAAAGGTAGGAACTATCCAGGAAGAAAATGTCAGGAACTCTGTGAATAGGAAAAGGCAGGAACTATTTGGATAGGAAAAGGTTGGATTCACTTGGATAGCAAAACGATAGGATCTATCCGGATAGGAAAAGATAGGAACTATTAAAGGTAAGAAAAATTCATGAACTTTGTCACTGAGTGACGGCGCTTTTTTTTTTCTTTTTTTTTTTCTTTTTTTTTTTTTTTGAAATTGTGTCTCTTGAAAGGGATTTCTCTTGGATGTCATTTTTTAAGTTGCTCTTTTGGCTTATCAATGTGAGCGTTGGAGAACTGTACAGCTGTTACAGACGACCAGTTTCGGCAGTGCGGGAAGGGCTTCATGACATCAAGGTGTTGAGAGAACATGGGTTCAATTCCTCATCCTCAGTCTGTATTGCATTTAATTCTGTTTGTACAACGTCTTCGTTTCTCTAACTTTTTTTTTTCCTCATATTTCCAACCTTCGTTTCCATTCCTTTAGTGTAATCACTTTGTAGCCTAGGGCATTATTGTTTGGTTACATGGTGTCAACATTGTACGTTTCGTTTGCATTCAGTTTCCACCTTTGTTTTTATTCGTGTTTGCTGTATCTTCTGGCAGAACTGGTGCCCTTACCATTTTGCCACACAAACAAACACTTGAACCTAGATTACCCGTGATAGAGACTATCGTGGAGGGTAGCATTAAGCTCACGCTAATCTTCTTTACGTACAGTTACATGACGACTCATACTTCAGTTTTAATAATAATAATAATAAATAATAATAATAATAATAATAATATAAAATAATAATAATAATAATAATAATGAATACTTATATAGCGCCTATTCTCGGCTAGAGACCAAGCTCTAAGCGCTTTACAATCCACACTCGTTTACACAACGGGCTGCCTACCTGGGTAATGCCGACTGAAGAGCTGCCAGCTGACGCTTCATTCAGTCGTTTCCCGTGTCATCCAGTCAATATCGTTCAATATCGTCACTCAATTTCCTTACTTCCTTCATTCTTTCCATTTCTCACGCAGGTGCATGCTATGTGTAACGTGTTATCCATACCAACGGCCAAACTGGCCTTCTCTTCCGAAAGTTGGTGATGGGGTTTTACGTGTGTGCAAGATGTTATGCGTGCGTTCACACACGGGACCTCGGCTTATAGTCTCATTCGAAGGACTGTATGGGAAAATGGAGTCAGAACCAGTGTTAACTCCGAGGGGAAAATCCCCCTGTACCGAAAAGACCCGGCGGAGATTCGAACCCGCAACCCCAGGGTCACGAGTCCGGCGCTCTACCAACTGAGCTATTCCGGTATTACCTCTGTCATTTTGCTGTACCCTTCTCTTCTCATTTTGACTTTGACAATGGTTTTAATAATACACACACGAACTTTTAGATCTTCTTCCATTCTGTTTCCGCTCTTCATGTTCACATGGATTTGAGATCCATGATTGGAATGGAAGCCTTTAATCGTTTTTGATCACCCGATTCAGTCGTTTCTGAACTGACTAACGACATCATATCGTGGTATCATCTCTGTGGATGCCTCGTTTAACTTGGCAACACTGCATAGCCAAAGAATATCAGACTAATGGGGAAAATAAAAGAAATCAACCACCCCCCCCCCCCCCCCACCCCCAAAAAAAAAAAAAAAAAAAATCTCCTGATTGTTTGCAGAAGGTAAGATGTAAGGTTTAACAAGTACGTGTATTTTTTTTTAACATTCTCATTATTACTCTTCATGCATGTGTTTGTGTTATTATTATTACTGTTCATGCATGTGTTTGTGTACATGAATTACTTTTCATCATCATAGTCATTGATATTCTTGTCTTTGTTGTTGGTGGTGGTGATGGGGGGGGTGAAGGGGTGGTGTGGTAGTTAGGACAGT
>CM031608.1:67074534-67077034 GCA_018398815.1 Conus ventricosus
CATCCTGCTGTGTAACGTCTGTTGCCTGAACGAACATTTTTCTCTGCGGATAACAACAAAGATTTCTTTTAGGTGATATTTTTAGACTGCGTTTTTGCCCTGAGTAGAATACTGTGAGTCCGCTAATTGACGTCATCGTTCAGGTCGATCTCTATCTGTTTTGTTAAGTCTTCTCTGCACACCAGAAAGAAATCTCGCGTCAAGGAGCACTTGTGCGAGCATCACTTTATATGACGACTTCCGTAACGGTATAGGAGGTGAAAGATGGTCGGCAATTAACTTTGAAGGGGAAGCAGAATGTGGGTGTGAGGGTGAGTAGGCGGCAGTGATGGGAAAGCGGTGCCAACTGCGGTGTCTGGACTGATTGCTTGGAGTGTTGGTACTTTCATCTCTCTCTCTCTCTCTCTCTCTCTCTCTCTCTCTCTCTCTCTCTCTCTCTCTCTCTCTCTCTCTCTTTTACGACAAAACTGAGTTTCAACACTGCCTGTCGCGATTTAGCTAGCAAAACTAAGAAAGCTCTTTTGTGTATTTTACAACGTCTGCGTTTATTCAATAGTGATTCTTTGCATGTGCTATAATTCTGTTTGATCGTCAAGTGCTTCCTATTATGCAGTATGGATGTGAGATATGGGCTTTTGATAAAGCAGCTCAGTATTGTGAAAAAGTGCATTTATATGCCCTGAAGAAGTATTAGGTGTGAGTCTAAGTACTCCAAACGATTTGGTTTATAATGAGTTGAACAGATATCCTGTCACTATTAATTTTGTTGTACAATGTATCCGTTACTGGTTTAAAATACTGCAGATGTCAAATGACAGATTACCCAAGAAGGCTTATGCAATGCATAATGCTATGTGATCTTGATAATCAAGGAAAGACCACTTGGAACACACATGTTAGATCATTTTTGTTTAGATATGGATTTGGATTTGTGTGGCTGAAGCGAGGTGTGGGTGATGGCAAGGAATTTTTGTGTGTCTTTCTGCATAGATTGATTGATTGTAGATGGCAAGAATAGAGTGAATATGTGAATGAGAGTGACAGGTTTTCTGTGTATAGAACATTTTGCAATCCGTGTGGCTCTCTGCCTATATATCTATGCATGGATCTTGACAGGCATTTAAAGTATATCATAACTAAGTTTAGATTTGACATTTCTGACTTGTCAGTTCACTGCTATAGGTGTAGAAACCATAGCCCGCAAGACTTAATTTGTAAACTATGTAATGTTGCAGTCGAAAACGAAATACAATTCTTATTATGTTGTCCATTCTACAATAGCATAAGAGAAATGTTCATAGCTCAAAAATTCTTTCATAATCCAAATGGTTTTCGTTTATCTCTCTTGTTGGCCTCAACGAACAGTAGTACTGTCAGAAAATTAGCACTTTATATTCATCAAGCATTTAAAGCGCGGCAGATTGCTATAACTTGAATGTGTATGTAATGATGTTTATATGTATTTGCTTTTGTTCCCCTCTTCCAAAGAGGACCTTGGCCTAGCTTATGGAATATAGATTTCATTTCATTTCATTTCATTTCTCTCTCTCTCTCTCTCTCTCTCTCTCTCTCTCTCTCCTCTCTCTCTCTCTCTCCTCTCTCTCTCTCTCGTTTCGTATTTTGTATCTGTTAAATTTGTCTTATGAACCTCAGGTGAGTTTTGTTGTGGGTCATCTTTGAAAGAGAATTGTCGTCGTTGGACCTTTACTGGGCACGTTCTGTTTGCTTTATATCATGATTAAAGTGTGAACACCATCATCTGCGATGTGGATACCGTATGCTCCATCACCCACTTCTATGCAATGTAGTATACTCGTATATGTATTGGTAGGCGTGTTTGTATGCGTGCGTATACTTTTTTTATGTTATATGTGAGTGTGTGCGCGAGCGAGTGTTTTACCCTGCCAACCCCACCCTCCACCCCACCTCGGTGTAATACCACTAATTATGGTGAAAACACGTTAAACAGAAGATTCCTTCATTCTCTTTTCTATTCTGCTGAGCAACATGATCTCTTTCTTTGTATTTTTCACTGTTTGGGAAATCTTCCGACATGCCAGTCTTCTGACGAGTGTTTTGACTGCCATCGTTGTTGAACTGCTTCAATGTGTATGCGTTTGTGAGAATTTGCTGCTATTACGTTCACATTCTGCAGTTAGGAAATAATGGTCGACTGTTCCAGTTTGTGTGGGTTGGTGAGAATCTGTTTGTTCTTATAATTCTGCAGTTCAGAAGCCCCGGTCGATATTTCCGTCTGTGACCGTCCAATAACGTCGCGTGATGTGTTATTCAGAACACTCCTGAATCATTTATACTTTTGTTTACGAAGTGCCTTTTTTCCAAGTTACAAAAATATTTTGTTACCTTTTCCCCTTCTGCTATCCATTTTGCCCTAGACCTTAATATCACTCCTTGTATTTTTTTCTCTGAGTGAAACTAGCTCTCGGTTCGTTTCCTTTAACAATTTCATGTCTTCTTCTGTTTTGCTTTTTTTTTCTAA
>CM031608.1:67082034-67134534 GCA_018398815.1 Conus ventricosus
ACATGCTGTGTTCAGGCAGCATTACTTTTACGACATGTTGCGTTCAAACAGAACCATTTTACGACCGACTGTGTTCCGACAGCACTACTTTACGACATGCTATGTTCAGACAGCACTACCTTTACGACATGCTGTGTTCAGACAGCGTTACTTTTACGACATGCCGTGTTCAGACAGCATTATTTATTACGACATGCTGTGTTCAGACAGCACTACTTTTACGACATGTTGTGTTCAGACAGCACTACTTTTACGACATGCTGTGTTCAGACAGCATTATTTTTTACGACATGCTGTGTTCAGACAGCACTACTTTTACGACATGCTGTGTTCAGACAGCACTACTTTTACGACATGCTGTGTTCAGACAGCACTACTTTTACGACATGCTGTGTTTAGACAGCGTTACTTTTACGACATGCTGTGTTCAGACAGCACTACTTTTACGTCATGCTGTGTTCAGACAGCGCTACTTTTACGACATGCTGTGTCCAGACAGCACTACTTTTACGACATGCTGTGTTCAGACAGCGCTACTTTTACGACATGCTGTGTTCAGACAGCACTACTTTTACGACATGCTGTGTTCAGACAGCGCTACTTTTACGATATGCTGTGTTCAGACAGCGCTACTTTTACGACATGCTGTGTTCATATAGCGCTACTTCACGACGTGTTGTCTTCAGAGAGCACTACTTTTACAGCATGTTGTAATCAAACAGTGCTACTTTTACGACATGTTGTGTTCAGACAACACTCCTTTGTCTACGTGTCGCGTTCAAACAGCATTATCTTTACTATATGTCGTGTTCTGACAGCCCTTCCTTTACTACATGGTGCGTTCAGATGACACTCCCTGTTCTGCTAGTCGCATTCAGACGGCACTACTTTTGCTACATGCGGTGTTCAGGTAGCACAACTTTTATACCACGGGGAATTCAAACAACACTACTTTTTTTTTCATTTAGTCTAGCAAGTCAAGCATAACTTTTACTAATGGTGTTGTTTTGTTTGTCGTTCAGGCAGTACTATTATCTCGACTTTATTGTTCACACAGTACTGTTTTTAATACTTGTGTTGTTCATTCAACACTACTTATACTTATTGTGTTGTCAATAGCACAATTTATACTGCTTATATCGTTCAGACAGCACTACTTCTACTACTCCAGTTGTTCAAACAGTACTACTTCTACTACTTCAGTTGTTCAGACAGCACTACTTC
Organism: Conus ventricosus; assembly: GCA_018398815.1. Lineage (NCBI taxonomy): Eukaryota > Metazoa > Mollusca > Gastropoda > Neogastropoda > Conidae > Conus > Conus ventricosus. The sequence goes on from CM031608.1 coordinate 67,083,259, forward strand.
TACTACTCCAGTTGTTCAGACAGCACTACTTCTACTACTCCAGTTGTTCAGACAGCACTACTTCTACTACTCCAGTTGTTCAAACAGTACTACTTCTACTACTCCAGTTGTTCAGACAGCACTACTTCTACGACTCCAGTTGTTCAGACAGCACTACTTCTACTACTTCAGTTCTTCAGACAGCACTACTTCTACTACTCCAGTTGTTCAAACAGTACTACTTCTACTACTCCAGTTGTTCAGACAGCACTACTTCTACTACTCCAGTTGTTCAGACAGCACTACTTCTACTACTTCAGTTCTTCAGACAGCACTACTTCTACTACTTCAGTTGTTCAGACAGCACTACTTCTACTACTGCAGTTGTTCAGACAGCACTACTTCTACTAATCCAGTTGTTCAGACAGCACTACTTTCACTACTTCAGTTGTTCAGACAGCACTACTTTCACTATTTCAGTTGTTCAGACAGCACAATTTGTACTACTTGTGATGTTCAGACAGCACTATTTTCACTACTTCAGTTGTTCAGACAGCACAATTTGTACTATTTTGTGATGTTCAGACAGCACTACTTTCACTACTCCAGTCGTTCAGTCAGGACAATTTGTACTACTTGTGATGTTCAGACAGCACTATTTTCACTACTCCATTGTTCAGACAGCACTACTTTCACTACTTCAGTTGTTCAGACAGCACTACTTTCACTACTTCATTTTGTTCAGACAGCACTACTTTCACTACTTCAATTGTTCAGACAGCACTACTTTCACTACTCCAGTTGTTCAGACAGCACTACTTTCACTATTTTCAGTTGTTCAGACAGCACTACTTTCACTACTCCAGTTGTTCAGACAGCACTACTTTCACTACTTCATCGTTCAGTCAGGACAATTTGTACTACTTGTGATGTTCAGACAGCACTATTTATTGCTTCTGTGTTATTTATTCAGTCGTTCAATCAACGATAACTTAACTATTAGTGTTGTTCAAGCAACACTACATTTTTTTTTTTTTTTTTGGGGGGGGGCTATAATTTTTGTTTAAGCAGCACTGCCGATTTGCTGTCAGTGTTGTTCAGACAGCTCAACTATTATCACTTGTGTTGTTCAAGCAGCGCTACTGTTACTACTTGTTTTGTTCGTTCAGTGGTTCGGCCACACTATTTTCACCGCATGTGTCGCTCATACAACACCGTCTCTAGTACTTGTGTTGTTCAGAGTGGCGTTATTCCCTTTAGCACTACTTCTACTACTTATGTCACCCTTCAGCATTATATTGTCTACGTATATCGTTCAATCAGTACGACTGTTACTACTTAAGGGTTAGTCACCACTACTGTTACTACTTTGGCGTTCGGATACACTATTTTTTACTACCTGGGTGTTCAGATAGCACTACTTTTACTTCTTGGGATTTAGATAACGCAGTGTATACTCCTTGGGCGTTTAGATAGCACCACGTTTACTACTTGGGCGTTCATATAGCATACGTTTAGTACCACGCGTTCATATAACACTACGTTTATTACTTAGGCGTTCAGATAGCACTACGTTTACAACTTGGGCGTTCAGATAGCACTGCGTTCACTATTTGGCGTTCCGATAGTGCTACGTTCAATACTTGGGCATTCAAATAGCACTACATTTACAACCTAGCCGTAAGATAGCACCACGTTTACTACTTTGGGCGTTCAGAAAGCACTACTTTTTACTACTTGGGCGCTCAGTTCGCACTACGTTCACTACTTGGCTTCAGATAGCGCTACGTTCACTACTTGGCGTTCAGATAGCACTGCGTTCACTACTTGGCGTTCAGATAGCGCTACGTTCACTGCTTGGCGTTCAGATAGCGCTACGTTCACTACTTGGGCGTTTCAGTCTGAACTACCTTTTACTTAATTTGTCACTCATCAATGCTAGTACTGCTTGTGTCGTTCCTCCAGCCACAGTTAATTTCATCGAGACAATACTATGATGAAAAATTGAGATCGAAGTGACATGGCCTAAGTGCCGCTGAACCAATGGGCTTTAATCGAACCAGTCTCATCAATTATCCACACTTCTGGCCGCGTTCGTGGGAGGGGCATGAGCGTTGTGTATCTACTGTACAGATTTGGTCGGCAATGCTGGAATTTTCGTTCACATCTTTCAGTTACGTTACTAAGAATTTACCCCAGGAAACGAAGCACAGTAGAATCAAACGTTTGGCGTGTGTACAGATAGAATTGGTTTTGATGGCGGTGGCTTATTCCGTGTTTGTTTGCTTGTTTTTTTCTGTTTTTGTGTTTTCTTTTTTTCTTTTTCTTTTGTTGTTGTTGTTGTTATTGTTGTTGTTTTGTTGTTGGTTGTTTTTTGTTTATTGCTTTTTTAAGGGTTTTTTTTTGGGGGGGGGGGGAGGGGTCGTTATTTCAGCCGGATGGCGTGTGGGAGAAAGCAAAGATGGTTTGTTTTGTAACGTAAAGAAAGAGAAGATAACGACAACATGGAGAAACCTTTAAGATTGTACAAGACCTAAGCAAACAGGTTCAGTCAACCCATTCAGTACAAAGACGACTACTGTCACACACAGGAAGAGAACGCAATTTAAAAAAAGGTGGTCTGAACACTGCTCCGAATTCTAAAAAAAGATGAAAAAGAAAAAGAAAGAACAGAGAAAAGAAGATCCAAGTGTGCTAACACTACATCAAAAAAAGATTCCATCAAATGATGGATTGACTTAGTGACGTCGCTGAAATGTTGTTAGGCTGCCGGCATTATCAACGGTCCTGCAAAACTCTTGAAATATGACAGCGAGGCGGAAACTCATGTTCTAACTGCCACCTGTGACCAAATCTGGCACACTGGGAGTGGCTCTTGCCATGGCCTTAGTCTCTATTTTGTCATCCATTTCAAGAAAGGAATGATAAACAAAATCACGACCACCACGCTGTCAGTTGTAATCAGTCATGCCATGCCATCAAAATATTGCTCAAAATCATTCTGAGCGGATTACAAAGGCAAGTAAATACCATTATTGTCAAAAACATGACTGGATTTTGAAAGACAAGAATACTACTGTTCACTACTGTATCCATTTTAACAAGCAAAGCCAGCACCAGAGGGAGTTTTGCCACGATTTCATCGACTTCAAGAAGGCGTTTGATAGCGTCTGGCAGGAGGCCCTTATGTGCTATAAGGAACAAACTGAACATCGGACAACCTTCATCAACGCATCCAGTAACTATAGTCCAAAACGACCAATGCAGCACTGTACAGAGTGCTAATGGAGAATGATTCCACATTTCTGTTGGAGTTCGTTAGGGCTGCCTTCTATCTTCCATAGTTTTCAACATATACACTGAACCGCGTCATTACTGATGCACTGCAGACCATGTCATCGATAGTCTAGCAGGCATTGATCAAGAGCTCGACAAGGTTGCTCAAAGAGTGGATGCATCATCAAGAAGAATTAGTATAGAAATCAGCACGAAAAAGACCAATTTCATCGCCGGTCCAACACCACCATCACTACTTATATATATGTCCAAGGAAGCAAAAAAAAACCCTATGTTCAACTCTTCACTTAAATGAGACCTATTTTCGGCAATGAAGGATCCAAGCCAAAAATCCTCTCGAAGACAGTAAAGACAACATCAGCATTTTCCATACGAAAACTTGTATGGAAGACCCGTTATATATCTTCACTAAACACACGACCAAGCTCCTGCGTGCAATGGTATATTCAGTGTTCTCGTACGCATACGCAATGTGAGCCATCACAGCAGGTCTAGAAAGAGGAATCCTGGCCATAGATATGAATTTTTAAGCAAAACACACAACAACAAACATTCAAATCATATTACCTAAGAATAAGAGATCAATCCATCAAGCGGTTCTTCGGATAGTATTAAGGATCTGCTGACATCAATTATCAACAACAACAACAAAATACCATAGCCGTGCTGAGAATAACCCTTCAGGGACCTGTACTGAGGATGGGAAACGAAGTGGAAGACAATGAATAAGAACGATGGACTGACATGTTTGCAGTTTGAGCAGGCAAAACATTTGAAGAAACCTAGACCTTCAGACACAGGCGACAGAGCTGCAGAAATCTGGTGAACAGTTCTTCAGTGTGTCACTCTGATGACTCTTATTGGAGTTAAGGGAGAACCAGATTTCCTGTTGAGACCATATCCATTGGCTATCGAAAGCTATGCTGTCTGAAAACGATGTGGAAATGTAGGAAAGTGTGTGTGTGTGTGCGTGCGTGCGTGCGTGCGTGCGTGCGTTGTGTGTGTGTGTGTGTGTGTGTGTGTGTGTGTGTGTGTGTGTGTGTGTGTGTGTGTGTGTGTGTGTGTGTGTGGTGTGAATAGACTGAGAAAATAAGGAAAGCCAGAGCAAAATAGGAAAAGACAGGAAAACGTAGGAACAGTCATGGGAAAGTAGGAGAAGGCAGGACTACATAAGAAACAGGTATGAGGAAAGTGGAACATTGGAGAAAAGCACAGAAAAGTACATGAAGGTATGAAAGATTGAAAACAGGTAGGGATGAGGGTTTTTTCAGGGAATGTTTTCAAATAAACAGAGCAAGGGAAGCTACTGGAATATACAACTGCAGGGAACAATGAAAAATACGAAAGAAAATGGAACATAAATACATAAATTACAAAAAAAAGGTAGCTTGGTGGACGGAGCTGTCGGGCGTGAAGGTGGGTGCGTTACTGTCTAACATCAAGATAAACATTCTCTCTCTCTCTCTCTCTCTCTCTCTCTCTCTCTCTCTCCTCTCTCTCTCTCTCTCATCTCTGTACTCTTTCTTTGAGGGTCAATGACCTTCTTTCGTAAGCACAACTGGGCTCAGGTGAACTATATTATCGGTAGTGACCCAGTTAAAGCAGCGGAAACTCCCTGCAAGCATAACAAGGGTGGTTTCCCTTTCGTCTCAATCCAGATAGCCGTGGCTGTTTCGTGTCATTGCATCTGATTGGCTAGCTCCCCTAGCATCAATCTGCATACACCGTGGTTTGCATGCAGTCACTGAAACGTGAAACAAGTGGAGATGAAGCGTTTGAGAAGAAGAGGGGGACAAATTCTGGGCGTTCAGATCACCAGTCAAAAAAAAAAACGGTACAAGTCTCAGAGAACTGTTGACAAAGACGTCGTGAAACAGCATGCAGCATCATGTTGTCTTTCTCTTTGCTGTGTTGTCTGGCGACAAAACATACAACACCATCACACCGTCATATTTTTGTTTGCTAAGCTGTCAGCAAACACACACGGAAACACGACATAATTATTCTGTTTGTAGTGTTTGTCTGGGGACAAATTTTACGAAGACGACACCGTCGTTTTCTTCGTTGTGTTGTCTGTAGATAAACACAAACAGAAACATTGTCGCTCTCTTTGCCACGTTGTCTGGGGACAAAATACAACCATGACTTCATTAATCTTCTTGTGTCTTTCGCAATACTACTGTGACAATCTTCTCTGCTGTAATGTGTTAGAGAGAACACAGAAACATATTGTCAGGAAAAAATAAAACCATGTTATTGTGATTCTCCTGTTTTGTCAGACGACAAAGGCATATATCAATGTCGTCATTTTCTCTTCTGTGTGTTCATAGATCCATTACCTAAAGATCGTTTCCGCTGTGTTCTTAGGGGAAAAGCATACAACCATGATATCGCCATAATTAGTGCAGTGTTGTTAGAGAAGAGACATACAGTGATTTCAGATAATAAACAGACAACCGTGACATCATGTTGTCAGAGAACAAACATACATACTGTCATTCTCTCTTATATGTTTTCAGAGAGTAAATACATACAACCGTGACATCATAATCCTCTTACAGTGTTGTCAGAGAACAGATATGCAATGGTAACATCTTAATTTTACCTAATACGTTGCCAGAGCCCAAACATTCAGCCATGCGCGACAGCTATCCTCTCAGGTGTGTTGCTGAAGAACTGACGTGCGACACTGACCCGAGATCGTCACTTCTGTGTTGAGAAACATGCAGCCTCCATATCCTGACCCTCCTACATTATTGTCATAGATCAAGCATAAAACCGATCCTCTCTTCTTTGTGGGCAGGCAATAAATATTCAACCATGACATCACGATTCCATCTGTTGTGTTTTCATATGATAAGTGTGCAACCGTGACAACCTGAACCTCTCTGCCGACTTGCTAGGCTACAAGCAAATAACCGAGACATCAAGATCGCCTCTGATTCGACGTCAGGCGACAAACAATCATGACATCAAGAGATCCTTTCTGATTCGATGTCAGGCCACAAGCAAGCAATCATGAAATCAAGATTCCCTCTAGTTTGATTGCCGGCAACAAGCGAACAACCGTGACGTCATGATCCTCTCTGGTTTGATCTTAGCCAACGAGCATGTGAGCGAGACATCAAGATCACCATTGGTTTCGTGTCATCCAGCCAGTAAACAACCGTGGCATCAACATCCATTCACGCTTAATGTCAGCCAACAAGCAAACAACCGTTGCATCGAGATCCCTTATGGTTGGTGTCTGTCAGCAAACAAGATCCCCCTCAGGTTTGATGTCAGCTTTCAAGCAAACAACTGTGACAATGCCATCCTCTCTGTTGTACTTGTATTGTCAGGGATAGTCATTTGACTGTGGCATCATGATCTTTTCTCCATCGCTGTCAGGGAACATACCTTCTTCTTCCATCTTCTTCCAGATGGGGATGTTTAACCTGCCCGTGCTCGCAGTCTTCAAGTAGACTATTATGGCACACAGGTTGCATGCATTGTGTATTTTCGTGTAGCCGGTACTACACCCGTCTTAGGACATGAGCATCGGGATCTTTAGAGTCCGTGTATGATCTTTAGTGCATGTGACACAGACTAGACCTCGGTTTATAGTCCCATCCGAACGACTATATGGGGGATGGAGTCAGAACCAATGTTAACTCCGAGGGAAAAATCCCTAAACCGAAATTCAACCCGCAACCTCAGGATCACGAGTCCGGCGCTCTACCAACTGAGCATCGCCCCCCTACAAACTATCACAGAGTGATATACATAGGAGCTACACACACACACACACAACACACACACACAGCCATTCACACGGGCGATTTCCTTGGCCAGTCTTAAGGTACAGAGATCCCTTGTTCTATAGCGATCGCCTCGATCTAAGCGAGATGCCAAGTGTCAGCCTGAGAGACATTCTAAGCCCCCCCCCCCCCCCCCCAGTGCTCCTCCTCCCCAAGCAGTTACATCCGGTCATTATGCCTACCCCGGAGGGACTGATGGGCAGCACAACTTGTGTGTGTGTGTGTGTGTGTGTGTGTGTGTGTGTGTGTGTGTGTGTGTGTGTGTGTGTGTGTGTGTGGTGTAGCTCCTATGTGTATCACTCTGTGATAATACAGTGATCCTCCCTGAACACGTGTCAGAGAACAAACATGCAGCCCTGGCATCATTATCATTTCAGCATCATTATTTAAAAAACAAACATACAACCATGACGTTATCATTCTCTCTGTGATTTTGTTTCAGAATAAAATGCAACCATTATATCATGATCCTTTCTGTTGTGTTGCCCGAGAACAAACGTATGTCCATAATATTAACCTTGATCTTCTTTGCAGTGTTTTCTGGAAACATACAACCATGACATCTTTTTTTCCCTTTCTGTCGTTTTGTCTGGCAGCAAATTCACAACCATGACATCGTTTAACTTTCGGGACAAATATACATTGTAAAACGATCCTCTCTGTTGTGTTGTCTGGGAACAAGTATACAACCATGACATCATGATCTTCCGGGAACAAATATCCAATCATGACATCATAATCATCTCTGTGGTGGTGTCTGGGAACAAGGATACAACCGCGACATCATGATCTTCCGGGAACAACAATGCAACCATGACATCATAATCCTCTCTGTGGTGTTGTCTGGGAACAAATATGCGGCCATGGCATTATGACATTCCGGGAAAAAATAATCAACTATGACATCGTTATCCCCCTTTATGGTGTTGTCTGGAGACAAATATACATCTGTAACGTGGTCATCATCTCAGAGTTGTTTTCAAGAAAAAAAGTATACAAGCATGACACCGTTGTCCTGTCTTCTGTGTGTCAGAGAACAAATATACAAATATGACATTGTACTCCTCTACTCTGTATTGTCAGAGGACAAACCTACCTTCATGACATAGTGATCGATCCTCTTTTCCATGTTATCAGAGAAGAGTCATACAACCACGACATCGTGATATATTCTTTCTGGGGTATTGTCAAACAGCTTCTATAGAAACATGGCATCGTGATTATGTATCCTATGTTGTCAGAAAACAAATATACAACCACGGCATCGTATTTCTCTTTTGTGTGAGTGTGTGTGTGTGTGTGTGTGTGTGTGTGTGTGTGTGTGTGTGTGTGTGTGTGTGTGTGTGTGTGTGTGTGTGTGTGTGTGTGTGTGTGTGTGTGGAGAGTGAGAGAGAGAGTGTGTGTGTGTGTGTGTGTGTGTGTGTGTGTGTGTGTGTGTGTGTGTGTGTGTGTGTGTGTGTGTGTGTGTGTGTGTGTGTGTGTGTGTGTGTGTGTGTGTGTGTTATCAGAGGACATGTCACACAAAAACGACAATGTGATTTTTTTTCATTTTGTGACTTCTGAGAACAAATATACACTCCAACATCCCCCGATTCTCTCTGTTATGTTGTCAGACGACAAGCAAGCAAGCCTGACACCTTCCTGCCCCACTCAGAGCAGTCCCCCCCACCCCCACCCCCACCCCTCCCCCTCTGCCTCTCGCTCTGTTCCCATGCCAAGGGAAGACAGATGGGCCGAGCACTAGCCGTTTCATTGCATGTGAGATTGTCTTCTTTCGGACACTTCAGGCAGAACATTATTCTTTTGGCCGCAGACAGAGGAGGTCGGGGCTGGGGGGGGGGGGGGGGGGGGGGGTGGGGGAGTGGGAGACGGTATAGAGACGAGAGCTGAAGGAGGGGAGTGGCAAATGGGGTAAAGAGAGGGAAAGGGGAAAGATGAGGGAACTGGAGGGCATGAAAAAGGTCAGATTCGAGAAGGGGGAGCAATAGAGAACAGAGAGAGAGAGAGAGAGAGAGAGAGAGAGAGAGAGAGAGAGAGAGAGAGAGAGAGAGAGAGAGTGAGAGAGGCGGACAGACAGACGGACAGACGAACGGACAGAGAGACGACATACAGACAGAAACAGGGATATGGATAGAAGCAGAGACAAACACACAGACACGCGGACAGAGAGATTTTAGTAACGGAAATGATCCTGTGGTGTCGATCCACGGTGTTTACAGACCAGCAATCGCAAGGGGCCATATCAAAGCTGTGAGGACAAGTCAGTATTGTCTATATCAAAGTAGGCAAGCAAGCAAGTACGCAGCCCTATCTAGCCATGAACATATGATCAATGCTTCATTGAGACAGATAACTGATGAGAGAAGTTAAAAGACAGACAGGCAGGCAGACAAACAGACAGGCAGGCAGATACACAGCGAGACAGAGCGAGAGACAGAGACAGAGAGAATGAGAAAACAGACAGAGACAGACAAGAGATAGACAGACAGACATAGACAGAGATAGCGAGGGACAGACAGAGACAAAAAGAGACAGATACAGAGATAGGGGGAAGCAGACAGAAAGTCAAACAAACAGACAGACAGAAAGACAGACAGACAGAGAGAAACAGACAGAGACAGAAGATATTTTAGTGATGTTTTCCAGAAGATATTTTACTGATGATTGTGCATTGTCCTGGTATATGGTTGCTGTACTGTCGAAAATGAATTTTCCATCTTTTGGACAAATAAAATTGTTATCCTGTTATCCTGTTAGACAGACAGAGAGAGAGAGAGAGAGAGAGAGAGAGAGAGAGAGAGAGAGAGAGAGAGAGAGAGAGAGAGAGAGACAGAGACAGACAGACAGACAGACAGACAGACAGACAGACAGAGACAGAGAGACAAAGAGACAGAGATTTTGAAGATGACAGTCAACTCGTGAGGTTTTTTTTTGGTTTTTTTTTTTTTTTTTTTGGGGGGGGGGGTGTTTTGTTTTGTTTGTTTTTTGTACTCCCAGTCCTTATACAACAGGAAGTACTTTAGAATGGGAACGAAGAAATGCTGTCTGTGTGTGTGTGTCTGTCTGTCTGGGCTGTCCGTGGACAAAATGTTTTCCACTCGCTCCAGACAAAACTAATGGGCCGATCTTTCTGAAAATTTGTAGGCATGTTCATTATGGGCCACGGATGATGCCTGATGTTTTAGTTTACCGCTATAGCCGTTACTAACGGCTGTAACGGTCTGTAACGGTTTTTCTTCTTTACGGAATATTCCGAAAGTACTTGGCCGATCTTTGTCAAACTGAGCAGGTACGTTCATTATGGGTCGCGGATGATGCCCAGTTTTAGTTTACCTCGTTATAGCCGTTACTAACGGCTGTAACGGCCTGTAACGGTTTTTCTTCTTTATGGAATATCTCAGAAAGTACTTGGCCGATCTTTCTGAAAATTTGTAGGTATGTTCATTATGGGTCACAAATAATGCTCGATGTTTTAGTTTACCGTTATAACCGTTACTAACGGCTGTAACGGCCTGTAACGGTTTTTCTTCTTTATGGAATAACTCAGAAAGTACTTGGCCGACCTTTATGAAAATTAGCAGGTATGTTCATTAAGGGTCACGGATGGTGCCTGATGTTTTAGTTTGCCCCGTTATAGCCGTTACTAACGGTTGTAACGGCCAGTAACGGTTTTTCTTCTTTATGGAATATCTCAGAAAGTATTTGGCCAATTTATAAGCGGTTTGGATGATCGTGTGACAAATCGGAGCCTCTGTCCATATGTAAGTGATGTAATGCTGAAAATGGATTAAACAACCGTTACAAACCGTTATTCTGCCGTTATTTCTTATATATAGGTGGATTTAATGAAATTTGGTGTATAGAAAGGTTATCACACACAAATGGACTTCTTATAGTGTTACAAAGTTTTACCGTTAAAACCGTTATTCTTGACATATTGTCCGATTTGGGTGAAATTAATATGTACACAGGCTTTAGCCCAGTGAGAACTAAAATACCGGTTTCAAAAGTGTATATCGGTTATATAACCGTTAAACCGTTATTTTGCCGTTATTTTTTTATATATTGGTGGGTTTTAATAAGATTTTGTATATAGAAAGGTTATCACACACAAATGGCACTTCCATGTAGTGTTTCAAAATCTGACCGTTAAAAACCGTTATTCTTGACATATTGTCCGATTTGGATGAAATTTGGTATGTACACAGGTTTAGCCCAGTGAGGACTAAAATACCAGTTTCAAAAGTGTACATCGGTTAAATAACCGTTAAAACCGTTATTTTGCCTTTATTTCTTATCTCACAAAGCACTTGGCAGATTTATATGCGGTTTGGAAAACTGGGAGTACGTTTCATATGCTTCGCATTTTTTTTTTTTTTTTTTTTTTGGGGGGGGGTGCACTCAATACTTGCCATTCCCGAGATCTGTCCCACCTGATGTGTTTTCTTGTATAACGTCCCGTGCCAGAAGGTCACACACCCGACTTCACACACCCTTGCGCTCTCTAGAATCTCCGCAGTCATCAGTTCTACGCAACAAGACAGAGGTATACCACCCAATTCTATCCTTTGTGCTGTCCATCCAAAAAGAGTTCCTCTCATCCACCTCTGGTGGTCGCAAAGAAGAAACGGTTCTACTCTATGCCGGTTGCACACCGGCCATTCGTATTTTACCATTCATACCTTTTAAAAAGCGAAGAAGCTCCGTGGTGCATTCCATGTCATGTGCCACTCACAATGAAACATATTCTTTTAGAGTGTTGGGATTTGCATGATGTGAGACACAAACTTTTTACAGCAGATTCCATGAAAACCTTGTTCAGAGATCTTCCACCTGATGCGATCTTTGAATTCTTGAAAGAGATTAACATTTTTCATCGGATCTGAGATGTTATAGTGGAAAGAATTTTAACCAAATTTCGGGTAGGTTTTTAGATGTATTTTAAAGAGTTGTGTAGATAAATGACTTGTGAGTTGATTTAACGTGGTGACAGCCTGATATGGCCCTTTGCGGTCGGCTGAGCTATAAGCAACATTACCTTACCTTACCATCCCCGGAGCCTCGCTAGCCTCCAGGAGTCCATTCCAGAATAGTCCCGGGAACTGTGAGTCACGGCAATATACACATCCATGGGGACCGAAGAGGTTAACAGTTTTGAAAACTGCGAGGAAAATGAATGTGTTGACGTTCTGGCTGGTGTAGTCCTTTGCCCTATTGTATCCTTGTCAGAGATGGAGAAAATCCGCCTAGAGGATATTTCTCAAACGCGAGATTTTTGAAATCAAATTATCATAACAACAATAACAATAATTATAATGATAATAATAATGATGATGATAATGGTAATAAAATAATGATGATAATAATAATAATAATAATAATAAAATAATAGTAATAACGAAGATAATAATGAAAATAATAGTAATAGTAGTAGAAGTAGTAGAAGTAGTAGTAGTAGCAGTAATAACAAGAAGAATGATAATAATAGTAACAACAACAACAACAGCAACCACAATAATAATAATGATTGTAAAAAAGATATTAGTATTGTAATAGTAATTATAATAGTAATGATAATAACGATGATGATGATGATGATCATAATGATAATAATGATAATAACAGCAACAACAACAACAACAACAATAATAATGATGATAATAATGATATAACAATAATAATGATAAAAATAATAACAATAATAATGGATACTTATATAGCTCGAGGGCCCCGTGGACAAAGGGTCAGAGCGTTTGCCTGTGGAGCCGACAGCCGTGAGTTCGAACCACAAGTGGAGTCCAATTTCTGCCGCTTGAAAACCATCCCCTCCATCCATCCCTCCTCCCAGCAGATGTACCTGATTCACTTTAGGCTAGGTTAAAGGCAGCTGAAGGAGAGGGGTGGGACCCGCTGTCCATAATGCCATGCCCTAGACTCGATGTATCCCGTTCAACAGGCTATCCGAATTCGAACCTTTAACCATTTATATATAGCACATTGCCTAAAGAACACCTCTGGGTGTTTATCAATAATGATAACTGTAATGATTATAGTAGTACATGCGCACAATACCCTGACCATTCTATATGAGAGATTCTGTCAGTGAAGACGCATACACACGAAAATGCACTCAACGTGCTATGCATCCAAGAACAGACAAGCAAGCATACCGTTAACAGAAGGGCAAGGCTGGGGGGGGGGGGGGGAGATCACTGCGAAAGTTAGGAAACCGAGACAGAGAGAGAAAGGAGAACAAATAGTCAAGAAGAAGGAAGAAGAAGAAGAATACAGACAGGCAGACAGACGGACGGAACGGACAGGAGGACGAACAGGCAGGCATGCAGAAAGAGAGACAGACAGACAGACAGACAGACAGGCAGGCAGACAGAGAGAGAGGAAGACAGAGACAGAGAGAGAAAGAGACAGATTTTCCCCGACCAATTCCAAAAGATGGATGAATGACCCTTCCGTGTTAAACCAATTGCAAAAGACAGATGCGTGACCATACCGTGTTAAACTAATTTCTCCTGTTTTTTTGTGGGGTTTTTTTTCGGGTTTTTTTTTTCACTTTTACGTTTCGTCATGCATACAAATAGCCACCATTTGTTAGCCATGCCAGAGGCTGGAAAAAAACAAAGGTACTCGTGCAAATGCATGCACAACAAAGAAAAGAATGTTGAATTATCATGTGGAGCACACACACACACACACACACACACACACACACACACACACACACAACACACACACACACACACACACACACACACACACACACACACATTTTATGATACATGCATGCATACTCGTCGTGCATATATACATAGATGTCTCATACACATAACATACATACTTACACAAATTTGACATCTTACGCATTCTCTCGCGCTTAAACAGTCGCTGTCTCGATCTCGTCACCTCCAGAAAACCATTTCCTCCATTGACCATGTCATGGGTTCTCCAGCCAACATGATCTGACGGTCGTCAGCCTTTACTCTAAGCAGTTCCCGGGCCCCTTGGGTGGTCTGGACAAAGCAGACGGGCCCACGAGCCGCCCAGGAAAAAAAATTACTCTATTGTAAACGCCACTTAATTCTGCGTGGCATAACTCGTGGGCCCCTTGCGCCCCTCATAGGCTAGTCCAGACACGTGCGCTTTCGAGGATACTGTCTCTAGCGTCATTGGCAAGCCTCGAGGGTTTCTGGTGGGTCCCTCATGGCTTACCTCACGTCTCTGCTGGGCCAACCTTCCAGGCCTTTCCCGGACCCCCCTGCGGGATGTTCGTGCAACCTTGCGGGTTGCAACGTTGGCAAACGATATTTTTCCCTCCCCCAACGAACCTGAAATGTCCATTGTCAAACAGTTGAACGCTTGAACATGTGAATGACCGTGACCACGGACCGAAAATAGACCAGTGGTCCTTATAACCGAGTTTTGTTGGCTGTTTCTGAGTGTAATTAAATGCAGCTGTTTTCTGGTTGGTTGGTTGGTTGGTTGGTTTTGTTTATTTGGTTTGATTGTGTTCTGTTTGTTTCTTTGTTTTTGTGATCGTTGTGAACTTGATTGTTTGACCAGTTTGAATATGACTCAGGACTTCGTTTTGTCACACCTTCTGCGCGGCACTTGCCTCCAAACCAAATTTCTAGCCAAGAAAGAGGCCATTCTCCTTTTACTTGTGTCTGTTGTTTTTTCTGTTAGAGGCCATTCTCCTTTTACTTTGTGTCTGTTGTTTTTTCTGTTAGAGGCCATTCTCCTTTTACTTTGTGTCTGTTGTTTTTTCTGTTAGAGGCCATTCTCCTTTACTTTGTGTCTGTTGTTTTTTCTGTTAGAGGCCATTCTCCTTTTACTTTGTGTCTGTTGTTTTTTCTGTTAGAGGCCATTCTCCTTTTACTTTGTGTCTGTTGTTTTTTCTGTTAGAGGCCATTCTCCTTTTACTTTGTGTCTGTTGTTTTTTCTGTTAGAGGCCATTCTCCTTTTACTTTGTGTCTGTTGTTTTTTCTGTTAGAGGCCATTCTCCTTTTACTTTGTGTCTGTTGTTTTTTTCTGTTAGAGGCCATTCTCCTTTTACTTTGTGTCTGTTGTTTTTTCTGTTAGAGGCCATTCTCCTTTTACTTTGTGTCTGTTGTTTTGTTCTGTTAGAGGCCATTCTCCTTTTACTTTGTGTCTGTTGTTTTTTTCTGTTAGAGGCCATTCTCCTTTTACTTTGTGTCTGTTGTTTTTTTCTGTTAGAGGCCATTCTCCTTTTACTTTGTGTCTGTTGTTTTTTTCTGTTAGAGGCCATTCTCCTTTTACTTTGTGTCTGTTGTTTTGTTCTCTTTCTTCACTCGCGTGTTTTCATGTCCTTACTAATCTATGTATTATTTCACCATGGTTCTTCAACAAAAGATTTGCCTTTGGAGATTTAGATTTCAACGAAAAAAAACACAATAAAGTCTGAAGCGAGTTTTGGGGATTTACAATGTAATTTGGTGACAGAATGACTGCGAAATTGAAGGTTTGACGTGTCGTGACGATTATACGTTTGCAAACATTTGAAATACGTAATTATGGTTAAATCTTAGATCAGTAGTATCAACCTTCTTCGTAGGTTTACACGCACAGTTTGCGTTGTTTCTGTGTGCAACTTTACTGCAGTCTATTTTCATTTACTCTGAAACAGAATTTACATGTTACATGTCTTTCGCATGGAGAAAATCCGTTCACGTCACCATTGCTAAGATGGTCGAAGTCGTTATCGTCCTCCTCTATTTCGATTTTGGGGAGTTGGTTGTCGCCCTTGATGGTCTCCTCACTTGCCGATGTAAACGATTTTGGGCCTCTCTAGAACACGCTCACCGTGGGAAATGCACGTCATAAAAGTGACTAAAAAGAAAGAACCACAAACAAAATGTATAAGCTAGATATCGTACGTGCTTGCTAGGAAGTAGTTTAGTTGCCTTGAACAAGCGCACTATCTCAGGTGAGTGTATTTTACTGGGGGTCCGAAAATTGTAAGCACCGTTGAGTGCGGTATCGTTAAGCGAAAATGGCGACTTCGTGTAGCGGATATCCTATAACAATCGTGATTCGAAAGGATGTTTCTCCATGCAGACGACCTGACGAAGGAGCTGCCTTTGCTTAGAGTAATGAAAATGGACTACGATAAATCTAATGTAACAAAAAAAAAACCCGCAAATTTTGAGGGTTGGAAAACTTCAAACGAAGTTTAGGCTACTGATCTAGGACTTAAATCTATTTCAGTTCTTGTTTTTGGTCTCAGTCGGCCGGAGATAGTTCTTAACTCTCAATCTAAAACTGCTTTGTATTACAAAATGTGAATTAGTCTTGATATGTAAAATAAGTACGTTTGCAGCTTGTACCTTCACCAGTTGCATTCGAAACGTGTTTTGTTGTTAAATTCAGACGATCTATAAATTGATTTGAGGAACATAATCTTGTTTGCTATAACATATCTATAACACTCACTACTTGAGTTAAGTCTTAGACGATAATGTCACCAAGAAAAGTAGTCCCGGCAAAAATCATTCTGGAAACTCGCAACGATGTACAGTTTTGAGAGAAAACAACTGTTCTTTCCATCAGCATACCATAGAGGAGGTTCCCCTGTGTGCATATCATGAAATGACCCATTGCTGGGAGACGTACTCATGTAATGTTTACATTTACAGACGATTCAACATAAATACCATAAGTGATTAACAATTTTAACAGCCCTGATACGGCTGTTTGCAATTGGCCGGGTTATAAACGACATGAAACTGAATTCGATTAATCTCTCTGTCTGTATGACTGTCTGTCTGTGTCTGTCTGTCTGTCTGTCTGTCTGTCTCTCTCTCTCTCTCTCTCTCTCTCTCTCTCTCTCTCTCTCTCTCTCTCTCTCTTCATCTCTCTCTCTCTCTCTCTCTCTCTCTCTCTCTCTCTCTCTCTCTCTCTCTCTCTCTCTGTGTGTGGTGTGTGTGTGTGTGTGTGTGTGTGTGTGTGTGTTGTGTGTGTGTGTGTGTGTGTGTGTTGATTTTCGTAGTTTCTTTTTCCACCTCTCGTTTTTTCCTGCATTATTTTTCTTTGTTTTATGCTTTATTTATTTCCTTTCTTTGTCTTTTGCTTTTATGGAGGAGGAGGGAGGTTGCTGAATGTTTGCTTTGTTTGTTTGTTTTGTCTGATGTTTAATTATTGGCTATCGGTTGTTTCTCTTGCTCGAATAGACCTCGCTTCTCTCTCTCTCTCTCTCTCTCTCTCTCTCCTCTCTCTCTCTCTCTCTCTCTCTCTCTCTCTCTCTCTCTCCCTCTCTCTCTCTCTCTCTCTCTCCTCTCTTCTCTCTCCTCTCTCTCTCTCTCTCCTTCTCCTTCTCCTCACGTCTTCCTCTCCCAGTTAACTGTTATGAAAATAAACATCTTTTATCCTTCTAAACATAGACACCCGTTTATATCCTATGTTCAACAATTTCAGTTTATATGCAGTTTTTAAATGTTTACGTAAGAGATTTTACGTGTGTGTGTGTGTGTGTGTGTGTGTGTGTGTGTGTGTGTGTGTGTGTGTGTGTGTGTGTGTGTGTGTGTGTGTGTGTGTGTGCATGCACGTAGAACAGATGGATACTCATTAAGTATTAAGCCAATCTCAACAGAATAGTCGTTAAGTATTAAAGCCAATTCCGACAGGCTGATGGACAGTAATTTAGTGATAAACCAAATCCAACCGAAGAATGGGTAGCTTTTTAATATTGAGCCAATTTCAACAGATGGATGGTTGGTCATTAGATTTATAGCCAATTTCAACAGACTAGTCGTTACGTATTAAGCTCCAGCAGACGGGTGGACAGCCATTCAGTGATAAACCGCGCTACCACAGCCATAGCTATTCAGTGACAAACTAATTCCACCAGACAGACAGACAGCCGATCAACATTAACCCCATTCCAACAGACGGGTGGATAGCCACGCAGTGTTGAACTAGTTTTAAAAGTTCTTAAATTTTTTTAAGAGTACTGTATCCGCCAAACATGAACAAACAAATTACAGGACAAGCCACGACGCGTTTCGACCTCGTAGGTCTTCTTCAGGCAAGATACACAACACCCAGGACAACGAAAATGTAGACCGAGCAATCACTGATCTCATCAAGTTCGGCGCAAGATGGGTTCCAAAAGACAGACAGGTTGTCATTGTATGTGAAACCGATTTCAAAAGACAAATCAATAACCGTCCCACGTTAAACTAATTCGACCAGACAACCACTGAGTATTAACCCAGTTCTAATAGGCAAATGGATTGTCATTCTATTTTAGACGAATTTGACGATACAAATGTTGAAACACTTTCAACCACAGATCGATGACCAGTCCATGTAAAAGCAATCTCAACAATCGGCTGGAGAACTACACATTTCAAGCTACTTTCTGCTAACAGATGGATCACATTCTGCATAAAGCAAATTGTAAAGGACAGCTGGATACGATTGCGTGTTACTTTAATTCCAGTTATACCAATTCCAACAGACAGATGGATAATCCCGTACTGCGTCAAATCAATTCAAACCAAACACAGAGTAATGAATAAATGTTAAACCGGTTCAGTCATCACTTGATAACCATTGTACGTTAAACTAGTTCCAGTAGACAGACGGATAGTCATTCTATGTTCCTTCACTTCCAACTGACATTCCCGTTAGACCAGTTCAACAGACTAATGGACAACCATCCCGTGTCCAACCAATTCGGTTTCACCAGACAAAAGGAGGGAGTCTGTATGGTAACCCAACGCCAACAGACAGATGAGCGACCATTGTATGATGAGCTACTTCCACCAGACAGGTGAATTACCGTGGTATGGTAACCCAGCACCACCAGACAGATGAATGACTATTGTTAGGTTAACCAGATAGATGGATAACCAATTAGCAGTAAACGAGTTCCACCAGACAAATGAATGACCATGGTACTGCAAACCAGTTCCACCAGACAGATAAAAGACCATTGTATGCTTAACCATTTTCACCAGAAATGTGAAAGACTATCGTATATCAGTGCCACTAAAACGACAAAGGACAACTGTATGGTAAACCAGTTCCACCAGAAAGGTGAAAGACTATTGTATGGTAAACCAGTGCCACCAAAACGACAAAGGACAACTGTATGGTAAACCAGTTCCACCAGAAAGGTGAAAGACTATTGTATGGTAAGCCAGTGCCACCAAAACGACAAAGGACAACTGTATGGTAAACCAGTTCCACCAGAAAGGTGAAAGACTATTGTATGGTAAGCCAGTGCCACCAAAACGACAAAGGACAACTGTATGGTAAACCAGTTCCACCAGAAAGGTGAAGGACCATTGTATGGTAAGCCAGTGCCACAAAAAAAGATGAAGACCCACTGTATTGTAAACCAGTTCCAACAGAAAGATGGACGTCTCCATCCTGATTCTATGAATATGAAGAGGAACTCCAGACTCATCGCTGCTTCCCCATTTTATCTGCCGACCGATTTCCGAGCTGGAATAAAATACATACATTAGACTGGTGGTCACTAGTCTGTCTGCCTGCCTGCCACAGTGAGTCACGTCTATCAGAAGACTAACCCATGAAATCATTTCTATTACTGGTGGCTTAGCACAGAAGGGAGATGATTTGGTTTAATGTATGCGTTGTCATCGATTGAAGTGTGTCTACTGTGTTACAGAGGAGCAAGCCAGGGTACTGGCGCATTTCAGTTATCTAGCACAGAAACTTTATCTCATTTTTCAGGTTTGACAACAGGGACCAAGTTCAGGAAAGCAAGCCACGAGACAGAAGATTAATCGGTGGCCTTTTGCCGTTTCTTGGTAAGCACTGGTAGAGAGACTGGCGTGTCGTAGCATTCAGGGAAAGGAAATTGCCTTTTTCTAATCGACTCAGCTATTTTGTGTCAGCAGGTCGATTTTTTGGACACTTTTTTATTTCTGTCTTTTATCCCACTAACAGTATAAAATGATGCTAGGTTATGGTTACTGTTGCTGGCATCTTTAAACACTTGGATTTTGATTTTGAAATAAATCAGATATTACTTCTGATTACAACAGCGTTCAGTATGTGTTAGTTCCATCATGGTGATGATGTCCCACCTGCCACTGAACAGGTGGAACACATTCAGTGCATGACTGGGTTCCTTCGAAGAGAGTTGTTCATCCACGACTGCAAAAGTGGTCTTGCACCAGAACGTTTAAGTCTATGTGCATATTGTTGTACAGAATTTTGCATTACAATCTACCAAATGACTAGAGCATTGTCATGATCGTTTTGTTACATAAACACCATCTGTACACACAAACACACACACACACACACACACACACACACCACACACACACACACACACACACACACATCACACACACACACACGAACACACACACACACACACACACACACACAACACACCACACACACACACACACACACACACAACACACACACACACACACACACACACACACACACACACACACACACACACAACACTCCCCCACACACACACACACACACACACACACACACACACACACACCACACACATCACAACAACACACACACACACACACACACACACACACACACACACACACACACACACACACACACACGCAGCACGCACACACAACACACACACACACACACACACACACACACACACACACACACACACCTTCTGTCTATTATATGCGTGTAAATGGTGTCGATGACGTTTGTGTGTGATTTCAACAGGATTATGACTAAGCTATCAAAAGCTGGAAAGAGTGGTTGTTGAAGCCTAACACACCCTTCGAGCAGAGTAATAAAGTAATGGCCAGAAGAAAGACGTCTTCCTTATTCTTATGTGCATTATTCATAATGTGCACAAACTTATCATACCAAACAAAAGTGACGGCACACATGCGCACGCACGGAAAGAAAACAAGAAACACACACACACACACACACACACACACACACACACACACACACACACACACACACACACACACACACACACAAGTTCGAGCACCCACATTAGAGAGAGAGACGGAGACAGAGAGAACAGAGACAGATAGAAACGAAGACGACAGACAGACAGACAGAAAGAGATGCCTTGTTTTACGCAACCGTACTCTAATGCTACAGTCTTCTTTCAAGCCATGCCGGGACCCTGTGAACCTCACCCAGCTCAATGTCCCTGCAGTCATCAGGCTGTGGACCGTCAGGCTTCCGCTGCAATGCCCGGTGTGGACTTCAACCTCTGAAACGACCGTGGGATGCTGTCAATAACATCATCAGGAAGAGCAGGAAGGAGAGAGAGCGGGAAGTAAAGACTCAGAGCAGTGGACAGCTGAATGGGTGGACAAATCCATTTCGCTATCTACACATCTTGCACTGACCTCATATCGCCAGCAATTATGACGTACTCTGTGAACCGCAATGACGTCAATGCCGTAACGTCCCACCCATTAGGCCCACAATGACGTCGTTCAGCTTCAGATCCAGAGGAAATCAATGTCAGATTCCTGACTCCACAACTCTGGATGGCGAACAGGTCGGCCAGCTATCCATCGGACAGCAAAACAGCGGGCCTGAGCCACACATGAAGACAGCGATTCACCAGGGACATCATGGGTTCTTTCTTCTTCTCTTTTTTTTTTTCAATGGGGAACACAACAGGCTGTAGTGGTCGATACTGAAGTCTGGTTACAACTCCTGGCCCCCTAACCCAACCCCACTGTTGTGTCTCCCCCCCCCACTCTCTCTCTCTCTCTCTCTCTTCTCTCTTGTCCTAACCCAACCCCACTTTGTCTTATCCCCCACCCCTCTCTCTCTCTCCTACCCGCCTCCTCTCTCTCTTAACCCCCTCTCCTCCACCTCCCTCCCCTGATCCACGCCCCCTCACCCTTCGCACACTCATTGATCCAGGGGGAATAAAAATGTCTGCAGCGTCTATCAATCAGTCGACCAGAAGGTGGAGGTTCTGTGACGCTGTCACGAGGTTATTCCCCTTTGCCCTATATGTTGCTTCCGCGCAGCTGAGCAGGTCTGACAACGGATCCATCTTCAACGCGTCGTCGGTTGATTCCTTGGCGTATGAGAGTAATGGGAGATCATCCTTGTGATCTCACCAAGGATGTGAAAAATTATTTCGGGTACATCATGACTGGCAACTAGTCCAGGTAGAGTCGTTTGTGAAGGGTGTCCAACCAGCAACGGATAGTGGACGATCTGTGAGTTTCTAATCTTTCCGGTTTATTTCTCATAGATGTTTAGAAAAAAAAGGATGATCTGTAGTTTTGAGGTCTTACAAATCTATTTCACAAAGAAATGAAGATTTCGCATAGTATGCGATTCATGCTTTTAAGTTCTTACATGTTTATTTCTCTTAAACATCACAAATTCAGATCCATTTTGAAGTTTTTAAATATTTGATGCAGAAATTAAGATTCCAGACCTAAGACAGTTTGTGCTTGTAAGCTTTTTGCATCGTCTGTCATACATTTCAACTATTAGATGACATATAATCCGCGGCTTATACTTCTCAAACATTTATTTTCCAGGGATAATGAAGTTTCTAGTAGTAAACAAATATCTTTGAAGTGGTGTTGATGACTTTATTGTGTTGTTCTCTGTCTCCAGGCTGATTACGGTATGGAGAAACATGTGGAGTCAAAGATTCAGAGATGTCGAATCCTTTTTTCCAGTCCAGGCTTTGGATGATGCAATAGCAACATACATATATTGCATCACACGTTTCTGCGAACAAATCACTCGGTCCAGAAAAAAATCTCACATTTTCGTTTTTAGTTTTATGATTTTACTCAAAAATGAAAATCGAGTCTTCGTTACAGCACAAAGAATCTGTTCTTGGCATGAAAAAACACGGTTAATGCTTGCTTGGAATTGGACAATTCTCTGAAGCAGGGTATTTTGAAGACTTTCTGTAATGTAGTGAAGTTCGCTCCCATGTTACATTCTGTACAAATCCTATTTCCCTTGGCGTCATCTCCCTCGGGCCTCTTTCAGTCGGAAATGTACGACAACTACGACCATACTTTAGTCATGGATCTTCTTGATGTGGTGTCCTGTATTGTTAGCTGTTCTTAAGGTGATAACTGACGTGTCCTGCGTTATTAGTGGTTCTTAATTAAGGTAATAGCTGACGTGTCCTGTATTGTTACCGGTTCTTAAGTTGACAACTGACGTGTCCTTATTGTTAGCGGTTCTTAAGGTGATAACTAACGTGTCCTGAGATGTTAACAGTTCTTCAGGTGACAACTGACGTGTCCTGTATTGTTAGCGGTTGTTAAGGTCATACCTGACGTGCCCTTCATTGTTAGCAGTTCTTCAGGTGACCTGTCCTGACGTGTCTTCTATTGTTGAAGGTTTTTTAGATGGCAGCTGTGGTGTCCTGTATTATTAGCAGTTCTTAAAGTGATTGCTGACGTGTTCTGTATATTCAAAGGTTCTTAAAGTGATTGCTGACGTGTTCTGTATATTCAAAGGTTCTTAAAGTGATTGCTGACGTGTTCTGTATATTCAAAGGTTCTTAAAGTGATTGCTGACGTGTTCTGTATATTCAGAGGTTCTTAAAGTGATTGGTGACGTGTTCTGTATATTCAAAGGTTCTTAAAGTGATTGGTGACGTGTTCTGTATATTCAAAGGTTCTTAAAGTGATTGTGACGTGTTCTGTATATTCAAAGGTTCTTAAAGTGATTGGTGACGTGTTCTGTATATTCAAAGGTTCTTAAAGTGATTGTTGACGTGTTCTGTATATTCAAAGGTTCTTAAAGTGATTGCTGACGTGTTCTGTATATTCAAAGGTTTTTAAAGTGATTGGTGACGTGTTCTGTATATTCAAATGTTCTTAAAGTGATTGGTGACGTGTTCTGTATATTCAAAGGTTCTTAAAGTGATTGTGCGTTTTTGTATATTCAAGGTTTAAGTGATTGCTGAGTGTTCTGTATATTAAGGTTCTTAAGTTGATAGCTGACGTGTTGTTCATCATTGCCGATTCTTAAGGCGATAGCTGACGTGGCGCCCTCTGGAGGGGGAGCTCACTCACGCCGGCTCCGCGACTAAGCAATTATTGTCGTCAGTAGGGGACTCAGTAGGTGGTGTCCTGCGTAAGTTGGATCAGAACAGATGCTACTGAACACCACCGAAGTGACTCGGCAGCAGTGCAGTGTCTCTTCCATTGGGTTGCCTCTTGACGACTTGACATTGACTGCTCCCTGTGGATTGCCGGTGCCGGGGCTGCGGCAGAGCCGACCGGGCTGTGGCTGTGGACGGGGTGTCGGAATGAGCGGCGTGGGTGTATTGCCTCTGAGGTGGCGCAGAGGTTGGGACAGCAAAAAAAAAAAAGAAAAAAAAAAAAAGAAACTGGACAAGCCAAGCCGAAGTCAGGTGTACGGATCCACGCATTACTTTGCCTTTCAAACTTACGGATGTGCGTGAGAGAAATGACACAGATCTTCGTCAACGTCCAGCTTATCTTATGCATCACCCTCCCTCCTCACTACCCTCCTTCCCCAGCTGTGTGAGACGTTTGAAAGCTGGCCCGACCAACACATTTCCCCTGGATGGGTGTTGTGAGGGAAATGGAGACATCAGCGGCGGAATTGTTTCCAGAGATGCTAACATCAGCGACAATCCCCATGGATACCGAGATTCCAGAAGCCGTGTGGTTCGATTCCGGAAAAGTTAAAGCCGCATCATGTCAGTGGACATGTAAGTCGTCCTGCTTACGGACTCCGATCCCCAGGGTTCTATGGCTGTGGACAGCCCCATCCAGACGATCAGCAGGCCGTGTATCGACCAGGGAGCATGCGCCCATGACGGACCTTCTGTGGACGACAGTCGTTTGGAAATCCCCACGATCAATATCCTTACCCCCTCTCTTTTTCCCTCCCACCTCCTCCCTCCCCGCCCCTCCTCCTACTCTTGCCTCCCAATCCTGCTCCTTTTCTTTTCCTCCTTCGCCCCCCCCCCCCTTCCCACACACTCACAGACCCACCCAAATCCCATCCTCTCTCGCTCTCTCTCTCTCTCTCTCCTCTCTCTCTCTCTCTCTCTCTCTCTCTCTCTCTCTCTCTCTCTCTCTCTCTGTGTATCTATCGATCTATCTTTCTATTTACCTATCTATCTATCTATCTAACTGTATATGTAACTGTCTGTATGTCTGACTGTCTGTTAGTTTGTCTGCCTGTCTGTCTATCTATCCTTCTTCCCAGCTACTTTGCTAGCCATCTATCTACCTACCTAGCCACCCTTCTCTTTCTCTATCCCTCCATTTCTCTTTCATCATTCTGCTTGGAAACTGGTTTGTTCGGTCCCCTCTCTCTCTCTCTTCCTCTTCACATCCCCTACTCCAACCTTCTTGCCTCAGCGCCTGTTTGCCTTCAAAGAAAAGTCTCCAACTGACCACTGTCTGCACAACATGGAATTTCATTACGTGAGGTTTGCCGATTCGATCGCCGACAACAACCGGTACACGTAGTATGTAACAGGCTTCTCCCGATGTTCCGAGTTACTGGACGTGCACACCTGCTTAGCGACAGGACGCCTTTCGTGGTCACACGTACGGAAATCAAGATTACCTAATCACCAGCTGTCTTGGCGCAGTGGTTAGCCTCGCGGATTCTCAGGTAGGAGGTCATGGGATCGATTCCCATCAGAGACATTTATACATGTGGTTCATATCCTAATCTGAGTTTGTTATGAACTCAGTTGGTAAGGCTTCAACCATGCAGTCGACTTTCATTCACACTGACCAACACTGCAAATGTTTGTATCTCTCGGGTCTGGTTGACGCTGGTTGCATTATGAAAGCAAGCGTAGAGAATAGCCCTCCTTGACTTGCTGTCTCAGACTAGAATGAAAGTCAATAGCATCATTTTCATCATCATTATCCTCATCGATCGGAATTCTCTTTTTTAAGTCTCACATTATGTAGCCCTTCATGTCCTGCTCTCTTGATAATCTCTGTTTTCATTTCCTCTCCATGGTTTACGTCCCCGGTGAGAGAAGTGGGTCCACCGATTTTTACGCCCACGATGATCACGGACAAGACAATGGTGCTGATGAGAAGCCCTAGCACACAGCGGAATAGGGGGCAAAATGATAGCACGTGCCGCCAAAAGAGTTAATCTTGTGTCAAATAAATTAAAAAGGGTGCCGCTGTGCATGTTCAGAAGCAGACGAAATGTTTATTCATGTTATACCGGTGACACATATGAAATTAAACAAACTTTCTTCAATATTTTGTTCAGTGATTCAAAGGAAAATCCTGCCTTAAAAATGTCTGCATGAGAAGGAAAGTTCATGATGAGAACAGACAAGGACAAAAAGAATATATAACAAACACAAGGAAGGAGTATTTTATTGGGAAAGTCTTTTCTGGAAGGTTTCATCACAAGAAAAAGAAAAGCACAAATCTTTCCTGAGAGGAAGGCTTTATTTTGGGGAGAAAATCCTTGTACGGACAAAACTATTCCACCAAAGCGAATCGAGGGATAGGGTCTTTATTTTGGAGATAAATCTTGTATGTCAGAAAGATTGGACAGAGATAAGTATTTCAAAGGAGGGAATTTTTATCAGGTAATTTTATCACTAGATAGCATCCCTTGAAAAAGTCTTCAAAGGGAAAAGGCCATGATTCGGATGGTCTTTACTGATTCCCAGTGCAGTGGGCAAAGACATGTTAATGAAGAAAAGACGTTTTATCTGAAGTCTCAACACAGATATTTTATGATAAAAAAAAGTGTTCCCAAGTAAGAAACCTTTATTAGGATGCTCTTTGCTGGTACGTTTAATCAGAAAAAAGGTTAAACATATAGAACAAGGGAGTTTTCATACTGGAATACGTTTCATTGGTCCTGGTTGGTGGCTGGGTTTTTTTTTCCAGTATAAACAGCTCTCCCAGTCCTCGGTAAGTTCTATGCCAGTAACTTCCCCTTTTCTATGACACTTTGACTTTTTTCTTTACTGTCGTCTCCTGTTTTATATCTTTATAGTCGACTCTCCTGCCTTTTTCTAACTCTTGTTTCTGGTGACAATTGTAGCATACCAGTTTTAATGTTGTAATCTGTCGGGTAGGTAGTGAAAAGCGAATAGTCCACAGAGGACATTAGCTGAGCGTTCTGCAGTGTGTGTTACCAGATGGCATTTTGGAACGAATTTTCTCACACTAACGCTTTTCTTCCTTATCTTTTTTTCTAATCCTTTTTTGGCCTGAGAGTGATAATTTAAGCGAAACCGCCTGCCCATATTATGAACTATTCTTATCCTTGGGATGTCAATACTTCAGCTATCACATCATTCAATGATTTGTTAGTTTGTTTCTTTCGCAGGAAATGTGTGTGTGTGTGTGTGTGTGTGTGTGTGTGTGTGTGTGTGTGTGTGTGTGTGTGTGTGTGTGTGTGTGTGTGTGTTGTGTCTGTCTGTGCTGTCTGTTTCTCTGTCTGTCTGTCTGCCTGTAGGTCGGTCTGTGTTTGTTGTTGTTTAGAGGATATGACTATAGCTACAACAACCGTGAGATTTCCTTGTATTCGTTGTGGAACACTCCCTTGCCACCCAACCTAGAGGGGCAGGAGAAGGGGAACGTGGGCGGTTATTTAGAGGTAGCGTAGGAGAGGGGACAGAGCGAAAGTTTTGAGGATGGGCCCAAATGCCGTATTTGTATGGCCAGTAATGACGTCAAATTCTTGAGGGTTTTCAAACCTGCCATGAGATGTCGTGTCCGCGATGTGGTGGCAGCGAAGTTTTTTTTCGTGCATTGTTGAAGATTTCGTTTGAAAGAATCTTTCAATTGTGAAAAAAAAATTCCTGTTATGAAAAAAGGTTATCGCAATCATCTTCATTTATACACACACACATACATATGCGTGCGCGTGCGCGCGCGCACTATCACACACAAGCAAAGACAAACGTTCTAAGCTGTAGCTAGACAGACAGATAGGCAGACAGACAGACAGATAGACAGACAGACAAACAGACAGACGTGAGGAATAATTACAGCTGAGACGTGAAAAGTGATAATATTTTACGCTAAATACATTAGCAGCTTTCAAGATGCTCCGACCTGTCTGGACCTCATACACCATCTCTGCAAAAACCAAAATCCGCATCTTCAACACAAATGTGAAGTCTGTGCTTCTCTATGCCAGTGAAACGTGGCGCCCCACCAAGTCATCGACACACTGCCTGCAGACCTTTGTGAACAGATGCTTGAGGTACATCTATCGCATCAGGTGGCAGGACATGGTCACAAACGAAGACTTGTGGAGAAGAGCCGGAGAAGAGCCCATTGAAGATCAAATTAAGCGCAGGAAGTGGGGCTGGCTTGGCCATACCTTCAGAAAACCGACATCCAGCGTTGTCCGCCATGCCTTACGACGAACCCACAGGGAAGACGCAAGAGAGGTCGACCGCGCACCGCCTGGAGAAGATCAACGGAGGCGGAGACAACTCGACTTGGCTATTCCTGGGGCCAGCTGGAAGTCGCCGCCCGGGACAGGCAGAGATGGAGAAGGCTCGTGGATGACCTATGCTCCACTAGGAGCCAACGGGAATAAGCACATTAGCAGTACGAAAAAAAGAGAATATGACCACAACATCTATTTGTTTTGATTGTTCCCTGATTTTATTCTAATAAGAATAGTGATGCTATGGCTGTGCAAAATGTATGAAATATCATACGGCAAATAAAAAGACCTACGTGTTTCTGAGTCTTTTGCCTCGATCATACACTGTGAATCAGGCACAAAGGACCAGGCTATTTGAAGAATTTCGAATACCTCAGACTGAAAATAAATATTTCAGCGTGTTTGGAACAGACCGATACAATTCATGGTTTATAGACTGACGCTGCAGTTCATACTTTTGTTCATGAGATCATATGTTAAAACACTATTTGTTATTTCACATTTTAAAAGAGTAAAGTAATCGTCAGCATGCGTTGTTATGGACATAACGCATTTTCATCCTCATCCCCACGATCATGATGTTTTCTTTTTTTAGTATTTCAAGCCATTATTCAACAAGTGTGGATAGCGTCGTCTTCAAGATCCAAGTAAAGGATTTACAAACACCAAGTCTGTATTGAGACATGTTTCACTGATGATGATTCGGTCGTTCCACAGTTGAACTGATCCCTCAAACTGTACATATACTTCTAATTTCCTATCTCTTTTCGGGCCCTGAGGCGTAAGACTCGAAGAATTTTGAAATGGTTCGAGGATTTGACATGTGATTTTACATTCAGTTTTGCAACTTATTTCTCTCTATTTTTCCCCTCCTTTATTACATTCCACATTTTGGAGTAGCTTAAGGAGTCATTGTTCTGCCGTGATAAGAACACAAATGGTGTGAGTGAGTGAGTGAGAGAGAGAGAGAGAGAGAGAGTGTGTGTGTGTGTGTGTGTGTGTGTGTGTGTGTGTGTGTGTGTGTGTGTGTGTGTGTGTGTGTGTGTGTGTGTGTGTGTCTGTGTGTGTGTGTGTGTCTGTTCTGTGTCTGTGTCTGTGTCTATGTTTTGAATCCTGTGGGTGGATGATCACATCCACCATTGTCCACGTGTCTACTAGTTCTGGCCCAGATGCAGGTTAGCTGAATATCAGGCATCACAGATGGTTTTATCAAGAAGACAATACGATGATTCTGTCATCAAGAAACAATTCCCAGTTTCCCAGATCATATCAAAGAAGGGTGTCATGTTTATCATTTCAGCTCCCCCTTGACCACAGTTATACCTCTCCCTTCCCCTCCCTCCTCATCTTTATTCAAACAAGCCGTGGCTGAGTTGTTTTTTTCCTCAGACGAAGAGAGTCTTTATTGTCTGAATTTGTTTTGCTTCTGTTACGTGGGTGTTCAGTAAAGTAGGGCAGCAAGCAAAACATTTGTTTTCGTTTCTACTTATTCTTGTTCATTATTCATTGTCCTTCGTTGGTGTAATATATCACAACTTTACGAAGACAAGTTAAACAAAACATTCTTCCTGTTCTTCGATCGAAAAGACATGTCAAGGGAAATAACCCACAACATGACATCAATGGTGTCGCGGAAAGAAGTCCCAGTCTCCAATCACAAAGATGTATCAAGGGAAATAACCGAAGTCTGGTGAATCCATGACGACAACAATGGCGTCAGAATGGCATTAAACGCCTGTATACTGTTGTCCATATGGAGGCTTCCATCACGGAAGTGGTGCCAACTGCCCACCATCTCCTTCCTATCCTCTATCTGCAAATCCACCATGGGAGACTACAGGGGCGACCAGTCAGTCGGGAGCAGATGGAGGGGGGGGGAGGGGTAGGGAATGGGGGCTGAGGAATGGGTGAAGTGTCTATTAAGGGAGCTGAGTCCACGACCCAGTGGCGAAATACGAGAAGATTCGGAAGGACCGGAGCAATGAGATGAAAGAAGGGGCGTCAACAATCAATACATGCCATCAGCAATCAATACATGCCATCAGCAATCAATACATGCCATCAGCAATCAATACATACCATCAGCAATCAATGCATACCATCAGCAATCAATGCATACCATCAGCAATCAATACATACCATCAGCAATCAATACATGCCATCAGCAATCAATACATACCATCAGCAATCAATACATGCCATCAGCAATCAATGCATACCATCAGCAATCAATACATGCCATCAGCAATCAATACATACCATCAGCAATCAATACATACCATCAGCAATCAATACATACAAACCATCAGCAATCAATGCATACAATCAGCAATCAATACATACCATCAGCAATCAATGCATACCATCAGCAATCAATACATACCATCAGCAATCAATACATACCATCAGCAATCAATACATACCATCAGCTATCAATGCATACCATCAGCAATCAATACATGCCATCAGCAATCAATACATACCATCAGCAATCAATACATACCATCAGTAATCAGCAATCAATACATACCACCAGCAATCAGCAATCAATACATACCACCAGCAATCAATACATACAAACCATCAGCAATCAATACATACCATCAGCAATCAATACATACCATCAGAAATCAATGCATACCATCAGCAATCAATGCATACCATCAACAATCAATACATGCCATCAGCAATCAATACATACCATCAGCAATCAATACATACCATCAGCAATCAATACATACAAACCATCAGCAATCAATGCATACCATCAGCAATCAATACATGCCATCAGCAATCAATACATACTATCAGCAATCAATACATACCATCAGCAATCAATACATACAAACCATCAGCAACAATCAATACATACAAACCATCAGCAATCAATACATACCATCAGCAATCAATACATACCATCAGCAATCAATCAATACAAACAATCAGCAATCAATACATACCATCAGCAATCAATACATACCATCAGCAATTAATACATACCATCAGCAATCAATACATACCATCAGCAATCAATACATACAAACCATCAGCAACAATCAATGCATTCAAACCATCAGCAACAATCAATACATACAAACCATCAGCAATCAATACATACCATCAGCAATCAATCAATACAAACCATCAGCAATCAATACATACCATCAGCAATCAATACATACCATCAGCAATCAATACATACCATCAGCAATCAATACATACAAACCATCAGCAATCAATACATACAAACCATCAGCAATCAATACATACCATCAACAATCAATACATACAAACCATCAGCAATCAATGCATACAAACCATCAGCAATCAATACATACAAACCATCAGCAATCAACACATACCATCAACAATCAATACATACCATCAACAATCAATACATACCATCAACAATCAATGCATACAAACCATCAGCAACAATCAATACATACAAACCATCAGCAACAATCAATACATACATACCATCAACAATCAATGCATACAAACCATCAGCAATCAATACATACAAACCATCAGCAATCAATACATACATACCATCAACAATCAATGCATACAAACCATCAGCAACAATCAATACATACAAACCATCAGCAACAATCAATACATACCATCAACAATCAATACATACAAACCATCAGCAATCAATACATACAAACCATCAGCAATCAATACATACAAACCATCAGCAACAATCAATACATACCATCAACAATCAATACATACAAACCATCAGCAATCAATACATACAAACCATCAGCAACAATCAATACATACAAACCATCAGCAACAATCAATACATTCAAACCATCAGCAACAATCAATACATACCATCAACAATCAATACATACAAACCATCAGCAACAATCAATACATGCCATCAACAATCAATACATACAAACCATCAGCAATCAATACATACCATCAGCAATCAATACATACCATCAGCAATCAATACATACAAACCATCAGCAATCAATGCATACCATCAGCAACAATCAATACATACCATCAGCAATCAATACATACAAACCATCAGCAACAATCAATACATACCATCAACAATCAATACATACAAACCATCAGCAATCAATACATACAAACCATCAGCAACAATCAATACATACCATCAGCAATCAATACATACCATCAGCAATCAATACATACAAACCATCAGCAACAATCAATACATACCATCAGCAATCAATACATACAAACCATCAGCAATCAATACATACCATCAGCAATCAATACATACAAACCATCAGCAACAATCAATACATACCATCAACAATCAATACATACAAACCATCAGCAACCAATACATACAAACCATCAGCAACAATCAATACATACCATCAACAATCAATACATACAAACCATCAACAATCAATACATACAAACCATCAGCAACAATCAATACAAACCATCAGCAACAATCAATACATACCATCAACAATCAATACATACAAACCATCAGCAACAATCAATACATACCATCAGCAATCAATACATACAAACCATCAACAATCAATACATACAAACCATCAGCAACAATCAATACAAACCATCAGCAATCAATACATACAAATTATCAGCAATC
Organism: Conus ventricosus; assembly: GCA_018398815.1. Taxonomy (NCBI): domain Eukaryota; kingdom Metazoa; phylum Mollusca; class Gastropoda; order Neogastropoda; family Conidae; genus Conus; species Conus ventricosus. Next base: position 67,116,364 of record CM031608.1, read on the forward strand.
AATACATACAAACCATCAGCAATCAATACATACAAACCATCAACAATCAATGCATACAAACCATCAGCAACAATCAATACATACAAACCATCAGCAATCAATACATACAAACCATCAGCAATCAATACATACAAACCATCAGCAACAATCAATACATACCATCAGCAATCAATACATACAAACCATCAGCAACAATCAATATATACAAACCATCAGCAACAATCAATACATACCATCAACAATCAATACATACCATCAGCAATCAATACATACAAACCATCAGCAACAATCAATACAAACCATCAACAATCAATACATACCATCAGCAATCAATACATACAAACCATCAGCAATCAATACATACATACCATCAGCAATCAATACATACAAACCATCAGCAACAATCAATACATACAAACCATCAGCAACAATACAGACGGAAACGATTGCCGACTGGGGAAGGGAAGGTGGGAGGAGAGCAGTAAGGTGATGTCTAAGAACCTCTGAGCGAGGTAAACAGGCTAGTGGAAGATAAAGAGGGATCAGAGTGGTGAGATATAATTATATAGGGTAAAGGGGATGAGCGACTGCCAAGATACAACAAGGGGGTGGGGTGACGGAAGGCGTGGGTGGAATATAGGAAGACAGGGGTTGAGGAGTGGGAGGTGGAGGGGTGGGTTATAGGTCGTGAAAGCAAAGGGTTGAGGAATTGTTAGGGCAAGGCGGAACGGCACGACTGTGAAAGCAAGTGAATGGAGGGTAAGATGGAGTAGTGTGAGGGCAAAGATTGGGAGAGCAAGAGTTGATGAGTACGATGCCAAAGAGTAAGAAATCAATGGTTCAGGGTGTGATGGTAAAGGGGTGGGAGAGCTATGGTTCAGGGTGTGATGGTAAAGGGGTGGGAGAGCTATGGTTCAGGGTGTGATGGTAAAGGGGTGGGAGAGGAAGGGTTCAGGTTGTGATGGTAACGGGGTGGGAGAGCAAGGGTTCAGGTGTGATGGTAAAGGGTAGGAGAGCTATGGTTCAGGGTGTGATGGTAAAGGGGTGGGAGAGGAAGGGTTCAGAGTGTGATGGTAACGGGGTGAGAGAGCAATGGTTCAGAGTGTGATGGTAAAGGGGGGGGGGGGGGGAGAGCAATGGTTTAGAGTGTGATGGTAAAGGGTGGGAGAGCAATGGTTCAGGGTGTGATGGTAAAGGGGTGGGAGAGCAATGGTTCAGGGTGTGATGGTAAAGGGGTGGGAGAGCAAGGGTTCAGGGTGTGATGGTAAAGAGGTGGGAGAGCAAGGGTTCAGAGTGTGGTGGTAAAGGGGTGGGAGAGCAATGGTTCGGGGTGTGAGGGCAAGGGGTGGGAGAGCAATGGTTCAGGGTGTGATGGTAACGGGGTGGGAGAGCAATGGTTCAGGGTGTGAGGGCGAGGGGTGGGAGAGCAAGGGTTCAGGGTGTGATGGTAAAGGGGTGGGAGAGCAATGGTTGATAAATGTGATGGCAAGGGGTGGGAGAGCAAGGGTTCAGGGTGTGATTGTAACGGGGTGGGAGAGCAAGGGTTCAGGATGTGATGGTAAAGGGGTGGGACAACAATGGTTCAGGGTGTGATGGTAACGGGGTGGGAGAGCAAGGGTTCAGGGTGTGATGGTAAAGGGGTGGGACAACAATGGTTCAGGGTGTGATGGTAAAGGGGTGGGACAACAATGGTTCAGGGTGTGATGGTAAAGGGGTGGGACAACAATGGTTCAGGGTGTGATGGTAACGGGGTGGGAGAGGAAGGGTTGAGGGTGTGATGGTAAAGGGGTGGGACAACAATGGTTCAGGGTGTGATGGTAAAGGGGTGGTAGAGCAATGGTTGATAAATGTGAAGGCAAGGGATGGGAGAGCAATGGTTCAGGGTGTGAGGGCAAGGGTGGGACAACAATGGTTAAGGGTGTGATGGTAAAGGGGCGGTAGAGCAATGGTTGATAAAAATTAATGTGAAGGGAAGGGATGGGAGAGCAATGGTTCAGGGTGTGAGGGCAAGGGGTGGGAGAGCAAGGGTTCAGGGTGTGATGGTAAAGGGGCGGTAGAGCGATGGTTGATAAATGTGAAGGCAAGGGATGGGAGAGCAATGGTTGATAAATGTGAAGGCAAGGGAGGGGAGAGCAATGGTTGATAAATGTGAAGGCAAGGGATGGGAGAGCAATGGTTCAGGGTGTGATGGTAAAGGGGCGGTAGAGCAATGGTTGATAAATGTGAAGGCAAGGGATGGGAGTGCAATGGTTGATAAATGTGAAGGCAAGGGATGGGAGAGCAATGGTTGATAAATGTGAAGGCAAGGGGCGGTATAGCAATGGTTGATAAATGTGAAGGCAAGGGATGGGAGAGCAATGGTTGATAAATGTGAAGGCAAGGGGCAGTAGAGCAATGGTTGATAAATGTGAAGGCAAGGGATGGGAGAGCAATGGTTGATAAATGTGAAGGCAAGGGATGGGAGAGCAATGGTTGAAAAAATGTGAAGGCAAGGGATAGGAGATCAATGGTTGATAAATGTGAAGGCAAGGGATGGAGAGCAATGGTTGATAAATGTGAAGGCAAGGGATAGGAGAGCAATGGTTGATAAATGTGAAGGCAAGGGATAGGAGAGAAATGGTTGATAAATGTGAAGGCAAGGGATGGGAGAGCAATGGTTGATAAATGTGAAGGCAAGGGATGGGAGAGCAATGGTTGATAAATGTGAAGGCAAGGGATGGGAGAGCAATGGTTGATAAATGTGAAGGCAAGGGGTGAAAGGCAAAGTTGGGGAGTGGGAGTGCAAGAGTGAGAGGACACAGCGTGAGGAGTGTGACGACAACTGACGGGGGGGGGTGAGGGGTGGGATAGCGTTAAGGGGTGATAGTACAAGGAATTAGAGTGATAGTACAAGGAATTAGCGTGATAGTAAAAGGGAAAATTAGAGTGATAGTACACGGAATTAGAGTGATAGTACAAGGAATTAGAGTGATAGTACAAGGAATTAGCGTGATAGTACAAGGAATTAGAGTGATAGTACACGGAATTAGAGTGATAGTACACGGAATTAGAGTGATAGTACAAGGAATTAGAGTGATAGTACAAGGGAATTAGAGTGATAGTACAAGGAATTAGCGTGATAGTACAAGGAATTAGAGTGATAGTACACGGAATTAGAGTGATAGTACAAGGAATTAGAGGGATAGTACAAGGAATTAGAGTGATAGTACACGGAATTAGAGTGATAGTACACGGAATTAGAGTGATAGTACACGGAATTAGAGTGATATAGTACACGGAATTAGAGTGATAGTACACGGAATTAGAGTGATAGTACACGGAATTAGAGTGATAGTACACGGAATTAGAGTGGATAGTACACGGAATTAGAGTGATAGTACACGGAATTTAGAGTGATAGTACACGGAATTAGAGTGATAGTACACGGAATTAGAGTGATAGTACACGGAATTAGAGTGATAGTACACGGAATTAGAGTGATAGTACACGGAATTAGAGTGATAGTACAAGGAATTAGAGTGATAGTACACGGAATTAGAGTGATAGTACACGGAATTAGAGTGATAGTACAAGGAATTAGAGTGATAGTACACGGAATTAGAGTGATAGTACACGGAATTAGAGTGATAGTACACGGAAATTAGAGTGATAGTACAAGGAATTAGAGGATAGTACACGGAATTAGAGTGATAGTACACGGAATTAGAGGGATAGTACACGGAATTAGAGTGATAGTACACGGAATTAGAGTGATAGTACACGGAATTAGAGTGATAGTACACGGAATTAGAGTGATAGTACACGGAATTAGAGGATAGTACAAGGAATTAGAGGGATAGTACACGGAATTAGAGTGATAGTACACGGAATTAGAGTGGATAGTACACGGAATTAGAGTGATAGTACACGGAATTAGAGTGATAGTACAAGGAATTAGAGGGATAGTACAAGGAATTAGAGGGATAGTACACGGAATTAGAGTGATAGTACACGGAATTAGAGTGATAGTACACGGAATTAGAGTGATAGTACAAGGAATTAGAGTGATAGTACACGGAAATTAGAGTGATAGTACACGGAATTAGAGTGATAGTACAAGGAATTAGAGTGATAGTACAAGGAATTAGAGTGATAGTACAGGGAATTAGAGTGATAGTACAAGGAATTAGAGTGATAGTACAAGGAATTTAGAGTGATAGTACACGGAATTAGAGTGATAGTACAAGGAATTAGAGTGATAGTACACGGAATTAGAGTGATAGTACAAGGAATTAGAGTGATAGTACAAGGAATTAGAGTGATAGTAAAGGATTTAGAGTGATAGTACAAGGAATTAGAGTGATAGTACACGGAATTAGAGTGATAGTACAAGGAATTAGAGTGATAGTACACGGAATTAGAGTGATAGTACAAGGAATTAGAGTGATAGTACAAGGATTTAGAGTGATAGTACAAGGATTTAGAGTGATAGTACACGGAATTAGAGTGATAGTACAAGGATTTAGAGTGATAGTACAAGGATTTAGAGTGATAGTACAAGGATTTAGAGTGATAGTACACGGAATTAGAGTGATAGTACAAGGATTTAGAGTGATAGTACAAGGATTTAGAGTGATAGTACAAGGATTTAGAGTGAAGGATGGAACGGTGGGAAGGCCTGGGTAAGGGTGGGGAGAGGGCAAGAATGGAAAGGCAAGAGTCCTGAGGCCATGACATCAGACACGACCTCTTGACACAGCGCTTCCAAGTCAAAGAAGATGACTACTGTGGGTACTAGTTCACACACGGACTAAACGGCGCGCTGTGTAATAATCCTGGAGCACACTGCACTGTTCGGTGGCCAAAAGGGGGATCTGTTTTCAGTCTCCAGTTCAGAACTACTCACGTTTTCCGTCACTTCACAAGGACAACTGGTCAGAGCTGTAGGACAACAACTGGTCGGGTTTATCAAATCTGTCTCTCGATTAAGAATGGGATTATTAGGGCTTTCTGCCAGGAGTGCAGAAAGAACCTTGTAATCCAAAGATGTGTGTGGCCTTTTAAGATAAAGCAAAGACAGGTTTCATGAAGTTGTTTGAAAAGTAGATAGTGAATAACACCATGACCAAAACAGAATTGCCATAGGTCTGAAGACTAGTTTGTGTGTAAACAGAGAAAGTGTTGTATTGGTTGTAATTTTCACATTGTTAGAGGAAACTTGGCAGAAAAGGGTAGTTGTGGTTGTTGTGGTTGTTGTTGTTGCTGTTGTTGTTTGGTCTGGTTTGTGTTTTTATTTTTCAAGTCACAGCTACTTTTTTAGCTGATGAAAAGTTATTTTCTAATTATGGAAATTACAAGTTGCCAAAAGCTTTCCTGTTATTTCTTTATTACGTTTTTTTTTCTTGAAGTTTTATGGTTTGCCCGGAGTAGAGATTCCTACAGGGATTCTTGAAGCAATTTGGAAGCGGAAGAGTATTCGGCCCGATCTTCGTCACTCTCTGCAGCCAGTCTTGGCATCCTGCCAGTCAAGGCACCGCAGCTCATCACGTCATTTCAGGTGTTTCAAGGCCGGGACGAACCGCTGAAAGAGTTCTGCGGTGCACCTGTACAACGCTGCTGGCAGATGATGTTGAACTGTCCTACTGTGGCTGACAAATGGACTGCAGATTCTGAAAGAGAGTGACGAGAGAGAGGAGAGAGAGAGACAGGCAAGCAGACAGACAGACAGACACAGACACAGAGAGAGACACACACAGGCGGAAATAGAGTTACACAGAGAGAGAGAGAGAGAGAGAGAGAGAGAGAGAGAGAGAGAGATGAGAGAGAGAGAGAGAGAGAGACAAACAGACAGAGGGACAGAGAGAGACAGATGGAAACAGTTACAGAGAGAGAGACAGAGAGAGAGAGACAGAGACATAGAGGGACAGAGAGAGAGAGAGAGAGAGAGAGAGAGAGAGAGAGAGGCAGAGAGACAGACAGAAACACAGAGAGACTGAGGGAGAGAGGGACAGAGAGAGACAGAGACATATGCAGAGAGAGGGCTAGAGCTGGGGCGGGAGGAGAAAGAGAAAATGCTCTGAAGGAAACATAATTTTGGGTGTTGTCATTTGATTCGGTTATTACAGCTTTAATCTATCTTGTACGGCTTTTTCTTAACCACTGTCATTCTAAGTAGTCTGTAATGTTCATCTTCCAAAATGATTTAGTACTGTGTACTCTGTGCGTGCGTGCACGCGCGCGCGCGCGCGCACATACGCGCGAGCGCGTGTGAGTGTCAGTGCGTGTACGTACATACGTACTCGTATGTGTGTGTGTGGGGTTGTGTGTGTGTGTGTGTGTGTGTGTGTGTGTGTGTGTGTGTGTGTGTGCGTGCGTGTGTGCGTGTGTGTGTGTGTGTGTGTGGTGTGTGTGTGTAGAGCACGCGATGGTGGAAAATAGAGAAGGTGGAAAAAAGGGAAAGAGGGGGTGGGGGTAGGGGAGGATAGATTGAGGCGGAGGAGAAAAGGGAGAGAACCGTGCCGCGGCACTGCAATGTAATGTATATGTCTGTGTGTTTTAATGGGTATTCTTAGTTGTTAACGTGTTCATGTCGTCCACTGCAAGACGCATTTCCTCATTGTTTTTAAATGAGGACAATAAATATTTGATTGATTGATTGATTGTGAATGGATCTAGATTTCGGCTTGGACATGTTAATAGATTCGAAAGTTGGACACTGATGGTCTGCAGTAAACATGAAGTTGAGCCCCTGTGCGCACTTTTTTTTTCAATTCCAGTTGGAATTAAACCAGGATGTTTTGCATTAGCACGTACTTTGGGATCGTTTATATGGTGGCCTTTATTCTGTTAATGAGAATGTTTCTGGGTGTTTCTTCAGGGTCGGCATTTTGCTCCATCAGTTCTTAAAGCTACTCCGGAAGTTCTCGGCAAAAAGATCCCAGTTTGCTCTGCAGTTTTGATTGGTTGAAAAGCGTTAACGTCCATTCCGCTCCACGTGGATCGGTGTCCATTCTGCGGACATGGGGGACGTCCCCCCTCTCTCCCCACCCTCAAAGAGGTGAGGGGGGGGGGGCTGCTAGTCGTGCAGTCCCTGGTGAAGTCTCAGAATGGCAGCTCCTCGTCGTCAAACTGCCCCTTATGAAAGTCATCGCTTTGCCTTGGGACTTCTTTTCTTCGGTTGTATTAATGACTGATTTCTCTTACGCATGTTCGCAAATAATTATTTGTAATGTTATACAAAAAGGGAAAGTCAAGTTAAAAGTGTAATGTAAATAAAACACGTGTAAACCAGTCAGAAGTAATGTATTTACCCCAAGGGAGAAGAGTGGATAGTGTAATATAACTAAAATAGTATAAACCAGTCAGTTGTAGTACATGTACCCTGAGGGAAGAGAATGGATAGTCTAATGTAATTAAAATACGTATAAACCAGTCAGTAGTAATAAATGCACCGTGAGAGAAGAGAGTGGATCGGTCCAACGACACGGTTGTCAATGCGGCGTCAAACAGCAAATACTTTCATTATTTTGGTATCCAAATTGTGAAAATAACAATTATCTTATACAGTGTCGTATCATGCAACTTACGATCGTGAATTTTTATTTGTCCTCTTCCCACAGTGGACTAACGATTTAAGAAAAAAAAAGTTGAAAAAATTCCACGTTATGATTCTAAGATATGGTTAATGCCGTTGTTCATACTTTTTGTAATCACATAAAATACGTCGACTCCCTGAGAGATAGTTTGGGTAAGCCAGAACATGGTGGCAACCTGTATCACGGTAGAGCAAAACCTAATTGTGATAAAGATAAACTAGCAGTTTATTGGAAGTGAGACTTGAAGCAAGGAAAACCATTACATGTTCTGCAGCCAAAGTATGTCCATGAACCGTAACCCTTTCGAGTATTCATCGTCATAAAAACTCGATCATGATGTTCATGTATACATTATTTCATCTGTATAATATGTTTCTGTGGTCGTGTTAATTGTGACTTGTGCATTTTCCAATGGGTGTAAACACTTCAAACTTGTGACCAGATTTAACGTTTTCTCTATCTGCATCAGCGGGTGTGAGTCATTCACAGAAAAGTATCAGCTTCCATTTTCGGCAGCTGAGTGATCTTCGTCAGCAGATACGTCTTCAAAGAACGGGCGTTGAGTTTTTCAGTGGCGCTGACAATAATGAAACATGTTGCAAAAAATCGGAGCCTCAAAATTAGCGTACAAAGGAAATCCTATAACCTTATACTTGAAAAGTTCAAAGGATGTTAGGGGAATGAACCTGGATCTGATATTTGTTGAATATTCCTCTTCGTCTTTCTTTCACGGCGCTGTTGGAGACATCTTCCTCATAGTTGCTGGGTGGATGAGTGGGTGAGAAAGTGGGTGGATGAGTGGATGAGTGAGTGGGTGGGATTAGAGGGCCTGTTTTGTGTGTTTGTTTGGTGGTTGGTTGGTTGGTTGGTTGGTTTGCGTCATCTTCACCAACAAGATTATGTTTTCACTCCTATCTGCTGGTTTGTTCCTTCTCTGTCAACAACACCACTGAACTGATTTTAATGACACTTCGCGCAAAGACATAAATGACCCAAGGATGAATTGATTAATTTTTGGGCTTTATCCCAGTCAAGAGCTGGTCAAGAATTTGTTTTCACATTCCTCAACACCTGTGAAATAGGGCATTTCTTGGCATTTTTGTCACAACCTCAGGAAATTATATGTGGATCCAAATCTTTGAAAAATCGGTCTTTCTAAATCAGTCTTCGAAAAATCGGTCGTATTCGCATCTATGAGCTTGTGAGATTTGGTGTGGATTGGTATCACAATCTAGATCCAGACATCTCTGGCAAAGATCCAAACTCTGCTGAATGCTCATCTATTGTTTTGGATTGATGATTGTTGTGAAGTTAGTGTTATTGTTCGTTGTTGTGGTCTGTAATGAAGACAGCAGGGACTGTGTACAATATCACGTCTATTCCTACAAAAACTGCACCATCCAGTCACCCCTGGTGGACATCAGTGCGTTGTCAAAGTTTTTATCTCGGGATTTCCAGCAAGTTCGTTCGCGTGCAAGCTGCCATCAGCACCCGTGCGAACCTAGGTGCGTGTCTGCATCTGTCTGGGAAAGGTTGTGACGAGGGCAGCAAGAGGCATGTGGGGACTGAGCTGAAAAAGAGAACCTCCCCTTTCACCTTCCACCCCTTACCCCCCGGTCCTCCCCCTCCTTCTCCTGCCCAGTCAGATAGCCCCACTCCTGGCAAATACTGTCTAGAAGTGTGAGAGGCACGTACACCCCGGCCATTTTGTCAATAACCTCAAAGGCCCTGACAACTCCGACAGCCAGACAGCCAACCCGCAAAAAACTACATTTTTTTTTTTCATTCTTCATCTTCCCCTGCGTACTCCTCCTTTTTGACATTTTGTGGTGAGGGTTTGAGAAGCCTTTTCTTCTTTTCTTCCAATAAAATCATCATAGCCTTGACAGAGGGTCTGTGAGGACTCATTGCGTGGATGGATGGATACATGTGGATGTACTGGCATGAAGGGACACCTGGAGATTTATTGGCATGAATGGATATGTGTGATTGCATTGGTGTGAAGGGATACGTATGCTTCTATTGGTGTAAGAAGATACATGTGGTTGCATTAGAGTGAAGGTATACCTGTGGTAGAATTGGCGTGGAAAAAACGTGTGGTAGAATTGGCGTGGAAAAAAATGTGGTTGAAGTGGCGCGGAAGGACAGGTATGGTTGTATGGACGTGAAGGAATATGTGTGGTTGTAGAAACATGTAGAGAATATGTGATTGTATTGGTGTGAAGGGATATGTGTGATTGTATTGGCATTAAGGGATACGTGCGGCTGAACTGGTGGGAAGGGAAGCGTGTGGTTGTATCATCATTAAGGGTACATGTTGTTGTATTGGCATGGAGGGATACTTGTGGTTGTATCGGCCTGAAGGGATACATGTGGCTGTACTGGTGTGAAGGGATATGTGTGGTTGTACTGGTAGGAAAGGGATACGTGTGGTTGTATTTTCGTTAAGGGATGGTGTGGTCTTATTGGTATGAAGGGAAACTTGTAGCTATTTTACAAGAAAAAAAGGAATGTTTGCGTTTTATTGACTAGGAGAGGTGAATTTGGCTGTTTTGATGTAGAAGGATGTCTGGAGGCTATGTCCCGTTGTATTGAGGTGGACAGACACGTGCCTTGTGTTGGCATGGAGTGTTGTGTGCGCTCGTGTTGGCGTGGAGAGACATAAGTGGTCATACTCACCTAGAATGATGATGTTGTTGCAGTAATGTGGAGGAGCACGTTGACGTTGATGACATACGCGGATGTGATGACGTGGTAAGATAATGTTGTACTGATGTGGACTTATACATGTGGTTTATATTGACGTGGAGAGAAAGTGTGGTTGTACTGACGTTGAAGGATATGTTGGCTGTTAATTGCTTTTGCACAGAGGTATGCGTCTTGTTGTATTGGAGGGAAGTGAAGCGCGTGGTTGAATTGGCGCGGAGGGATATCTATGGTTCCAGTGCCTGGCGGGACATGTGTAGCTGCATTTGTATAACTTTTGCTATAATGTCGTGGGGATACGTGTGGCTGTATTAATCAAGTTGTTATGAGGCAACCCACCAGAGGAGATACTGCTCTGCCGCCGAGTCACTTCGGTAGTGTTCAGTGGTGCCTTTTCTGATCCAACGTACGCAGGACACCGCCTACTAGGCCCCCCTACTGACGAAATGACTGCTTGGTCGCGGAGCCGGCGTGAGTAATTTCTCCCTGTGAGGACGCCAATATCCAGGTACAGTCCCCATGAATTTGTCGATACCGGTGACCCCGACAGAACCAAACCAAGGGCACAGACGTGGAGCAGCAAGCATGCACGAAGAGCCACAGAATTTGAAACTTTTTTCATGCTAATCGATAAGAATGAGGTATGTGGAGACGACGCTATGGATTTCCATTCTATTCTGAGACTGCACGACAAGTTTGTACTTTACGCTTACTTTCATAATATAGCTTGGCGTCAAACAGGCCCGAGAGATACAGACACACCGGCAATGTTGGTTAGGAAAATTTGAGGAACACCCTCAAAGACGCATCCATTAAAAAGATTAAACTTGACTGTTTAGTCCCAGTCTTTCCACTAAACCCATAGCAAATTCAACTCGGGACAGAAACAAAGTCCACAGATAAATGGTTTTGATAGGAATCAAACCCACGACCTTCCAGCCAGGAGTCCGCGACGGTAACCACTTCGCTCCGGCGACTGGTTCCATTAGAAGGTACTTTATAAATTCAGGTGGGAATGTCGATAATTGGTTATTTCTTAAATATGCCATCCAGCAGTTCGAGCATGGAATGTTCTGTCAGCACCAGCAATCATTCTCCGGGGTTTTTTGTCCTGAAGATGGCTAAAATCGATAATGGCCTAGGCAATCAGACTGCTAAAGGAAAAGTGTTACCCATTGTTCTTTTTTCCCGTCGGCATTGCAGACTGAAAGAGACGAACTCCAGCACATTTAAGCAATATGCTAAGCACAATGTGTGTGTCCCCAATCCCATAATGTCCGCGAGGCTTGGAGGCATCGGCTCCACGTCCATCCCGGCAATCAGCGGCACCGCCCCAATGGTGGTGTCCACATCAATTTGGGGATTATGTCACGGCAGTGACATCGACAATTTCCCTCCGCTTCATTCTGACCACGCCAAGCAGGATTTACACCCCCACCCCACCCCTCAACTGATGCCTCTGTTGTTGTTGTGTGTATGTTGTAACAAGTCTGCTCGGATTTGTCTATTGTTGTGTGTCTGTAGGGATGTGTCTGTTGTGATATGTCTGTTGTGATATTCTGTTGTAATGTGCCTGTTGTGGTATATCTGCCTGCCGTGGTGTGTCTGTCGTAATGTGTCTGTCGCAGTGCGTCTCTTGTAAAGTGTCTCTTGTGTCCGTTGTGGTGTATTTGCTAAACATGATGATACTCTTTCGGTCTGACGTGTCCTGGTGTGTCTGCTATAGAGTGTCTGTAGTAGTGTATCGTTGTAAGGTATGTTTTGATGTGTCTGTTGTGGTTGCGGTTTTTTAGAGTGTTATATGTGTCTGTTGTGGTGTTTGTTGCAATGCGTCTCTTGTGGTATGTCTGCTGTGATGTGTCTGTTATGAGGTATCTGTTGTAGCGTGTCTCTTGTAGTGTGCCATTAGAGTGTGTCCGTTGTGGTGTCTCTTGTAGTGTGCCCATTAGAGTGTGTCCGTTGTGGGGTTCTTGTAGGTGCCCATTAGAGTGTGTCCGTTCTGGTGTCTGTTGTAGTGTCCGTTGTGATAGGCCTGGTTGTGGTTTGTATGTTGTGATGCGTCTGTTTTATTGTGTCAATTAGAGTGTATTTGCTGTGGTGTGTCTTCTTCTTCTTCTTTCTTTAAGTGTCCGCTTCATCAAGTGTCTGTTGCAGTGTTTTTCATTAGAGTAGTGTCTGTTGTATGTGTCTGTTGTGGTGTGTCTGTTGTTGTGTGTCATTAGAGTGTGTCTGTTGTATGTGTCTGTTTGTGATGTGTCTATTGTAATGTGTCCATTAGAGTGTGTCTTGTTGTATGTGTCTGTTGCAATGTGTCTGTTGTAATGTGTCCATTAGAGTGTGTCTGTTGTATGTGTCTGTTGTGATGTGTCTATTGTAATGTGTCCATTAGAGTGTGTCTGTTGTATGTGTCTGTTGTGATGTGTCTATTGTAATGTGTCCATTAGAGTGTGTCTGTTGTATGTGTCTGTTGTAATGTGTCTGTTGTAATGTGTCCATAAGAGTGTGTCTGTTGATGTGTGTCATTAGAGTGTGTCTGTTGCATGTATCTGTTGTAGTGTGTCCATTAGAGTGTGTCTGTTGTGTGTGTCTGTTGTAGTGTTTCCATCAGAGTGTGTCTGTTGTATGTGTCTGTTTGTGGTGTGTCTGTTTGTAGTGTGTCCATTAGAGGTGTCCGTTGTATGCGTTGTTGTGGTGTGTCTGTTGTGTGTTCATTAAGTGTGTCTGTTTTATGTGTCTGTTGTGGTGTGTCTGTTGTAGTGTGTTCATTAGAGTGTGTCTGGTGTTGTGTGTGTGTGTGTGTGTGTGTGTGTGTGTGTGTGTGTGTGTGTGTGTGTGTGTGTGTGTGTGTGTGTGTGTGTGTGTGTGTGTGTGTGTGTGTGTGTGTGTGTGGTGTGTGTGTGCATGTGTGTGTGTGTGTGTGTGTTGTGTGTGTTGTGTGTGTGTGTGTGTGTGTGTGTGTGTGTGTGTGTTGTAATGTGTCCATTAGAGTGTGTCTGTTGTGATGTGTGTGTTGTAATGTGTCCATTAGAGTGTGTCTGATGTACGTGTCTGTTGTGATGTGTGTGTTGTAATGTGTCCATTAGAGTGTGTCTGTTGTATGTGTCTGTTGTAATGTGTCTGTTGTAATGTGTCCATTAGAGTGTGTCTGTTGTATGTGTCTGTTGTGATGTGTCTATTGTAATGTGTCCATTAAAGTGTGTCTGTTGTATGTGTCTGTTGTAATGTGTCTGTTGTAATGTGTCCATAAGAGTGTTCTGTTGTAGTGTGTCCATTAGAGTGTGTCTGTTGTATGTGTCTGTTGTAGTGTGTCCATTAGAGTGTGTCTGTTGTCTGTGCCTGTTGTAGTATTTCCATCAAAGTTTGCCTGTTGTATGTGTCTGTTGTGGTGTGTCTGTTGTAGTGTGTCCATTAGAGTGTGTCTGTTGTATGTGTCTGTTGTAGTGTGTCCATTAGAGTGTGTCTGTTGTCTGTGCCTGTTGTAGTATTTCCATCAAAGTGTGCCTGTTGTATGTGTCTGTTGTGGTGTGTCTGTTGTAATGTGTCCATAAGAGTGTGTCTGTTGTAGTGTGTCCATTAGAGCGTGTCCGTTGTAAGCGTCTGTTGTGGTGTTTCTGTTGTATGTTCATTAGAGTGTGTCTGTTGTATGTGTCTGTTGTAGTGTGTTCATTAGAGTGTGTCTGTTGTGTGTGTGTGTGTGTGTGTGTGTGTGTGTGTGTGTGTGTGTGTGTGTGTGTGTGTGTGTGTGTGTGTGTGTGTGTGTGTGTGTGTGTGTGTGTGTGTGTGTGTGTGTGTGTGTGTGTGTGTGTGTTGTAATGTGTCCATTAGAGTGTGTCTGTTGTACGTGTCTGTTGTGATGTGTGTGTTGTAATGTGTCCATTAGAGTGTGTCTGTTGTACGTGTCTGTTGTGATGTGTCTGTTGTAATGTGTCCATTAGAGTGTGTCTGTTGTATGTGTCTGTTGTGATGTGTCTATTGTAATGTGTCCATTAGAGTGTGTCTGTTGTATGTGTCTGTTGTAATGTGTCTGTTGTATGTGTCTGTTGTGATGTGTCTGTTGTATGTGTCTGTTGTGATGTGTCTGTTGTAATGTGTCCATTAGAGTGTGTCTGTTGTATGTGTCTGTTGTGATGTGTCTATTGTAATGTGTCCATTAGAGTGTGTCTGTTGTATGTGTCTGTTGTAATGTGTCTGTTGTAATGTGTCCATTAGAGTGTGTCTGTTGTAATGTGTCCATTAGAGTGTGTCTGTTGTATGTGTCTGTTGTAGTGTGTCCATTAGAGTGTGTCTGTTGTATGTGTCTGTTGTAATGTGTCTGTTGTAATGTGTCCATTAGAGTGTGTCTGTTGTAATGTGTCCATTAGAGTGTGTCTGTTGTATGTGTCTGTTGTAGTGTGTCCATTAGAGTGTGTCTGTTGTATTGTGTCTGTTGGGACGTGTCTGTTGTAGCGTATCTGCTATGATGTATCCACCCCTGGTGTGTCAGTTATCAAGCGTCTGTGGCGATTTGCCTACTGTGGTGTGTCTGTTACAGTGAGTCTGTTGTCATGTATCTAATGTTTTGTTGTGCGTTGAGAGGTGGCTGTTGTGATTTGTCTTTTGTAGTGTGCCTGTTGTAATACCTGTTGTAATTTGTCTCTTATAGTGTATCTGTCGTAGTATATCTGTTGCGATTTAATGTTGTGATTTGTCTCTCATAGTGTGTGTGTCGTAGCATGTCTGTTGCGGTGATCTGTTGTGATCTGTTTCTTGTAGAGTGTCTGCTGGGGCGCCTGTTAACATGTATCTGCTGTGTTGTATCTGTCATGTCTGTTCCGCGTATCTGTTGTGGTGTTTCTGTTATAGCTGTTGGGGTGTCTGTTTTGTGAGGTGTCTGTTGTGAAGTGTCTGTTGTGAAGTGTCTGTTGTGAAGTGTCTGTTGTGAAGTGTCTGTTGTGGTGTGTCTGTTTTGTGATGTGTCTGTTACAGTGTGTTTGTTGTAGAGTGTTTGTCGTGGTTTGTTGTGGTGGTGTGTCTCTTGTGGTGTGTATGTTGTGGCGCGTCTCTTGCGACGTGTCTTCTGTGGAACGTCTGTTGTAGTGTGTTTGTTGTGACGTGTCGATTGTGATGTCTCGATTGTGACGTGTCGATTGTGATGTGTCGATTGTGATATGTCTGTGACGTGTCGAAAGTGATGTGTCGATTGCGATGTGTCTTTTTGTGATATGTCTGTTGTTCTGAGTCTGTTGTGATGTGGTTTTTGCCAGGTGGTGTTGTGATGGGTTTTGTACAATATTTCAGTCACAGGGTATTGTGATGTTCCTGTTGCAGTGTGCCCGTTGTGGTGTGTCTGTTGTAGTGTGGCTGCTGTGCTGTGTCGGTTGTGATTGTGTTGGTTGTGGTGTGTTGGTTGTGGTGTGTTGGTTGTGGTGTGTTGGTTGTGGTGTGTTTGCAGTGATGTGTCCATTGCGATGTGTTCCGTGTAATGTGCGTTGTAATGTGTTTGTTGTGGTGTGTCTATTTTCGTATGTCTGTTGTGGTGTACTGATTGTAATGTGTATCTTGAGATGTGTCTGTTGTAGTGTTTCCAAGGTGATGTGTCTGTTGTAGTGTTTCCAAGGTGATGTGTCTGTTGTAGTGTTTCCAAGGTGATGTGTCTGTTGCAGTGTCTGATGTGATGTGTCTGTTGTAGTGTTTCCAAGGTGATGTGTCTGTTGTAGTGTCTGATGTGATATGTCTGTTGTAGTGTTTCCAAGGTGATGTGTCTGTTGTAGTGTCTGATGAGATGTGTCTGTTGTAGTGTTTCCAAGGTGATGTGTCTGTTGTAGTGTTTGATGTGATGTGTCTGTTGTAGTGTTTCCAAGGTGATGTGTCTGTTGTAGTGTCTGATGTGATGTGTCTGTTGTAGTGTCTGATGTGATGTGTCTGTTGTAGTGTTTCCAAGGTGATGTGTCTGTTGTAGTGTCTGATGTGATGTGTCTGTTGTAGTGTCTGATGCGATGTGTCTGTTGTAGTGTTTCCAAGGTGATGTGTCTGTTGTAGTGTCTGATGTGATGTGTCTGTTGTAGTGTTTCCAAGGTGATGTGTCTGTTGTAGTGTCTGATGAGATGTGTCTGTTGTAGTGTTTCCAAGGTGATGTGTCTGTTGTAGTGTCTGATGTGATGTGTCTGTTGTAGTGTCTGATGTGATGTGTCTGTTGTAGTGTTTCCAAGGTGATGTGTCTGTTGTAGTGTCTGATGTGATGTGTCTGTGTTGTAGTGTCTGATGCGATGTGTCTGTTGTAGTGTTTCCAAGGTGATGTGTCTGTTGTAGTGTCTGATGTGATGTGTCTGTTGTAGTGTTTCCAAGGTGATGTGTCTGTTGTAGTGTCTGATGAGATGTGTCTGTTGTAGTGTCTGATGCGATGTGTCTGTTGTAGTGTGTCTGATGCGATGTGTCTGTTGTAGTGTGTCTGATGCGATGTGTCTGTTGTAGTGTCTGATGCGATGTGTCTGTTGTAGTGTGTCTGATGCGATGTGTCTGTTGTAGTGTGTCTGATGCGATGTGTCTGTTGTAGTGTCTGATGCGATGTGTCTGTTGTAGTGTTTCCAAGGTGATGTGTCTGTAGGCTTTGCCTAGCCCGGCACTGTATGCGACATCCAGAGGAGGTTGCTTCACAACTTGTACTGTAGCAGCCAACTGGAGGGAGAGCCAACAGGGGAAGGAAGACAACAGACTTCATTGATCTTCTCAAAAGGGCCAGACACTGGCCTCGAAGACATCGATGAGATCAAGGCAGCTATGTTGGACAGGAGCAAGTGGAAGGTGTACGTCACAGAGGCTTGATCGGGAGATCGGCCTGACTGAGCTGAACTGAACTGTTGTAGTGTGTTTGATGTGTCTGTTGTACTGTGTCTGATGTGATGTGTGTCTATTGGTTTACCGAGTATTTATCTTACTGGAAATTCAAAAGCAGTCTGGGCGCTAAACGTTTGCTGTCGATGAGAGATATTTGTCTGTTGAACAATTTTCTTTTTAAATGAAATGTTGATTTACGGATTGTGAAAAAAAAATTCATTTTTTTCTGCTGATTTCTGTTGGTGACAAATAAAAGGAAGACTCTTCTTTTTCTTCTTCTTCTTCTTCTTCTCTCCTGTCTCTATCTTTGTCGGCCGGCCGGCCTGTCTGTCTGTTGGCCTGCCTGCTTGCCTCTCTCTCTCTCTCTCTCTCTCTCTCTCTCTCTCTCTCTCTCTCTCTCTCTCTCTCTCTCTCTCTCTCTCTCTTCTCTCTCTCTCTCTCTCTCTCTCCGAACACGACCACAGAAGAACACACACTGAGTGTCAAAGGTTAGCATGGCAGCTTTTGTTATGTAGACCCAAGATTCGGAGTTTACCTTTACACTGCAGAGGGCGATAGGCTTATTTTGCGCATGCGTAAATGATATAAACAAAAGATGCCTAAAATAGCACGGCTTTCCGGAGAATTATACGACGCAGGGAAGAAAAGTCTTCACTGTATTGTAAACGAAAAATGATGAGGGAAATGAAATAGAAAACATGTGTCTTGTATGATAGTATCAACAGCATTAATATCATGAGTTTTAAAATAATACACTTACATTACGTTCATAAGGAAGAATGTACCAAGTAGTGTTAATGTCTAATTAACATAGAATTCTGCATGTACATACTGTCAGGGAAGAATGTTTGGTTGCAGTCATGGTAAATTTTGTTCTAATTATATAAAATTGATTTATATTTCTTGTTGCGTACTCATGTGAATAGGCTGATGGCCTCACATTAAAGTCACGAGTCACGAGTCTCTCTCTCTCTCTCTCTCTCTCTCTCTCTCTCCTCTCTCTCTCTCTCTCTCTCTCATTTATTGGCTTACCTAAGTTTACGTAACTCTCAACTTTTAATCAAACCCGTTTCCCCCC
>CM031608.1:67142034-67147034 GCA_018398815.1 Conus ventricosus
GCGTGCGTGCGTGCGTGCGTGTGTGTGTGTGTGTGTGTGTGTGTGTGTGTGTGAGTGCGCGCGCGCGAGTGTGTGTGTGTGTGTTGTGTGTGTGTGTGTGTGTGTGTGTGTGTGTGTGTGTGTGTTGTGTTGTGTGTGTGTGTGTCTGCCTGTCTGTCTCTGTGTGGACTTCAGTTCGTATCATCAGAGGAAAGGACTTGCTGTTGTGAGCTCCGATTTGTTGTTGTTGTTGTTGTTGTTGTGTTCTGCTAAAATTGATGAACCTACATGCTTTGTGTTAACTCGACTGATGTGAGCGACGGGTCGATATTCGTTGCATCGCTTCCTATAGATCTTCCGTTTTACCGTTTGCGCTGGTCGGTTTTCATCGTTCATTTCCATGGTCCTGTGGAAGAAGGTTTTCCAACGCCGTTAGCTGTAATCCCCTTCAGGACCACCCAGCATGCCAGGATTGTTCTGCCTGTAGGTTTTAGTACCGTCGTTTCTTCTTCGCTGTTGCGCGTTCCGAGTCATCACAGATTCTGTTCAGGAGTGGCTGGAGCGGCTTCCTGTTACCTTGGTAGCACCGCCTGTCTGCTGATGGTGGAAGAATCTCCACATCTCCTCCAGCCGTTGAGTTGACAGTGCTCCATTCCGTATCCTTCGGCGATTGCTACAGCATGCAGAGAGGCAGGACTGGCGTGGTTTATGGTCACGTTCCGAAATGTCACTCCATTCTATAAACACTTGTTCATGACGTCTGTTGCCTTTCTTCGTCATCTTTTAGTGACTTTACGTTATGCAGTCAGCAAGGCCCGTGTGTGCGCGTGACCAACCCAGAGTTTTTGAATGATCTGAAAGTTTCCCATTAAAAATGAAAATCATTAGAAAATGATCTTCCAAAGCGTGGGAAGAAAAAAGAACATCTGTATAATCGACTTGAATTCTTACTTGATGAATCCAAAAGTGTTGAAACATACAGAAAATAATCTTCCACAGCATGAGAAGAAAAAACATCTTGTTAATCGACTTAAGTCTTTATTGAATGAATCAAAAATGATGAAACGGCCAACGACGACCAGTCAGTGGGCCACATTGAGCTGTTCTCTTCGTTGTCTCCGTCATCATTGGTAACAGCAAAGTCATCACCAACATCGCCATGGGTCAGCACATCAGTCAGAGGCCAACAATCTTCAATTCAACTCTCTCGGGATCTGAAAAATTGTCTTCTTTTCATTTTCGGAGTTATTTGGAAAGACCAATAAGGGTTCTGCTACTTTGGGAGGATTTGAAATTCTCCGCCCCATTGTTGAACAGAAACAGCTGTCATTAGGGAAGTGGCTGGTCTGTTGTACTTCCACTGATGACCAGAACACGCTCGTTTAAGAAAAATCTGGCCACGATCACTTCAGCTGCTCTCTCCCTGAAGACTATTCTGGAAAGGTGATTAAAGCCATTCCTATTGACATTTCTCTCTGTGGTATTAGAAGAGAATACCAGCCGGAAAGGTGGTCAGAAGATTGAAACATAAAGATGGCACTGCCTCAAGGACTGTGAAAGTTACCTTCACAGTATTTATTCTTCCTAAAAAAAAACGAAATCTTACTCGGGTTTCAGTCTTTTGAAATGAAACCATTCGCTCCCCAAGAATTTCGCTGCACTCGCTGCGACAGACTGAAACAACAAAATGTGCAAGTCGTACCAAACAGACGTGTGGTAGGTATGGTCTCTCTGGCTATGACAGAATCAAGGGCGCTAATGCCAGGCGCTGTATGAATTGTTCAAGAAATCACTCTGCTTTATGCCTTAGTCGTCCTGAATACACGTTCAGAGCCTCGAATGGTTCATTAAAATCAAGTGATACTCCTTGTTAGAAGCCATTGCTCTGGCTCGAGCCCAGCTAAAGGGACAAAGTAATTCTGAACAGTGTGGCAATCAGTCTACACACCTTATGCCCACTCAAGGCTACCAGTTGTTCTAACGTCCTGTTCCTCCGTTCAGTCGGAAACAAAAAATGCGACTGAAGTTTCTTCTGTTTGAAAAGAAGAAAGAAGTGAAACTGTCCCCCTCCCCTGCCTTGCGAAAAGACCAACTTCAAGTCAGAAACTTGTGAGTCACCATCTTAGCTCAGCATTGCCAACTCCTGTTAACACACCTGAGAAAACAGTGAAGCAAACGGAACCACCAAAAGTGTCATCACGTACCTGTCCAGCTGCTTCTGATCTTGGTCTTTGTAGTAGGAAATCCTTTCTGTTAAGTCAGTCAGTATACGGTGGGGGGGGGGGGGGGGGGGGGGGATGTGACGGAGCGTCCATGAAAGAAGCCGACTGGTTGGTGAATTAAGATTCAGACAGGGAGTGCATTATTCTGGGCGATTTCAGTTCACATAATGTTTTGTAGTCAGAAGAGAAGAAGAAGAAAAAAGAAGAAGAAAGAAAGAAAGAAAGAAAGAAAGAAAGAAAGAAAAGGAAAAAACATCACAAATAATGCTGAATATCTAGCTGCCACTATTCTAAATGCTAATCTTACAGTACTGAATGACAGTTTTGTCACCAGAATTGCTGATCGTGTCGATGAAAAAAAAAATCGTTTATTGATTTGTCCGTATTGTCCACGGTTATTCTTCCATGCAGCACGTGTAGAGATCATCTTCCACTTCAGGTGAAATCTTTGTGGGTTTCAGGAAAACTGAGCACAATTCCGGTGATCTTAAATTCAAGGGAGATAAAGTTAACTAGGACCTTTTTATCAAAACTTTAGTTGGTGGTTTTATTGAGCTCAATTTCAATCATGCTGTAGAAACAGCAACAGGTCTTTAAAAAAAAAGTTAAGAAATATGATGCTGGGGGCAGGACTGTACTATGCCCAAGGTTAAGGTTAAAGACCATCCAAAAAGAACCTCAATTCCCTGGAAGAACCCTTCATGTGTATTAGCAGCAAAAACCAAAACAGAAGTGTTTCAAACCCGGATGAATAGTCTTTATTAACAGCCACCCCAAACAGTAAACTAACTACACAATAAATGCAAAATTATTAATGATTACAATAATAAAGCAGTAGCTCTTGCTAGAAAAAAAAGGAAGAGAAAAAAAAGACAGTCGTATAGTAAGTTGATTATGACTTGTTCGAAAAATCCAGATACCGTTTCTAAATCATGGAAAGATACTTTTTAAAATCGTCTCCACCAGCCTGTTTTACATTCTAATAAGTACAAAATAATATAAAATGATAAAGCAAAGGCTGGTTTATTTCCGGTAAAATGATAGAGCAAAGGCTGCTTTATTTCCGGATACTTTTGCTTCAGTGAGTCAAACCGAGCATTTGTCTCAGGCGAAGCCGAATTCAAAGATAGTAGTTTGAAGATAAAGGCCAAAACTTTGAACAGTCAGTATGGAAAACAACGCTTTATACATAACACAAACTTCCTGCAAGAGCTCTGTGTTTGATTTAATCGGATAAAGCCAAGTAAGAGTTCCGCGGAGATCCTATCTCCTGTTACATGATCTATCATTTTTCAGAGGGGTCTTTTTCCATCAAGTTGTTGGAGTTCTTTCTAATATGTTGGGTTGTTGCTGGAATGCTCCCCGTAGACTGGAAGAACGCCACTGTAATCCAAGACCTTAAACAAGCAAAAACTTAAGCTCATCCCACTAGTTTTCGACCCATTTCTGTAAGCCTCACACTGGAAAACTTTTTGAAAGAGTCACGAAAAAAAAGAAAAGAAAAAAGGAAACACTTCCATGAGAAACATGAAGTTTTCCTATATATCAGGCTGGTTTGTAGGAGACCGATGGAGTTATATACTTTGATATACCCACTTGATGGCATTGCCGATCTCCCAAATTGTTGACATCCTTTCTAGTTGGCAAGCAGGCTGAAATCGTCTACTCCTAGATCTTAGTCAAACATGATAATGCTCTGTTGCTGTCATCCTATGCCAAGGACATTATAGATAGTAAATACGGTTCCTATGTACACATTTTCACGGATGGTTCTGTTTTAGGTATTTCCGGTGTTGGGGCTGCTAATTAATATCAGTTCTTACTGTTGAAAGAAACTCAATATTACAACAGGATGTCTGTATTCACAGCAGAGTCTTGGAATTTTGAAAGCAACAGATTTTGTTTATTCTATTATGGCTTTACGTTGTCGATCGACATCTAGGCGTTCAGACGTGGTGTGTGAGATTTTATTTCTAATCCGCCAGTTTATAACACTGGGTACCACTATCACTTTGTTTTGGGTTCCTGGGCACTCTAGTTTACGTGGTTATGACATAGGTGATTTTAATGCAAAGGAAGCAGCAAGAAATGCACATGATGTTTTATTATGTGATGTCCATTTTTCTTCATCATAGCTGTTCATATTCTCACACGTTCAGTGTGGAATATTAGCCTGGAACAATACCTCGAAGACTCAGTTCGGAAGCAGAAGTACAGATAGGATATGACTAATCCAACAAGAAAATGTTCTGATGCCCCAGGCCTATTCCAGACCGTAACCTAATACACCGATTACGGGTTGATGGATTGCTTGGCAGATATTTAAAACCAAAAGCCGCATGCTCATCTAATCAGATTCTTGATATTCCTCTTTTTCTTTTTTTTTTTTGTTTGTACTCACAGTTCTTATAGAACAGGGAGTACTTTACAGTGGGAACCAAGAAATGCTGTCTGTGTGTCTGTCTGTCTGTGTGTCTGTCTGTGTGTCTGTCTGTGTGTCTGTTCGTGGTCAAAATGCGTTCCACTCGCTCCAGACAAAACTTCTGGGCCGATCTTTCTGAAAATTTGTTGGTATGTTCATTATGGGTCACGGATGATGCCCGATGTTTTATTTTACCAGAACAGATAAACTGGGAGTGCGTGTATATGCTTTGCATCTTGTTTATTCTACTGCACTAGTACACGAGCATACATTCTGCCTCCCCATGACAAGATGAAGTCTTTTACTCTTCCGCTGACAATGCTTAATGTGTTCAATCCCAGTCATGAGACTGCATGGACTCTGGCACGGTTGGCTGT
>CM031608.1:67152034-67189534 GCA_018398815.1 Conus ventricosus
TGTGTGTGTGTGTGTGTGTGTGTGTGTGTGTGTGTGTGTGTGTGTGTGTGTGTGTGTGTGGTGTGTGTGTCTGCACGCGCGCACGCTTACTAAAACGTATCCCACGAAATCCTTTCAGATCTGAGTCACATGTATCTTCCGTTCGTAATACCCCGAGTTACTCAGGCCCGAGTAATACAGACACCTGCGGGTTTTTTGTCAGGAAATTTTTTAGCTACACTCTCATACACACACCATTCAGTGGATGAAACCCGATTGTGTCCGGCTGCAGCTCTAAGTATACCACCCTCACTCCTCTTAGTGGGAACGGTATAGGCCTTAAATCCCACAAATATAGGCAGCTGGGGAATTCGAACGATAAGCTACAATCCTGCAGGTCGCAGCGCTTACAATGCAAAACACGGTACACGGGATGCATGCACAATGTACAGTCCTGTACAGAAAGGTTGTTACCTACAGACGGAACAGCGCGCGGGTTAAATGCTTAGTCGCACACGTTTACTTCTTCATCGCCCACTCGCCACACACACATATACGATGATAATTACGGCACAGCCAATGTAAGCTAGGTACTCCAGGTCTGACCAGCGTTGGGCTAATGCGTAGGTCAGACATCTGCTAAGTCGTAGCCGCTAAACTCTCTTCTTAAGTTCTCTCATCTTAGTCATTAATTCGTTTGTCCATCATGCGCAGTGTGGTCTCAAAACGTAGCGGATGTGGTGTAGCGTATATGGACTAGTCCCTATGCATTGACATCTCCTTGATAACACTGAAACTGAGTTCACGGCCTCTACTACTTGCTGAACTGGAAGCAGCTGGTGACCAGCCTAAGAAACCAGTCACCCTTCAGGAGCAGAAGACTTGTGAGAAAGGTCCAGAAGAGAGGAGCAGAAAGGGATGCCATGCGTCTCCTTGGCAGAGCAGATGAGATGGTTTTTCCGGCAACGCACAGGATATTCAAGGCTTTACAGCCACACGCGCGCGCACACTAACGAGTTTTCCTACGAACCTAATCCCCAACACTTTTTGAACGAGCTAAAGAACAAATATGAAATCGAAAAATGGCACTGCATGGAAATGCGACTCAAAAACTTAAGAACAATAAATTTTTAAAAAGATACGTGGTATCCGTATCAGAATCTGGTGAAAAATAACAGATGGAAATAATGATTTCTAGAAATGTTCATACCTTCTGCATCTGATACCTTTTTCACGGACTGTTATGCATACGTAAATTTAATTGGATTACTATAACAGTTCGATACGTTCATGGAATGCATTGTACCGTTGATTAATGGATATAGTGCTTAGCCTTTACTTTACATGATTATTGAACGCTTTTGTGTGGAATTGTGCCGAAAAGGATTTTTTTTTAAATATTGCTCCTACCGTACGTTTCCTGTCAGTCTGGGCAGATGCAGAAGAGGGCGCAGCATATATGATATGTCATGTGTGTGTGTGTGTGTGTGTGTGTGTGTGTGTGTGTGTGTGTGTGTGTGTGTGTGTGTGTGTGTGTGTGTTGTGTGTGTGTGGTGTGTGAGCGTGCGTGCGTGCGTGCGTGCGTGCGTGGTGCGTGCGTGCGTGCGTGAGTGCGTGCGTAGCGTGGTGCGGGGTGCGTGCGTCGTGGCGGCGGCGTGCGTGCGACTGCGTGCGATGCGTGCGTGCGTGCGTGCGGGGATTCTTGTTGATTGTGTGTGTGTGTGGTGTTGTGTGTGTGTGTGGGTTGAGTGTGGTTAGTGTGCGTGCGTGTGTGTGAGGTGTGTGTGTGTGTGGGGTGGTTGTGTGTAAGTTGTCCCACATAAATTCCAAGTCCTTCTGACCTCAGAGTAAACCGGGGCCGGATGGGACGCCGATATCCAGAAACTGCGGAGTGTGCCGGGGGGGGGGTTGGGTTTTGAGACAGGCCGGGAGGGCTAAGGGTGAGTGGTAATTGCATCCAGAGAACAGCAAGCTCGTTTCAGCGACGGACAGCGCGTGTGTGGCGAACTAGAACAGTGACGAATCGTCTCCCCGTAACTGTCTCGTTTCCCGTGCTCTCTTTTGAATCATTCACTGGTTGATTCCTATATACACGCGTACAGCTAGGGGGACCTGAAGTCCAATGGTTAGAGCATGCGCTGCGTGCTGCGGTCGTGGTTCGAACCCCTCGTGGGATCGGAGTTTGTACGGTGGAGAAGCTCTCTGTCTCCAGCAGTAAAGGTACTGACTCTGTCAGTGGGTTGGTTAGGGGCGGAAGGAGAGGATGGGATCTGTCTTCAGAACGCATAGACGGGGGATCTGTAGTCTTTGTGCCGTTACGGTGCTCGGGGTGGTGTGGTTTTTACCCTTTTTACTGGACTTTCGTTGTTGCTCACGCGGGCAGATTGGTAATAGGGGATTAACTCTCGCTGAAACTGACTGTATGTGTGTGGTGTAGTGTGTGTGTGTAGTGTAGGTAGGTGTGTAGTTGTAGTGTAGTACAGTGCAGCGCAGTTGTAGTGTCTTTGTCGTGTCGTGTCCTGTCGTGTCGTGTCTGTTGTGAAGCTGAAGTACGTTGTACTTTACTTAGAAGCCTCGCAGTCATCTGGGAAGAGCGTGCGGCCCCAGCCACAGTCGTGAAGTTGACCCACTTTGAGGTCGAAGGTGGGGTTTTTTCCCCGCTTGGATGCCCTCTCTGATCTCTCAACAGTAACCAGGTACCTAATTCAGTTCTGGAAAAGCTAAAATGGCAAAAGGAGAAAGAGGAAGCTCCACTTCCCGGTATGCCGTGCCCTGTGTACCATGGATTTCCTAACAGTTCGCTGTCTCTACGGTCACTGGGCTGTGAGACTTCTGACTCTGCATTGAATTGTTACTGTGTCGTATTAAATGGCATTGCATCGTACTACACTGCACCGCGTCCTGTAGTTGTATTTTGTCGTACTATGTTGTGTTTTACTCTCTGTACCGGGCTGAATTGCCGTATTGCATTGCAGTGTACCGTACTGTACTGTATTGTGTTGTATGTGTTGTATTGTGTTGTGCTGTATTGTGTCTGTGTCTCTATTGTTGTACTGTAACAGTACAGTGTCGTATTGCATATACTGTATTTTGTCGTGTTGTTGTATTGTGTTGCATTCTGTTGTGCTGGGCTGTGCTGGGCTGTGCTGGGCTGTGCTGTGCTGTGTATGCTGTGCTGTGCTGTACTGGGCTGGGTTGGGCTGGGCTGTGCTGGGGCTGTGCTGGCTGGGCTGGGCTGTGCTGTGCTGCGGCTGGGCTGGGCTGGGCTGGGGCTGGGCCGTGCTGTGTTGTTCTGGCTGGTGTTGGGCAGGGCTGTTGGTTGTGCTGTGGCTGGGCTGGTGTGGGCTGGGCTGTGCTGGGGCTGTGCTGCTGGCTGGGCTGGCTGGTTGTGCGTGCTGTGTTGTGCTGTTCGGGGTGTTGAGTGTGTGCTGGGCTGGGCTGGGCTGGGGCTGGGCTGTGCTGTGTTGTGCTGGCTGTGTTGTGCTGTTCTGGGCTGTGCTGGCTGTGCTGGTGGCCGGGCTGTGCTGTTGCTGGGCTGGGTGTGCTGGGCTGTGCTGGGCTGGTGTTTGTGGCTGTGCTGGGCTGTGCTGTGCTGTGCTGGCTGTGCTGTGCTGTGCTGTGCTGGGCTGTGCTGGGCTGGGCTGGGCTGTGCTGGGCTGTGCTGGGCTGTGCTGGGCTGGGCTGTGCTGGGCTGTTCTGGGCTGGCTGGGCTGTTCTGGGCTGGGCTGGGCTGTGCTGGCTGGGCTGTGCTGGGCTGTGCTGCGCAACGCAATCAACGTGAACGATCTTGTCGCAAATCGTTTTTGACGACGCCAACCTCGACGCGATGTTACGTGGGGTGTAAGCCAAAAATGCGGCAACAGAATATGCTGCGCTTCATCTTTGCGACAAAATTTTGCGGAAAAAAGAAGTAAAGTAAATGAACAAAGATAGAACGCAGAAAATCTTATTTTCGTGTTGTTATGCAAGGGAATAATCTTATGGAAGGATTGCGTAGTAATACCTCTCTCTCTCTTTCTTTCTCTCTCTCTCTCTCTCTCTCTCTCTTCTCTCTCTCTCTCTCTCTCTCTCTCTCTCCTCTCTCTCTCTCCTCGTTTAAGAAAGTCGCTACACTCTAGGTTTAGACTTGAAATCTAAATGAACACGTGCCTGAATATTTCTATGTATTTGGTTCCTCGTGTCGAAATAGAACCAGCCGCCATTTTTTTTTTTTTTTTCTGAAGCAGCAATCATGCTTCGGCGCTCGTTTGTAAGCGCAATCAGCGACTTTGCCCTTGCGGTGATCATCGCCTTTCTGTCGTACCAGCGTCAAGCAGCTTTCGCTCTGGAATACACGGCTAGCTGATGTCAAGCGAAGAGTGGTTCGTGCATTTATAAATCATTGCATGCTGGGTTCAGTCTTGACTGCATGCAAGTCACAATTTTTTTTTTTAATCCCAACATATCTTTCTCTTTTTTTTTTCTTCTTTTTTTTTTATCATGGAATGATTATCTGTTTCGGTTACGTGTTCCAATTTTGCCGAGTTTTCCCTGACAATTTACTGTTCGTTGTTTTATTGTTCCGGCCGGCTACCTTAGATTATATTTCAGATCAATTAGAGATATTTATATCATTATAGATCAAAAATCTTTATCAGTCCGCTTGTGTTACGTGTATTGGTACACTTACTTCACGTAAATTTTGTTTCACATGTATAAGATTTAGAAATAAATAATTCATGAATGGCGAGTGTTAACGTTTAGTTCGTAATTTTTTTTTTAAATCGTAATTCTTCGTGTGTGTTGTTGTGTGTTTGTTGTTGTTGTGTTGTTGTGTGTTGTGTTGTGCGGTTGTGTGTTGTGTTTGTGTGTTGTGTCTGATGTGTGTTGTGTGTGTGTTGTGTTGTGTGTCGTGTGTGTGATGTGTTGTTGTGTGTGTTGTGTGTTGTGTGTGTGTGTGTAGTTTTGTGTGCGTTGGTTAGGTATTGGTACATTTACTTAACTATTTGTTGCGAGGAAGATTTGAAGAAAAAGGAAGTTGAAGAAGGGAGTTAACGTGTGTTTTTGTTTTGCCCTTTGTCATGAGGAGAGGTACGTGACTGGTAACGTAGAAGGTAGTTGTAGTTGGTTTTGTGTGGTGGTGGTGTGGTGTTGGGATGTGTGTGTGGTGGGTGAGTTGCGTGTGTGTGTTGGTGTCTGTGTGGTGGTGGTGTGTAGTGTGTGTGAGTTGCATGCAGGTTGCAATGGGTGGCACGGGATTACAAGGTGAGAAAATGAAAGAATCTCGTTCGCCGAGGCGCAACAGTTCATTTTCCGAAACGTTGCCCAGCAGGATGGAGGGGGAGGTGGTGGGACAGGGGGTCGGGGGGGGGGGGGGGAGGGGGAGGGAGGCATATTTGTGTTCAGAAACTCTGATCCACTGACCTAAAGAAATTGAGCGAGACGGGAATGGGGATGACGGGACATGAAGCGTAAAAACACGCATATTGTCTTCCTCGTCGGCTGATGACGAGTGTTTTCTTTTCTGGGCTGCACTCTTTTCGGCGGTTTTTGTTGTTGTTGTTTTTGTGTTGTTGTTTTTTCTCACCGGAGTTGGGGAAACGCAAGGGTGAGCCCAGAATGTCTGGATCCCCTTTCCTCCCTCCCCCTCCCCACCCCTCCTCCATCCCTTTCCATTCCCTGATCGCGGACAGAGACGAATAAACGAGGTTTGCAAGTTTAGCGTTTAGAAGCATCACAGGCCACCGAATGGATGAGAGCATCAACGTGATGGCCTGTACCGTATCGCAATCAAAACGCGGGATGACCATACCTATCACACTTCACCCGTTAATCAGCATGATTGTACACAGAAATCATCGGCTTGTCTGTGGGATAACCTAGCTGGCAGACGAACCCGGCACGCACGCGCCTCGTTTTGGTCGCGGGCCACGTCTGCGGTTGTTTGTACGGGCTGCGCATGCGCGCAGACAGTCCAGAGCAGACGACAAAGTCAGACCGCGCCACGGTCTGAGGAACCGGGCTTGCTCTGGAGTTGTGAACTTTGGCTTCCTGTTAGACATTCCTGTGGTATCTTGAAAATCACTTCGAACTTTTTTTTTATATTGCATATGAGGGGGGAAAGGACATTGGAAGGCTGCTGGAAAAGGACGTCGTTCACATTGTACTTTCCTGCTCTCTTCATCTTCCGGGGGACGTCTGCAATTTTGTTTTTTGCTGAGATTCGGTAAAACATGGTAATGTTTTTGGGATACTGTCTCTTTTGTTGTTAAATGTGCATGGGAGTCCGTGTCTCAGTCACATATTTCTTTGTTTGTTAGTTTAAATCTTTGTTCATTTATTTTGTCCTTTTGTTCTGTTACGGAAAAATCATATTTCATCAGCTATGATTTCTGGCCTACATCGACCGCAAAGTTCTTTTCCTGACCGTATAATGTCTGTTATATGTTGATCTGGCATTTCTAGCGCATTTGGAATACTTTCTACATTCACCATGATATTTGATAAAAGGGAGGTGTGTTTGAAAGTCGGTGAGCTTCGAAAGCAGTGTACCCTTTAATTCTATGTTTGCCAATATCTTGGTCATTTCAGTGGTTGGTTTTGAAACATATTTTTGTCTGTGCTTATGAGTATGCCGCTGTCATTCTGTATCAACACAGACTGAAGCTAAAGTCCACTCTACCCAGAAAAAAAGAACTGAAAAGAATTTCATTCCGTCAGAAGTTATCTCGATTGAAGTCCCGGAAACAAATAATTCGAACTTAATACCAGTTATAAGAAAGTTCACGGGAGATGAATTTTGCTTTCTTATACCCGAAGTTTCTTATTTCAGAGGAGTCCTAGGATATAAGATGTTATTGAGTGGCACGCTTCTTACAACCGCGATTCTGGCACTGACTGTACTTACCGTGTGTTCTCTGACTCCTGCCTCCCCCCCCCCCCCCCCCCCCCCCCCCCCCCCTTCCTCCCCCTTTCCTCCCCCCCTCTCCTCTCTCTCTACTCCTCTCTCTCTCTCTCTCTCTCTCTCTCTCCCTCCCCCCCCCCCCCCCCCCCCCCTGTGAGTGATGCTTTTTTGTTGGATCTCCTTGATAGCATATCGCTACTTCTGACGCAGATACGACCGTCGCCATTTGTTGTCCTTTCTTTTTTAGAAAATAAACACAAAATATTTGAAACTGTAGCTCTGTAGCACAGTTCCCTGTTCCTCCAAACTTAATTTGAATTTCCGGTTTTACCTGGGATTATGAACAGGTTCTTTGGATAGGCTCTCTCTCTCCCTCCCTCTCTCTCTCCCTCTCTCCCTCCCCCCTTTCCCCTCTCTCTCTCTCTCTCTGTCTCTCTCTCCCTCTGTCTCTCTGTGTGTCTCTCTCTGTCTCTCTCTGTCTCTCTCTCCTGTCTCTCTCTCTCTCTTCTCTCTCTCTCTCTCTCTCTCTCTCTCTCTCTCTCTCTTCTGTGAGTGATACTTTTTTGTTGGATCTTGTTGATAGCATCCCTCTATGTCTGACGCAGTTACGTCCATCCCCCTTTGCTGTCATTTTTTTCTTTTTTTTCTTTTTTTTAGAAAATAAACACAAAACATTTGAAACTGAAAACACTGTACCACAGTTCCTGTTCCTCCAAACTTGAATTTCCTGTTTTACCTGGAATTATGAACAGGTTCTTTGGATTGGGCTCTGAAACGGCATTCATTCTTAGAAGGCCACACATGCATTCCTATTATCTGTCAGTCCAATTTCCGGTGGGGTAACAGACCACGGAAATAACCAGCATACACTGGTGAGAGAGAGAGAGAGAGAGAGAGGAGAGAGAGAGAGAGAGAGAGAAGAGAAGAGAGAGAAGAGCATAATAATTGACTCTGTTGACGTTATAATGATCCATGACTCGACAATGGAAACAGAAAGCCAGATATTAATACCAAGTGACGGAGCTATTGTGACACGGGCTTGCCTGGTTAGACACCCCATTGAGTAAGTAAGTGTGCGATTCTGTCGCGCTAGAGCATGGTAAAATACCAGAATCGGTCACAGTACACATCATCATTATCATCACTGTGGTAGTCATCATGATCGTTTCCATGCATCTTGTGTCAGAGTCGCACAGGACAGAAGAGGGGTTCCTTTAAATAACATAAAAAGTACCCCGTTGAAATCGAAACCGACTCTGGATGATAATCTTTCCCAAATTTCTGTCTCTGTCTGTCAGGGTCTCTGTCGCTGTCTCTGTCTGTCTGTCTGTCTGTCTGTCTGTTTTGTCTGTCTGTCTGTCTGTCTCTCTCTCTCTCTCTCTCTCTCTCTCTCTGTCTCTCTCTCTCTCTCTTTTCTCTTCGGTCACACACACATGCACACACAAACGCACAGACACGCACACACACAACCACACACACACACACAGCATACACACACACACACACACACACACACACACACACACACACACACACACACACACACACACACACACGCACGCATGCATACACACACACACACACACACACACACACACACACACACACACACACACACACACACGCACGCACACGCACACACACACGCGCGCGCGCACGCGCGCATGTACGCATGTACGCACACACATGTACAGTATACTTAAAAGTATGAATGGTGAGAATGACACAAATAAGAAATGACATGCGCCCATGGCAAACTTTTCAACATTTGATTGTTTTTGGTACTAAACGTACAGTATTGCAAAAAGCCAGAAATGCGTAATTGCTGTCTTAACAGGTGCCTGTTCTCAGTCGTTCTGAATGGATTACATCCGGTGCAGGTGTGTTCGTATACTGAGGTGACTATGATATCAGTAAAAACGCCAGACGGAAAAACTTGCGTACAACCGAAGTTTTCTTACATTCGAGGCCAGTTACGTCCTTAGAAGGGAAAACATGTTTCTTATGAGTGAGAATTTCTTGTATCTGAGTTTCTTACATCCAAGGTGTTGCAGTGATACAGGGACGACAGAGGAAAAGTATTGTGTTTTTTTTAATAGGCAAGTTTGGTTGTTTTCTTTTTACATCCGAGTTTCTTATAAGCGGAATCACTGTGTTTGACAGAGAGAAGACGATGGCTTATTTTTTGTAAACTTCTCGGAGTGCCGTTTAAAAATCTCCCATTGTTCCCACAAATTGAAGGGCAATATTTGATATCCTTCAGTAGGGATGTGGAGGTGGGGTGGGGGTAAAAGGGTGCCTCCAAACTTAGTATTTACTGCCACTTCTTCCATGACGTTCTGCCAAAGTAGAGTTGCATGAACTGGCCGTAAGCGCGAAAGTTTCAGTGCCTATGTGATCAAATTTAAATCACGCATGTGAATCTGCATTGATACCATTATATTATGTGACACTGTTGTGCCTTTTTCTCTTGTGTTGTTATTATGATTTGTTGCTTCTTAATTGCATCTATTTATCATTTTTTATACAAGACCTGTTCAATAGTGTTTGACTGATACTGGTCTGTCCTTATCCCAAGATGAAAAAAAAAAATCTGGATCCCGCTTAACCGAAAAAGGGTCACTCTATGAGGCACTCTATGCGAAAAAAACGGCAATAAATCTGTCTGTTATGCCTTTAACGTCCAAATAGAGTTGAGCTAAGATTTAACTCACCCTGTTATATATTACTTTTATTTCGACCTGGTATATGCAACTTTTATTTCGAATTCTTTCTTTTGCTTCGCAAGCGGGTTTTCAGTTTAGTTTTTCTTTTAATAGATTTTTTTTAAATAATATTTGAATCCTTAGGAGTATGTATCCCCAATCACTAACCTCCATTGGCTGTGTCGCTTATATTCCCACCTTTTGATTTTAGGACTGATATCACCGTTCTCCTTCAAGATTCCTTCTTTCCCCTTTTTCGTGGATTGAAAATCAAAATGTAATCGTTATGAGTTCAGACTCCCGGTGAGTGTACGCGATGGTTCAAGATTCCTTCTTTCCCCTTTTTCGTGGATTGAAAATAGAATGTAATCGTTATGAGTTCTGACTCCCGGTGAGTGTACGGATGGTTCAAGATTCCTTCTTTCCCCTTTTTCGTGGATTGAAAATAGAATGTAATCGTTATGAGTTCTGACTCCCGGTGAGTGTACGGATGGTTCAGCGAAGCCTGTGTTGGCCAGTCCCAACGCCTTGACGAAACTGAGCTGACAATGAAACGGTGTTTCGATGCATACGATTAAGAACACAAACATTTTACGGCGGATTCCGCAAAGATGAAGACTTTTTCCAGACATTCAGCGTGGGAAGTTGGTACTTTTTACTTGAATTGACCTAAACGATGCCGATGAAAGACTTCGATTTAGTGTTTTAACTGTTGACCTTTTTCCCTTTCGATGAAAGTTCAGTTGCTTTTAACCTTTGCGATAAAAGTTCTATGTCCTTTGACAGATTTTACATCAACAGTACCATAGGACGTTCAATGTATTTAGTCAGTGCATTTATCAGTTACGTCAAAATAATACCAAAATGTTGATGGATACGACATGTGTTGCGTTTAACTTGAACATATGAGCATCGGTCATTATTAAGACTTACGCTGAAAACCATTCACATGGAATTGCAAGGGAATTTGACTACATGTAAGGGGGAAAATCCAGGAGCTAAGAACAAAAATAAACGAAAAAGGACCAGCTAAAACGAAAACATACAAAGACGCTGAAAGAAAACAAATCAATCGACCAGTATGTCTTTTCTATTATATACATAGTATTGAAGCTTTACTACAGGAAAGGCACAAATCTGTTTACACTTTTGAACGTGACCATGGCAGAATCGCGTATGTGTGCACGTGTGTGTGTGTGTGTGTGTGGTGTGTGTGTGTGTGTGTGTGTGTGTGT
This sequence comes from Conus ventricosus, assembly GCA_018398815.1. NCBI lineage: Eukaryota > Metazoa > Mollusca > Gastropoda > Neogastropoda > Conidae > Conus > Conus ventricosus. Next base: position 67,162,837 of record CM031608.1, read on the forward strand.
GTGTGTGTGTGTGTGTGTGTGTGTGTCCCTGCAGTTTCGTAACAATAAGCAAGTAATTCGGCGATGAACTTTCACCAGCAGATCTTGGAGCCAAACGGCTGCCTAATCTACGAAAGTAAAATAGCCCGATATTTTTCAAATGTTTTACCTAGTGCTCAGAAAATGCCACTTCTAGTTGCAGCAGTCTGCGCGCGCAAATGATAACTAAAGCAAATCTCGTAGCACATGCACGGTCTTTGATGAAGGGGGATGGCTTATTAGTACTGAGCTGAATAGCACATGCCAATTCATTATCGTTTTATGTCTCAATAGTGTTACTTCTCGAAAAACGCTATAAGTCGATAGCGCAATTTCTCGCCAAACTACCAGTCTTTGTCGCTCTGTGCTAATATCACGACGTCAGAATATGGCTGCTTGTCGATAGCACCGCTTGTTGCGTGTCTTCCAGACGCTTAGTATAGGTGGCGTACCAGTAGTCATCGAAGTCCCTTGTATTCTACGCAGCGCAGTTCGCGCTCGCTCTGTGTGTGTGTGTGTGTGTGTTGTGTGTGTGTGTGTGTGTGTGTGTGTGTGTGTGTGTGTGTGTGTGTGTGTGTGCATTCCTTCTTTTTCTTTCTCCTTGATTGTTTAGTGGTTGAAGAATGAGGCGCGGGGGGAGGGGGGGGGAGGAGGAGAAGGAATAGTACTTGCTTGCATTGTTACGTCCAATTCTTTCTGTGAGTACAGACGGAGATACAGACAAATATAGAGATAGATAGTTGAAGGGTTTTGTCCTGACATGAGCTTTTACATTTCTTTCTCAACTAATAGAACTGCTGAAGAGAGAGAGAGAGAGAGTCGGTGAGTGAGAGAGGAGGAGAGAGAGAGTCAGTGAGTGACAGGGAGAAAGAGAGAGAGGAGAGAGAGTCAGTCAGTGACAGAGAAAAAATATGAGGAGAGAGAGAGAGTGAGTCAGTGAGAGAGAGAGAGGAGAAAGAGAGAGAGAGGAGAGGAGAGAGAGAGAGAGAGAGAGAGAGAGATGAGTCAGTGAATGAGAGAGGAGAAAGAAAGAGAGAGAGACGTTCCCTAGTATTCCAGGATTTGTAGTTGCATGTCAGCTGCATTGGGTAATGCTACCTATTGGGTAATGTTACGTACAAACATAAACAAATATGGATCGAAACAAAAGAAACGTCACCCTACTTTGGAAACTCCAGGCACAGAGTCTCAAGGAGGGAGAGGGGAGGGGAGGGGAGGGGTCAATGCGAAGATTTCATCAAAAATCAGAGTTTGCACACTCTAAAAAAAAATGGCGACTTTAACAATGATTTTTAGTCTTGCTCATTCTGTGCGTCCGCCACCCAACAGCGCGCATGATTTTGAATCCAGCGAAGAGACCAAGTCACTGAGGGCTGTGAGAGCGAGAAGAAGGAAAACGTATCTACAGACAGCAGACCAGCACTGTAGAATTTACACTCCGTTAGGCATGACTGATTTCCGAGACATCCTGCGAAAACAAAACGATCAAAACAAAAAACAAGCAAATAGCAAATGATGAGTAAAATGAAATATGTGTTACGCTGCTGGACATTCGTTAGAATGTCAACTTCGGATTTAGTAGGTCTATGTTTCACGCGTCAGTTGATTAAAACCAAGTGTTCCAAGGCCCAGACTTTGTAACACACATGAATCAATGCCTAAATGCAGCATTCAGGTGGTGTTGCTCTTTGCATGCAGGAGAAAATGAAATCTGACATTTTTTTGTATGCCTCTTGAAACAATGATTATGCATCAGTGCAGTTTGTAGTCTGAACGTACGTTTGAGACAGACATGGATTCATAGGTTTGCGTTTAAAAGAACGTAAGTGTCAGCTTGGTCCCAGTAATCTAGTTAGTTACTGACAGAACTGGTCTAAGTATAAGTGTCAGCTTGGTCACAGTCATCTTGTCAGTTACTGACAGAACTGAGCTAAGTACAAGTGTAAGCTTGGTCCCAGTCATCTTTCAGTTACTGACAGAACTGGGCTAAGTATTACACGCAACAATATTTTGTGCAGTCTGCATGTCTGTGTATACATTGTATGTATGCAAGCCTATTAGTATGTACAATGCATTTGAAGTGTGTGTGTGTGTGTGTGTGTGTGTGTGTGTGTGTGTGTGTGTGTGTGTGTGTGTGTGTGTGTGTGTGTGTGTGTGTGTGTGTCTGTGTGTGTGTGTGTGTGTGTGTGTGTGTGGGGGGGGGTATGTGTTGTGTGTGTGTGTGTGTGTGTCTATATGTGTGTGCGTGTGTTTGTCCGCGCACGCACGTGTGTTTGAGAGTTTATGCGCGCACCCGCGTGTGTATGTGTGTTTGCGTGTGTGTATGTGTTGTTGTTGTTGCCTTCAATTTAACGTCTTTCCCACATTAAGTGATATTAGACGAATGTGTGTGTAAGTGTGTGTGTGTGTGTGTGTGTGTGTGTGTGTGTGTGTGGTGTGTGTGTGTGTGTGTGTGTGTGTGTGTGTGTGTGTGTGTGTGTGTGTGTGCGCGCACTTGTCTATACATGTGCGTGCGTGTGTGTGTGTGTGCGTGTGTGCGCGCACTTGTGTATACATGTGCGTGTGTGTGCGCGCGCACTTGTGTATACATGTGCGTGTGTGTGTGTGTGTGTGTGTGTGTGTGTGTGTGTGTGTGTGTGTGTGTGTGTGTGTGTGTGTGCGCACTGGATGAGAGTGGAATGGGGAGGCATTTTCAAAGTATGTTTGTTCAAGTGCATTGTATACCGTCCTAAGTGGCCGATAAAGCGGAAGTTATCAATGATGGGAATTTGTCAGCTAGTCGACATACATATTCATTTGAGGCAGAAATCAGTCAGTTAAAAGGTTGTGAAAACAGACTTTTGCTCTTCAGCAAAGCCTTTGTAGGAAACCTCTGGCTGCAATGAAAATTTGTTACCATAGAGTTGTTTTTGTCCGTCTTGTATCTTTTATTCAGTAGAGATTGGCAGGTAATTGTGTTCATTCACACACAGAAGGTTTGATCAATATCTCTGGTTTGTACTGGAATATTTTGTCTGTGTATTTGAATTCTGATAGGCAGCAAAAAGTACGTGCATTGATGACAACGGTTGCATGCATGGAAATTTCTTGTGGTGGGCATAGATAAACGTAACTTAGTGTGTAGTGTGCAGTGAACGTGAAAATTAGGGCTAAAACAGATAATTTCTTTTGTTTGAAAATTCAGATCAGTGAAAAGTGGATTTCTTATAGGATGGAGCAATCCTGCATATTTCATTCAAAGGCGTTGAAAATCGCTGAAGATGTCTCTATCAAGACAAAATGCTTGCAACGTTTATGTTTGAGTAGTGTGCATCCATACAATATTCTTTTTGCCATTCTACATTCAAGTGTTATTTCATCTTAGACCGGACCGTTAACAATTCTGTGAGCCCCATTTCCCCATGGGTCGAATTCTTCTTCGTCAGTACACGTATGTATGCAGAAAGTTATCTCATGAAACTTTACATATGTTTTCCCTTGTGTGTGCACAGACAGGGGAAGAGGAGCAAAGTTGTAAGGAGGAGAAGGGGAAGGGATGGGAGCTGCCTGCCATGTCAAGTATTCTCCAAGTCGTTGTGTTATTATTGTCCACACACCACACACCGCGCGCGCGGGCGCGCGCCACACACACACACACACACACACACACACACACACACCCCACACACACACACACACACACACATTCTCTCTCTCTCTCTCTCTCTCTCTCTCTCTCTCACACACACACACACACACACACCTCTCTCTCTCTCGCTCTCTCTCTCTCTCTCTCTCTCTCTCTCTCCACACACAGCACACACACACACACACACACACACACACACACACACACACACACACACAACACACACACACTATCGAACAGATCGGGCAAAACGTTGCAGATGGTTCGTATCTCATCGTCTGAATGATAGGTAGTCGCGTTGCCTTTAGAATACATGGGTAAATTATGCAATTTTGACTGATTCAGTTATATACATTGAAAATATGAAATATTCAATGCTTGTAGTAGACTTTCTGTAATGGATTAGTTGCCATAAAATCTGTGAAGGCAGCGCACGTCGTAGGATTAGAAAAGACACAGTAATAAAAGTCATCAAAGTGTGTCAGTTTCTGCTTGAAAAGTATAGCCAAAATGCATCAATAAAATGAACAAATAATGTCAGATTCTGCTTGAAAAGTATACGCCGAGAAACATTAATGAAAATTAACAAAGAGTACCAGATTCCGTTTGAAAAACAAGCGCCGAGATCCATACATGAAAATGAACAAGGACTGTCAGATTCTGCTTGAAAATATACGCAAGAAAACATTAATGAAAATAAAAAACGAGTGTGAGATTCTGCTTGAAGAGTACACGCCAAGACACATTGATAAAAACGAACAAAGATTGTTTGATTCTGCTTGAAAAGTATACGCCAAGATACATTAATGAAAATGAACAGTGTCAAATTCTGCTTGTAAAGTATCTGCTTTCTTCAAACGGCAGAACAGCTACATCAGTTAATAGTTTTGCATTAGACATGTGACCCTGGGCAGCTGACCAGATCTCATTCCTCTGGGCCGGGTCGTTCGCTGTAATGCCTGGTTCACACGAGTGCAACAATGAGGCAACAATGGGTGGCAACTCCAAGTTGCCTATGTGTTGCTACATTGTTGCTTCAAAAGTTGTCACTACAGCAACTCATTATAAACCAATTAGACCCCATTGGATTTTCCCAATAAAAGTTGCCTATGAAGTTGTCACAGCCAAAAGTTGAACGTCGGGAGATATAACTTTTGGTGGGGTTGGCAACTTTTGCATGACAACTTCAAGTTGCTTTTGTGTGAACAGCTTGGCAACACAAGTATATCCGGTAGGCAACAAAAAAGGGGCGGAGCGAAGTGCATGCGTGCGACAAAAAGCGGCACGTGCCGCCACGCTTTTCTCGCTACGGAGCTACGGAGTTGCCATATAGTTGCCTCTTGCGTTCACATATGACGAAGCAACTTTGGCCAAAATCTATTTTTGATTTGTTGCACATCGAGTTGGCAACTTTTGGGGTCTATTTGTTGGCAGTAAAAGTTGCTCTCGTGTGAACCTAGCATAAAGAGCAGTTGGCAAGTCAAAACCAAGTAAGCAACAAAGGAAATTTCCATATATGCGCGTGTCATCCCGAAGCTGTCTGGTTAGGCAGGCGCTCTTTGCCACGCTACTCCATCACTTTTAAAATAATTGTAATCTCATTAGCTTATCGAGTTACTTTCACTAAGTGTTAATAGCAATAAATTTACTTTCATTTCTGTGAGACATTTCTGTAGGTCTGACGGGTTTTTAGATCAGCCAAAATAAATCGGTCGATTTCACAGGTCAGTACATCATACTACAGCATTTCACATTAAGAAAAATGTAAATTATGTACGTTGATGCAGGAAATTTGGACCGAATTTAAACTGCATGAAAACGCCGAGTGGACACACATCAAATGGATATTCATTGTAATAATAATTCATTTTACACAGTTAAAAATCATTGGAAAGGGATTTTCAGTTAAAGACCGCAGATTGGTCAACAACTAAATTACACTCATTAAGTATTTTTTTTTATCTGTGGGGATCGCGTGAAGTTTCCAACTGATACGCATGCATGCATGCATATGCACATGTACACGTATTACGGTCACGCAGGACCATTCGTAAGAAAACTGAACCACCGCAAACACAAAAGTTATAAATATGTGAGATAATAAAGATCAGAAATAAAATGCAGAAAAAATTAGTTCTCGCTTTCGATTCGGTTATTCGTTCTCCGATTCATTTTGCGGAGTGTTACATATGTGATATAATATGTGTCATAACATGGATCAGTAATCAAGGACGTAGAAATGAGTTTTCGCTTTCAGTTCGGTTATTGGTTCTCTGGCGGAGTAACACATCCCAAACTGCAGATGAGAATGTGCATCCGGGACAGATGGACGTGGTACAAGCATACGTCATCGAATCTCTGACTGCCGGCTCCAGCTATTCGCAAACGCATCAAAGTTCATGTGTAACAGTGGGAGTGGCAGATCGCCAGCGCCAGAAGACATTGCCTTTGGGAGGGGCCTGTCACGACAGACCTAGTTCTTGCTCTTTTCGCCAAAGACATTGCTGAAGTGGAAGAAGCATCCTCTTAACCTCTTCTAGTGTCATTCAGCTGATATTCCCGATGTGCAGTGGAAGAAGCATCCTCTTAACCTCTTCTAGTGTCATTCAGCTGATATTCTCGATGTGCAGTGGAAGGAGCATCCTCTCAATTTCGTTTAGGTAACTTATAAACGCACGAACTCATTTTTGTTTTCGTGGTACAAGTCAGCAAGCATGATGAGCTCTTAAAACAAGACATCGTAAGAATGTGAAGAATGAGAATTAGTGCTGTACTGTTTAGATATTTCTGTATTCACACTTTACATTTCCCATCACTATCACTTCTATGTAATGAAGAACATGAGGAAAAGTACGTCAGCACTTTACTTTCCACTCAATAGAAAATTTGTTTTTCATTCATTCGTTTGTGCTTGTTTGCACGCTGTCTTTACACCCCAGTGTTTTCCTGGTTTGATTGATCATGTTTTGTGTCGTATATGTAAATGTATTTTTTTCCCTAGAACAATACTTGCTGTAGACAGATGTAAAGTTCGAAGTCAGTGTATTCAGAACGCTCTTTAAGATTTAGATGATTGCTTCTCCATCTGTACTTTTTTTTTTGCGTAGATCGAGAAAAATGGAATAAATCTCTTTCAAACACAATATTCAGCTACCTTACACTTCACATGGTTACACACTTGTCGGTTATAATAATTTTTTATGCTGATGAAGATCTTAACTATCATCCAAAACCTTATTTTTGGATTTGCTCAAGTTGCTGAGAATAATGGCAAGCAGAGAGAGGGTGTGTAAAATAAACGAACAAACAACTGCAAAAATCAAAAACGAAAACAACAAGATCTGACGTAACATCTGCCCAAATAATGACGAATTTTGGCGATGAGAACAGAAATAAAAAATCTACCTGAATCTCAAAATTCAGTGTCCTACTTGTTCAGGTAGCCGACAACACTTGCAACGAAATGAACAAAGAACGATGACATGGGGTTTTGGAGGTGTTGTTTTCCGTGGTTATTGATTGTTCAGATTTGATCTATTTTTAGCTGCAGATGTTGTATCCGCTAAGGATGGCGGGTATTGTGTCTGTTCAAGCTGTATCACCACCTTTGGAAATTAGTTGCAAGTATTTTCCTGTTTTATCATTCTGCCCGACTTTCTTTCAAAGACTATGTTTTTCCGTTTCTGTATAGCCGTCCATTTATTTTTCCTTTCGTGGTCCGTTCTGCTGTCTCTTTTCTACACAATCTTCACCCTCTTTCTGTAGTTAACGTTTGTAACATGTCCCCTTTTTGTTGTAACCGGACGGGTAGATATTGAGATCGTACCCACTATCCAGAGCAGACACTTGCTGGAAGTTGCACAGCGTCTGTTGGCCTACATAGCTCTTCGCGTATTTCTTTTTATAACATTTAAACTTTTTTTCATTTATTCTTGCTACTTTTTGGTTTTTAGACTGGGGGTCGAAAAATAAGGGGAATGTCCAATGGCCTCACCACAACCTAATTCTATTTACCTTCAGGACGTTGATTTGATAGTTTTGTTTGTCTTTCTTTATTGTCGTCTGCTGTTTTCTTTTTCTGCCTTTAGGGGCCATTTTCCTGGCTGGAAACTCCTATAAACCATTTTCTTTTATAGCAAGTTATGATGTCGTTGTTTTCTGGCAATAACATAGTGAAAAAATGTACACATTGGCCAGACTGGACACTAGCTGTTTATTCTGCAATGTGTATTGGCCCATATATATATATATATATATATATATATATATATATATATGTTTTTACCTTGTATATATATATATATTATATATATATTATATATATATATATATAGAGAGAGAGAGAGGAGAGAGAGAGAGAGAGAGAGAGAGAGAGAGAGAGAGAGAGAGAGAGAGAGAGAGAGAGATGAATATAACCAAAGAGCCTAAAATGATTTTAAAAGTGCTCGACCCCTTGGGGAGCAACATTGTCAATGATGTTAAAAAGGAAGGTTAAAACTCGAGGTTAAAACTCTACAAATTTGTTTCGAGCTTGCTGCGCTGTCATCAGGATGTTTTTGGTTTGCCCACCGCCGATGTTATATAGCGTGTGGGCTCCCGTTTGCGGTTGTTTGCACGTGCGGGTTGGCTGCACGTGTTTTTGGGGGCTTTCAGGTTTTTGTTTTGGATGTGTTCACTAACAACGATTTCCATTTATGCCTGCAGTTGTTTACTATTTCTGTTTTGGTGTTTATATATATATATGAAGCATTGAATTTTGTTGTTCATCTTTTACGCTTTCTGAAATCTATGAGGGAAAAACAAAGACGATGCCAAGCGCTCTTTGTACGACCTGCATTCGTGTACATTTTAATAGTTGAGGTGCCATATCATTGTCGCTCAAAAACATTCTTTTTCATCGTACGGTTAGTTTTTCGATTGTTCTACTTGTTCGTTTTTTGTTGTTGTTGTTTTTCGTATGCAGTGTTTTTTGTATCAGTTCGAAGTCATGAAAAGGGTCGGTGCGGTCGGATGACGTAATAACTGTAAAGACTGTAAAGACTGTAATGACTGTAAAGACTGTAAAGTGTATGTTTTGTAGATATTTGATTTGCGCTTGCTGTCGGGTTTTTTTTCCTAGGGTAAGAACGTTTTTATTATTTTGTTGTTGTTTAATTTTTTGTTGTACTTTTTGTTGTTGTTGTTGTTTAATTGTTTGTTTTTCTTTGTGGTGACAGCCTTGAAAACCTCTGTAGCTGGTGGGCTGTAATCATGTAAACTGAAACAGCTAAGAATGATTGCAGCGAGACTAACTTATTACGTTCTGAAGCGAAAATTGACACGAAAATCTTTAAAAACTATAGCAGACTACAATTTTACCTTGTTGTCTATGATAACTGTTATGGCATTTATTTGCTTCAGAACTTCCCTGAGTGCTGGAGAGCCCTTGTGCGAGTCCGCAGCTTTCCTGATCACGGCTCTTTGCCGCGCTCATTTCTTCTGTATCTGGTAAGGCCACTGGATTGTCGTTCGTTCGCTTTGAGTCTGTGGTTGACGTCAGTATTTTTTTATGTTCATTTCGTGTCCGTCCGCCCGTCCGTCCGTCCGTCCGTCCGTCTGTCTGTCTGTCTGTCTGTCTCTCTTCTCTCTCTCTCTCTCTCTCTCTCTCTCTCTCTCTCTCTCTCTCTCTCTCTCTCTCTCTCTCTCCTGTGGACGGGCCGAGGGCCTCACAATAAATGGCGCGGCGTGAAAGCGCGCGTCAAGAGTCAAGAGAGTCTCTCTCTCTCTCTCTCTCTCTCTCTCTCTCTCTCTCTCTCGCTCAGTGTCTTACACACCCACACACGCACGCACGCTCGCGCAGACACACACACACACACACACACACACACACACACACACACACACACACACACACACACACACACACACAGAGGCAGAAAAATATGAAAGAAAGGAATGTCCAACTTCACTTAAGAAAGATATCATGAAGCCAGTCATTAAGCAATTAAAAACAGGATAGAGCCGTTTTCCTTTTCTTTCGACACAGAACTAGTGAACGGGTTAAAGGAGAGGGGTAACATGAGCATGGCTGAAAATGTTGCTTAAAAATCGTGCGACATGGTCCAGAATTTACTGGAGTTAAGACCGAGGATTCTCAGGGGCGCCAGCAAGAAGAACAAGGATGTCCAGATGGAGCAGCAGCGGCTTCTTCAGAAGGATGGTGAAGAATGGAAACGATTCTTGCGCGCTTGGAGCAGATGCGATAAACAGGGAAGAATCGCTGAAACCAGTTTCAATGACGGGTCCGCTCGGTTCTTTACTCTGTGATCAGTTTCGTTGTCGCTGGCCCTCCGGATTTGGATTTATGTTCTTCATAGAGCAGCCGATGGCAAAGGACCATATCAAGGCTGTCACCCCGCTGAAGGTCGGTCCTCCATGTGTGGAGGAATATTATTACATCAATAGACCGCCTTGCTTTTGTTGCTGAAAGACTTAACCTTCAGGAATGAGACAATTGATATTGGAAAAAGGCACGAGCAAACTGGGGTTTTTTCCCATTTTTAAGAAATCAGTAACACTTTGCGGTCAGTCAAGATTCAGTGAGAGTGAATACGTGGCACTACGCCGTGTGTGTGTGTGTGTGTGTGTGTGTGTGTGTGTGTGTGTGTGTGTGTGTGTGTGTGTGTGTGTTTGTGTGTGTGTGTGTGTGTGACCAAATGGCGCATGAACACCAACGTTAAGCCGGGTGCATTACGTTTCACCTGTGCACTTTTCGCCCTCATGTACTTCGTTCATGTGTGTTCTGGCTATGCGCTGTATGTACGCCTACACCTTGTCATAAACGTACGTTTTCTCTGCGCCTTTCTACTATCTCTGATTCAGCTTCTTTCTGTTTACTTTCACCTGGCGAAACGAAAAATGCTTCACAGGTGTAAACGACCTTGCTGAGGGGGGCGACTTCTGCTAAACAAACATTATGCAAAATACGCGCAGGGGAAACGTTTGGTTTACTGTCAAACCAGTTTGTATCCCGGAACACAGACTCGGGATGAAGACGAGGCTGTGTGGACTCGTCTTTCGCTCCATTCTCCACACTGTCGAGCCTGAAATCACGGCGAGATCAGCACCGTGCAAGGTGCTGGAAGAACAGTGTCATTGCTCAGGTTACCTGGTGAAGATTGGTCGTTCCTGTGGCGACACTTTTCGACGCAAACTGATAGAGTGATATTCTGGCGTCATTCACTGTATCCTGCTCAACTCTTGATACTTTCTGACTAATCTTGTTGACCTCTTCACCGAAATATTGTGGCAGTATGTTCAAAACTTGGGTGACACCCTGCACCACCCCCATCAGCTTCTCCGCTACGCCTCCCTCCCTCATGTACATACACTTTTCGTTACCTTACAGACCTGTCTGTCTCTGAGCATCTAAGTATGGTGGAGGACAGCCAAGTTATGCCCGACCAGGTGCTGGCAGTGTTACTAGGAAAGTCCTGCGTTGGATCGTGACCATCTCGAAGGCCACGGTTTTATGCTCCTCCAAAATGGCGTCCTCTCACCTCCCTTTTACGAGATCTACAAGCAGAACATTGCTTCAGCCGCCGTATTTAGACGCATTACAAACACCATCCTCGGGCATGTAACTTCAGAGCTACAAGAGCTCTGAGCCCGAGAGTGCATGATTCAGGACTGTCGCTACCTCAGCGCTTGTCCGGCACTGGGTGCCTGATAAGCATGTCACGAAAGCTGTTTCAGTTTCATCATGGAGGTGTCACTGCGTGCGGACTAGTCCATATACGCTACACCACATCCGCTATGTTTTGAGACCATATGCCCATGATTTAAAACTGAATTATAAATGAATTAATGACCAAGATGAATTAATTTAAGAAGAGGGTCTCGTGGCTACAACTTAGCAGATATCTGACCTACGCATGAGCCCTGCGCTGGTTGGTCCTTGGGTACCTACCTAACACTGGCTGTGCCATTCTGGAAGCGAGTGCCGATCGGAAAATCCCTTCATTTACCACCACCTCAGGGATTTCGAATCGCCAGGGCTGAGAGTTCTACGGGATTTTATTTCATCGCGACTAACGCCTTTAGACCACACCACGCGAGCCACTTGGGCATTCAGTCTCCTACTTTTGGTTGAGATGTGGATATGGTACAATAGGCAACACCAAGATTGGGAGTTTTTATGTTATATTTGATGTTCAGCGAAATACACGTACAGCGTCAAAGTCGTTTTACTGCCTGTCCTTCGCTGCTGGTATTGCTATGGTCCATAAGGGGTTTCTAGCGTTGGCCATAGTACAGGAGGAAGCGAATTTAGTCGGCGCGGAGAGAGAGAAACCAAAGACTGTCTTAGTACTGTGGTAAGACACGCAAATTGCCAAACATGGCCTACGCATTTGCCTGAGTTGCAAAAGCTGTACTTGGTAAGTATACTTAACCAAACAGGGAATGTAACATAAAACTCCGTATTTCAATATTTGAAATGCAAACTTTTTAAACCTTTTGTTTTCTTCGTTTCCCCTCGGAATATGAGCCAGTTACGAGACTGTCGTATTCTTTCTGCTGAGTTTTTGTCCCTTGTTGAGTGACTTTTCCCGTTGCTTTTTTTTTTTTGTAATCAGCAACCGAATTGGATGAAGATAAGTGATTGCTTGTTCTTTTTCGTTGTCCTGAGTGTTGTGTATCTTGCCTGAAGAAGACCTAAGAGGTCGAAACGCGTCGTGTTTTGTCTTGTGATTCGTTTTTCTACGTTTTTAGGCGGAGCCTTATAGAAACTTTTTGAAAGTTGTTCAGATTTACGCCTGCCGTCGCCTCACTTTGCAACTAGATCCTCTTGAATTTTGATTTTGCCTCCTATTCATATACGGCAAATTGGGGCAGTTTGGGACACTAAACTGTCATCTTTTATCTCGAATGCAGAATGAAAACAAAGAAAACTGTGATCATCCAAAAGCAAAATAAAGAGGAAAACCCGTTTATATTTGTTTTTCTGTTTGTAATCAGCAATCAAACACAAGAAGCGAAAACGCCCATCCAACCCCAGTTGGAGCAGGTTGTGTCACGCCTCGGGACATTTGGGTCTAGAGCAGCACCAGTACATATCATGTGTCCAGGCTGACACCTAGGACGGTGCTTTTATGCAGCAAAAACATGTAGATGGTTTTCATTAACTTGAAATCAAGAACTCGGAGGCAAACATAGTTGCCCACTTAGAGTTTAACGTAGGCGACTTCATATGAGACTATTAGAAACAACTGGGCAGGGAAAAGTACACATTCTCTGGTTGAAAAATATACTGTTCATTCTTTGATAAATACAGTAGAATGGAAAACAAATATGCCTCCAAATTACCACCAGAACACTTTTTCAGTATTTATATCAATAAATGGAATAGCGAAACTGTGCTATATGAAGTGATATTGTGCTGTATGAAGTGATATTGTCAGGCAAACCTGACTGGTCTTCACCGGAAGACATCTCAGACAAACAGACAGAGGTTTCTCCGGATAACAGCGTACAAACAAAACACAGATTGAGACATAAGAATCAGATACTTTGTGTAGTCAACACTAAATGACAAAATAATCAAACCACCCACAAAGCATCAGTGGCATTACTTCAAAATAAATCGTTATGATCATGACAGGACATTGTGTTTTCTGCGACTGTCACGAAGCAGAGGACGAAAATTGAGTGTTGACACACTCCTCATGTCTCCAGTGTTCACATGTCTGAGCTCGAGTCCATTCCTCGCCAGGCCAAAAATCCAAGAAGTTCTTGCCGCAAAACATGCACACACAAGTGTTGCTTTTGGAAACACCAGGATCGCACGCTTCCCACCATCCGGACACCAGCTACAGAATAAGACACTCCCTCCATTCAGACATCAGCTACAGAATAAGACACACTCCATTCGGACATCAGCTACAGAATAAGACACACTCTCCATTCGGACATCAACTACAGAATAAGACGTAACTCCATTCGGACATCAACTACAGAATAAGACACACTCAATTCGGGCATCAGCTACAGAATAAGACACACCCTCTATTCGGACATCAACTACAGAATAAGACACACTCCATTCGGACATCAGCTACAGAATAAGACGCACTCTCCATTCGGACATCAACCACAGAATAAGACGCATCCTCCATTCGGGCATCGGCAGCAGAGTAAGATACACTCAATTCGGGCATCAGCAGCAGAGTAAGACACACTCCATTCGGGCATCAGCAGCAGAGTAAGACACACTCCATTCGGGCATCAGCAGCAGAGTAAGACACACTCCATTCGGACATCAGCTACAGAATAAGACACACTCCATCCGGACATCAACTACAGAATAAGACACACTCCATCCGGACATCAACTACAAAATAAGACACACTCCATTCGGACATCAGCTACAGAATAAGACACACTCCATCCGGACATCAACTACAGAATAAGACACACTCCATCCGGACATCAGCTACAAAATAAGACACACTCCATTCGGACATCAGCTACAGAATAAGACACTCTCCATCCGGACATCAACTACAGAATAAGACACACTCCATCCGGACATCAACTACAGAATAAGACACACTCCATCCGGACATCAACTACAGAATAAGACACACTCCATTCGGACATCAGCTACAGAATAAGACACACTCCATCCGGACATCAGCTACAGAATCAGTTGCACACTATAATTATATCCACGCATCAGCTACAATATCGAGGTACATCTTCCATCCCGACACCAGGTTCTGAGTCAAGGCAAATCTCCCGTCATAAGATTGATCCTTTGCAGTGTGTTGTAACTGTCGAATCGCGCATGCTTCCATTCCAACGATTTCACATGTGATCAATTCACCAACAGCTGCACTGCGAACAACTTCACGACAGCAGGAAACCGGATCTGAAGAGTTTCTGAGCTTCAGAATATTCTTGCCGTTGGATGTTGGCATTTTTCTGACCATCTATTGATACAGGAGAATACAGTGTGGTTATTTGTATTTATGGTCAAGTGAACATAGTAAGGTTGAGCTGCATGTGTATCCTTGAATTTTGTGTTGCAATCAGTGTTGAATACAAAAAGGTTTACACATGGAGTTCTATATTTACCCATTTGAAAATCTACCCCATGTATAAACTGATGAGAGAGATACTGTTCTTGTAGGCCAGCCCACGGCAAAGGGCCATTCCAGGGCTGGTATTTATATTCAGTGATTATAGAATAACAATAATCGTATAAGTAATAATGATGATTATGCTGATACCGCTGATAACGTTGATGATAATAACAGAAGAAATTGGTTCCGACAGCATTCAGAGGAAGAGGATGGGACCTGCTCCTTGGGTAAGCTAAGACATTCAGGAGCAAGATGTGTCTCACCTGTCCCTACCCAGCCTGCCTCATACCAAGTACTTTGACAGTTTTAAACGTACACCACATTGACAAACGGTTGACAAATGAAGCAAATGCTGGCATACGTCTGATTCATTTCATAATTTTACTTCACAAAAAATCATCATCAACAGTTAAAATTCCCAGATTCAATGCAAAATGTTTAAGAGGGGTAAAACATTACTTTCAAAAACAAGGAGGGTGAGGAGGGTCGATTTAGTATTAAAGCAAGTGTCCACCAGGCGTCAAAGTTGACGTTTGCGATAATTCCATTACAAAAAAAACAGAAGCAGTGAAAAAAAGAAGAAGAAAGAAGGAAAGAAAACATAAGAAAGTAAAAGGATGAAAATGTATTGCACATTTTTTATTAGCGACCTAACATGCCCCACTTTCCCCTACACTTTAAAGAGAAAAAAAGAAGACAACAAGCGTGACTTGGCATCTGGTATATGTACTCTGGGAATAACTAATTGTAGTCTTGCAAAGGGCCGTATTTTGGAGGAGGACATTTGTCCGAATTCAACTTGTTTTGTGACGCGGCTGTTTGTTGACGTGTGTCGGAAAGTATTGAAATCAATCGGCATAAGAAACGCCCCTTTCCTCGCCCCGCCCTTCCAAGACAAGCAGTGAAAATGAATGACTCTCCGTGTGTGTGTGTGTGTGTGTGTGTGTGTGGTGTGTGTGTGTGTGTGTGTGTGTGTGTGTGTGTGTGTGTGTGTGTGTGTGTGTGTGTGTGTGTGCGCGCGTGCGTGTGTGCATGCGTGCGTGTGTGTGTATGTGTGTGTGTGTGTGTGTGTGTGTGGTGTGTGTGTGTGTGCGTGTGTGTGTGTGTGTGTGTGTGTGCATATATGTGTGTATATGTGCGTGTGTGTGTGTGTGTGCGTGTGCGTGTGTGTGTGTGTGTGTATTTGTTTTTTAAACAAGCGCACTGTAGTATTCAAGACCTTTTTCGAGAGTAAAGTACATTTCAAACTGAAAGAAACAAAAGGGAAAGTTTGTAAACTGTACGATTGTACTGTAGTATGTTTCTGTCTGCTGACAAAGGATAATTAAAGTAATTTCCTGGAGCCACGAGTTCGATCCATATTCATAACAATGTCAGATCCGTAAGTCGCTGGCATGAATTACGCCTGCTTGCGTAAATACATGTGGCAAATATGCCTGTTTGTGTAAATATAAGCATGACATATGCCTGGTTTTGTAAATACAGGAATAAAATGTGTCTGCTTGAGTTGATACAAAAGTTAAATATCTCTGCTTGCGTTAATATGGGTAAAATATGCCTGGCTGCGTATTTTTGAGGGTAAAATATATCTATTTGCATAAGCACAAGAGCAAAACCTCCATGATAATTTATAATAATAATTATGGTATTTATATGGCGCAAAATCTTGATGAAATCAACTCTAAGCGCACTGTATGGGCCTGTTATTACAAACCTAAAGTATGCCTACATGCGCAAATGCAAGAGAATAATGTGCGTGCTTGCACTTTAACATTGGGAACAGATTTGTAACATGCTGGCGTAGACATACAGAAGAACCAGATGGTGAAAGTGACTAATAGACAAACTGTTTGGAAACGGGGAAAGACTTTTCTTGACTAGTTACGCTTTGCTCCGGTTCAAATAGTACATACACACGAATAAAGACATCGCGCGTGTACATGTCTGTATGTGTGTGGTCAAGTTGAGCATAGACACTGTCAGGTCAGTTCCTTAAACTCCCAACGTGTGTGTCCTCCTCTCCCTCCCCCAGCTCCTCCCCTGTCCACTCTTTTCTCCTTCAGAAATTGTGCACGACACAGGACAGTCTGGATGCTTCAGATGCGCAGAACGAGAAGTTTGGGGTCATTGGAGAAACGATCAGTGCCCTGTTATAAGAACGTGCTGAAACGTGTGTGCGTGCGTTGGTGTGTATGCGCGCGCGACCGTGTTTGTGTGTGCGTGGTAAGAAGGCAGGATGTGTGTGGAATGGGAGGCTGGTTTTTTTTTGTATATGCGAAGCAGGTAAAACATAACTCGTTTTTTAGTGTTTTTTATGCTGTTACTTGAACTTGCTTCATTAGACTTTGCAAGTTAACAGTGCCAGTTATGAAGATGTTTGTTGATACATGTCGCCAAGTATGATGCGGCTTAAGACCTTGCTGGTGAGAGACAGTACAGTGATGTCTCTCTCCCATTGCTGCATGTCCGTAAATGTCCCCAGCTCAGTGAGGAAACAATGATGACGATTTCTCCTTGGCCCACGTGTCTTGAAGGATGTGCACAGTGCTGAAGAAAACGTGATGTTTTGTGCCCTTCTGCTTTCCACATCTTGATACACACCATCACCTCCAATATCCTTGCTGCTCTTAAATTACGGATGCCTTCCTCACCCCCCTCCATTGTGATAGCTTCCATATTGATGTCCACGTCCTCTTCTGTTTCAGTGAATAACGCTGCTTAATAAGGTAGGTTCAGTATCCCCAGGAAGTGTTCTAGCTTACCAGCTTGGCTCGTACTTCTTTGATGGGTGTTGCGTTCTCGACTATCTCTGGAATTTCCCGGTTGTGTCTTCAGCCCCTCCGCACTCTAATGGTGATCTCGTGTGGACCATTTTCATGTTGCTTCGTTCTACGGCTGTCTCAGCTTTCTCAGCGAGCCATTCTGTGTGTTGCAGTCTGTCTGTCCTCGCTGCATTCTTCACGTCTCTGTCTTTCTCTCTGTCGTTGCTTGCAAGCTTCTCCTTCGGTCCAGATGACTCAGAGTTCCAGATGTTCGTCTTTGTTGCTGTCTCTCCTCTACTGATCATCCTGAATGGTGGATATCCTCTCGTTTTTGACATTTTTTTCCGGTAGTCTATCGTGTCTTTTGCTTCTTCACTTATGGTTGTGTTAAAGCCGTCGATGGTTAGAGTGCATCACCTTGAAGAATACTAAACAATGATGAACTTCGTTGCCGATGTTTTCAGCTGTACAGCGTCAGAGCGCTTATTTCTGCTATCTCCCATTCTCACCTTCCCTAGCTTAAGCGTCAGCTTTTCCGCTAGAAGATTGTGATCACAAATTTACAAGAGCTTCGTTCAATGTGTCAGTATCACGAAAAGATAAAGAAGTGGTGAGTAGCTGCGCAGACAGAATGATAAATGAAATGCCGAAAATTTTATATCCTTTCGTTACTGAGTTTCTAGGCGGTCAGTTTAACACACGTATCCAGGATGGGACATTTGCAACTCAGTGGTCGAAACCTATAATTACACGTTGCATGAAAAGGGAGACATTGATAGCCCAATCAACTGTCATGGCGTAACTATGTCCTGTGTATCAGGCTAGTTCTGTGCCCGTAGTTTGAATAAGACTTACAAAATTGAGCTGGAGAAAAGGAAAAAAAAATCAAAAAGCAGGCAGGTTTCCGTAGGAAATACAGCGCTATTGACACATTGTTACATTACATTGTCTAGTTCAAAAGTATATCTTGAGAATTATTAAATTCGGTGTAGCATTTGTTGACTTCCAAAAGGCCCTTGATTTGTTTAACAGGAATATATTAAGGGAGGGCTTTAGAAAAACTTGTGTGAATGGGAAATTATCTAAAGCTCTGTAGGGAATCTATTAAACTTCTTTGGCCTGTGCATGTGAGAAATACTGCTAATCACAGTATTTTATTTGTCCAAAAGATGTCAAGTAGAACTGCGTGTAAAGCCCGAAACTGTTTTCTTTTCTCTTTTTATTTCTGGGCATGATGTGGAGTTAATGAAATGTAAAAAGGCATTTTAATAATCCTGGACGTATTACAATTATGTTAGTGTCTCTTGATGCTGATTGTTGGACATTTTAATCACACCCTAAGTTAAGGTTGCAATCGAACTCGTGTCCTTAAAGTTTTAAGCCATTTAATTGGAATTATTTGTTGACTTAGATAAGAACAATGTGATGTTTGTTTTTGTGAAGGTGGTTATCTCTTTACAATGGAAACAAGAAGATAAAAGTAACAAATGAATCTTTTAGTCAGCATTAATACCAGGTTAGTGAGAAATCGATGAAAGGGGTAGAGAAGATGTAACCGAAGTTCTCAGAACCGTGAAAAGATAGAATTCGGATGATACTAAATTCTAAAAAAATACCGTCTCAATAGATGGTGCCGTGGACTAGGTTGCTTAATAATAAACAGATGGAGAACATACACTATTGCAATCAAGAGATTTCTAAACGTACCCTCTCCCCATCACACAAGCACGCGTGCACGCGCGCGCACGAACACACACACACACACACACACACACACAACACACACACACACACACACACACACACACACACACATGGTGTCACGAGGACTCAGGCGGATATCTTTTATGAGAACTTACGTTAAATGCCTGAGACACTAGGTAAAGCAGGCTCGACTTCCATTAATTGGTGTATGCAGACAGGCGTATGAAATGTGTTTCAAACAACAAGGGACAGGAACGTGCAGCTGCCAGTCAGATGTTTAAAAGGGTTTGGAACGCGCTTGATGTAGTTTCGACGGTACAAGGGGTAAGTTACGAAAAAGCGGTTTTTGCCTGAATCTGAACGATGTCTGTTTGATTGTTTTAAACAAAACTGGCACGCCACTGCAGTTGAAAATGAATACAGCCGACACTGTTCTTTACATCACAGAAATGTCTGTGTGTAATCACTTATAAATGGTACAAGGACACACTTGTCGGATTTAGAACAAGAACATTACGCTTGTACATAAATGAAAAGCGTTCATTTCAGATCCATGTATAAATCCTGTATTACCTTTATGTCCATATAATTTTGAGGGATGGAAGGTTTTTCTTCTTCTTGGTTGTTTTTTTGTTTTTTTTTGTTTTGTTTTTTTTTAGTGAATATATGCGTTGCGTAGAGCGAGTAGTCTTTTCCTGAATGGCAATGATTTAAGATACAAATTAAGAAATATATTTTCATCAAGAAATAAAGACATTATGAAATTACTTCCTGCATTTGTTGCAAAAACAAATGATCCGAGGACGAATAAATTAGATCGTCAACAAACAGACAATTCCTCTTCAAGATAAAACTACGCTACCGTGATTAGTTATTCAATTTAAATGACTTTTCTTGGCAAGAATACAATATTACTGAAACCAATCAGGAATGAATTGTACCCCTTTTTCGGTGTTTCAGTGTCTGCCCGAAGAAGATCAATAGGTGTAAACGCGTTGTGTCTGTTTTGTTACTTGTTTGCGCCATTCGTTTGGCGATCCAGTGACTGCACTTTTGATCTATACATAACTATCATTGGTCGATTTATTCAGCTGTCGGCTGGTCAGTGATATGTCATTGCGCGCGCGCACGTGCACAACACACACACACACACACACACACACACACACACTCACACACACTCACACACACATATACACGCACGCACGCACACACAGAAACTTACTCACGCACACACACAAGCGCCAATGTCCACGTACGCACGCACATTGTACACACGCGCACACAAACTCAAAGATTCTTTCTCTCTCTCTCTCTCTCTCTCTCTCTCTCTCTCTCTCTCTCTCTCTCTCTCTCTCTCTCTCTCTCTCTCTCTCACACACACACACACACACACACACACACACACTCGCTCTCTCTCTCTCTCTCTCTCTCTCTCTCTCTCTCTCTCTCTCTCTCTCTCTCTCTCTCTCTCTCTCTCTCTGGGCTGCAAGTGCTCAATGTAAAGGCATGGTATTTGCAGGTAAATGGAATCAGATTGTGTTTCCATGTGTGAGTCTGAATCAAAAACACATTTTCTGTAACTGACAAGTGTTCTCGGCAAACCTGGAGCTGGGGTAGAGGGCTGGAGGGATGGGACTGCTTCTTCCACACTTGCCTTTGATTATGTGTGTCCGGCAGAGATCGAAATCAATAAAATCAGAAAATTCCTTACTTGGTCCGCAAATGTCACTTGCATAAACATTCAAGTGTTCATAGTGAACGTGTTCTGATTTGATATTTGACAGAAATCTTCCAAAGGGAATTAAATTCAACGGGTTTTAATTTATTTGTGCGTAGAGGTAGTGAACAGCGCACATTTGTCAGTGCAGTGGACACTTTTTCTCCCGTTCATAATAAGTTATGGCCTGTATGTACTCTCTCTGTCTGTCTGTCTGTCTGTCTGTCTGTCTGTCTCTCTCTCTCTCTCTCTCTCTCTCTCACACACACACACACACACACACACACACACACACACACACACACACACACACACACGCACGCACGCACGCACGCACGCACGCGCGAACACACACACACACACACACACACACACACATTCACGCACGCCTGGGCACACCCGCAACAAGACGATAATGAGTGTCTCACAGCAATACGGGGGAAAGAGTTGTTTTGAAGCATGTGGCAGCGTTATCAACAACAACACCAAATGAGGACACGGGTTATTGGAGCAGTTGCGAAGACGGAACAAAACAAGAACTCGCAATTTGACAAGACAACAAAGGAGAAGACGGTGTATGGGGGAATGTGGGGAGAAAAGGGTAAACGGGGTGGCGATAACGGCGTTCAGGGAGGGGTATCAACGCAGCGCCAACTTCGTTTCATTCGCCTTTTTTTTAACCATCGTTAATTGCGCGTGCATCATTCAGTATGCAGCATTGTCGAGGGGCTAAGTCCCTTTCGTCACAGCTTTACGTGAAGGTTGACCATTTGACATTTCGTCACGAATGACGTCACCTGTTCACCTCCGCGGGCCATAACCCAGCAAAACAAGCCGTAGAATTGCGCGGGGTGTCCGTGCAGTAATGGAACACGTGTCCAATATCCCAGCAGTCCGCACATGGCGAAAGACATTTCCACAGTCTGACGGTTCCCGGGTCTGCATGTGAGAACGTGATAAACTTTTGTTTCATCACAAACTTGTATGAGGTTATTTCCGTTCCTGCATAGTGAGCGGATAATATGGCACCGCTGTCTGTCGGCTGACATTAAGCAAGGCATCTGCGCCGTCCACTTCTGGTCTTTTCATGTCTCTGTGTGTGTGTGTGTGTGTGTGTGTGTGTGTGTGTGTTTCCGTCCCTTCTTTTTACCTCTGTGTGTGTGTGTGTGTGTGTGTGTGTGTGTGTGTGTGTGTGTGTGTGTGTGTGTGTTCCCGTCCCTTCAATTTTTTTTCTGTTTAATTTCGGCTGTTTGGATCCTACGCCACGGTATTTCATATTTCTGTCTGGGTGTATGACGCACGCGCGTGTATTTTCGGGTGTTTTCATACTACAGACTGACAAACAAATATCAGTGGATTGTTTGATGGGTAGGTATTAAATATGGGTCCCACAGTTTCACATCGTATTATGGAGAGTCTACTTAGATGCTGTCGTGCGCTGCTTGTTTCCTTCTGAATTGAGCGCCAGCACTCTACACTCCCATACAGTGTTTCCCGCCCCCTCCCTCCCCCCCCCTCCCACGGGCTCCCACCCCCACCCCTGCTCTTTTTTTTTTCTTTCTGTGACCTCCCCTGCGTCCTCTCAGTTGCACTATTCCCACGTCGCTTATTTCAGCTTCCCCCACCACATCCACGCCCGCGTTTGTTCTGTCCAGCTCACGCACTACTGTCTGCAAGCAGCAATCCATATGAAGCTGCCGTTAGACAACCCACCAGAAAAACACTTCGGTGCTGTTCCAATCCAGCATGCGCAGGACATTACCCACTGTGCCCTCGACTACGATTATTGCGGAGCCACCGCCAGTGAGCGTCTCACCCCCGGAGGAAGCCGGTCACCACATGCATCCAACAATAGTGGCTATGGACTTGGCGGTATATGGGCAACATCGACATGAACTCTCCACGAGCTTGGACGTCGAGAGCATATCAAAAGTGAATCACTGCTAGAACACTTCATTAAGGGTCACATATTGGTGTGTGTGTGTGGTGTGTGTGTGTGTGTGTGTGTGTGTGTGTGTGTGTGTGTGTGTGTGTGTGTGTGTGCGTGCGTGCGTGCGTGCGTGCGTGCGTGCGTGCGTGCGTGCGTGCGTGCGTGTGTGCGTGTGTGTGTGTGGTGTGTGTGTGGTGTGTTTTGTTTGGCTTTTAATGACAATCGATGACTATGAGGACGATTATGCTGTAAACGCCTTTTCTGATCTGTGGCGACATGGCAAGGATGTTCTCTACGCGTCCTCTCGTAACACATCCAGGCGTCAAACAGGCCCGAGAAACGCAGACACTTGCGTGGTTGGTCATTAAGTGTAAACAACACACATACATTTAACGAAATTCATTGAACTTAAATAAACACTCCATGGGGGGTGGGTTGGGGGGGGGGGGGCTTGACTGTATTTTCGTTTAGCCAATACTACGCTCAACTCTGGATAGGAGCTGTGGAGAAAAAAAAAATCCTACACACAAACGCCTGTCTTGAAAATTGAACCAACGACGTCCCGGCGAACAAGTCCGCGATGCTAACCGCGGCACCACGGCTGGAAAGACTCGAACACTTTATTACTCAGATGGTCCGACGTAGCGTCGAGCTCCTGGTGTGCTTCAACTACTTCATTGTACTTTAAATGCTAACTGAGGTGAATGACCGCAACTAGGTTCTCATCTCACGTTGAATCAGATCCAGACAGCGGGAAAGGTCGACTCCGGTAACAAGTTGGAGAACAGTGGCGTAGCGCAGCCTGTCGAAATGTATGGAATAATCTAGAACGTTTGAGAGTCGTGACGTAGCAGAACCAGTCGAGAAGCACGGAAGGTTTTAAGATCGGGAACCGCGTAGCTATGTACTGAACCAAAATGTATGGAACAGTCTAGCACATTCGAGAACCGTAATAATGGAGGGGGAGGGAGCGAATTATTTTTGGGTGAATACATTTGTTCCGTTTGGATATGTGTCGCTCTGTTGTTCCAGTTGTTTTGCATCACCATTGTGATTGTGTGTTGTGTGTGTGTGTGTGTGTGTGTGTGTGTGTGGTCTTTATGTGTGCTTTGGGGTTCCACCGAAGAGTCGACCCAGACATACTGCACGAGAGATGCCCCGGAGCGCTCCAGCTGAATAACATTGTTCTCGTTAATATCTGTTTCAAGACACGGTAAAAAGAGGTCCGCTTGAGGAATTAAAGCTTATTTGTGATGCAGCTCATTAAATGTCAGAGAAAACGACTTTGCTTTGCTGCAGCGAGTTAATTGGGGAAAGGGTGGAGTGGGAGGGGCCGTCAGAATAGGCCAAAAATCTTTCTGTCCATTTGTTATAAATCTATGTAGGGCTGAAATTTTCAGAAGAAAAAAGTCCATCGTTTGTTGCTGCGACTGTCTTTCAGAGAATAGCTTTTGTTCTTCAATTGTATTTCTTTCTACTCGCTGCAAGTTTTGTCAGATTTGT
Source organism: Conus ventricosus (assembly GCA_018398815.1). Taxonomy (NCBI): domain Eukaryota; kingdom Metazoa; phylum Mollusca; class Gastropoda; order Neogastropoda; family Conidae; genus Conus; species Conus ventricosus. The sequence continues at coordinate 67,187,225 of CM031608.1, forward strand.
GTCCAGAGAAACCGAAAACTCACGCACGCAGTCTACTGCATCGTCTACAAACACACCCCTTGACGACGGCGGACAGGTAAGGGTTAACGAGCAAATAAAGGACACACTCAGACGGCAAGTACTTTGATGCAGATCAGAGAATGAAGTTTAGAGGGAATCGGTTTGGGGCAGTTGGAGGGACATTGGACAAGCCATGGATGTGCTCGTTAGTTTCTGTACTTATTTTCCTTCTCCGTACTGCTTGCGTAATTCAGACTGCTTAAGTATCAATTACATGGAGTCACGGGAAAATCACATCGGTCAAGGCTTACGGTATTAGACCTGGAACAAGTGTAAAGGTCAAAAAGTGCATTCGATTTCAACAGACTTACGACGGTCTACGCCCAAAGTTGAAAGAACGTGAACGAGTAAAATAAAAGCCACTGTCTGTGTGGCCTGGGATAGTATAGGGGCAGAAATATGTGTGTGTGTGTGTGTGGGGTGTGTGTGGTGGGTGTGTTGTGTGTGTGTGTGTGTGTTTGTGTGCGCGCGCGCGTGTGTGTATGTGTGTGCCACCAATGTTTGTCGTAATCATCTGTACCTTTCTTAACTTTACAATGGCTGTAGAGAATGGATGCCCGTGGGGTCGCTTTCTTGTGACTAACGAGTGTCACGCACGGTGGATCTTTATACGCACCCTCCTCAGCCACCTGCTTGCCGCGATGCAGACGCTGCGCCGGCACATAAAATCTTGAAGAGTAATCGTACATAAAGTCCTTGTGAACACCTGCTCTTTGCAGATGGCTTTGTCCTTGAAACACACAGCCAGTCGGATCAACAGAAGCTCGCTGACTGCCTGTCGTCACGTGCCAAGACCTGTGGTCTCATTATCAGACTGTAAAAGAGGGCAAGGTGCGTTCCAGCGCGTGCAAGGCCTCAGTCTGCTCGAGCCAAACGTCGTGAAGAAGGACACAACATTGCAAAATGTCCACACACTTACCTTCTTCGGGAGTAGTCTGACAACTACCTGCTACATCGACAGGAAGGTATCAAACGGACTAGCGAGCGTTGGCGAATCCTTCGGTAGACTTCAGACGTGTGCAAAAAATGCATGTGGACTGACCATCAAGACTGATTTTACAGGCAACAGAACGTTTAGCCCTGAATTCTATTCTGTATGTCGGCTGGATGTTGACATTGTAGGATAGGCATATGAAATCACTTAACAGGTTTTCATTTGTGCTTTGTCCGCAATAGTGTGGGCACTTACATTTTCACTTAGTTTCGCCCGGTCCGCACACTCCCTCTCATGGCATCCCTCCCAACCCCCGCCACGCCCCTCCCTACCCCTTCCTTTTCCTCCTCCCCTCCTGTTCTCCTTCTCTGTGTGTCTTTCCATCCACGACACTGCTTAAGGCTGTACTGACGATGAGAGAGAGGAAATGTGAGGGGTGACAGAAGACTCGGTGACAGAACTGTGAAAATGCATTGATGACACGCAGCCCTTTGAACAGCCGCTCACCTTTCTGTGCATGCCGAAAACATATGATATTCCGCTGGCCACAGAACGTGTAAGATGCTGGCGTTGCATGGCGCGAGCAGGCACGGTGTAAGCGGTGCATGAAATGAAAATAGAACAACGTGGGAACAGCCCATTTTTATCGTGAGTGTCTTCCGAGGTTGTCCAGTAGCCCAACTTGCACATAATCAAGGGAAGCTACTCTAATTCGGAGAATATTGACGCTTGGACAGTTCCGGTCAGACCTAAGTTGGGAGCGGAAGATCACGGTGTACTTAATTACAAGGCGATGTGTGGAGTTGTTGTGATGTCAACTCGTTAAAATTCCCCATGTAAACCCCCATTCAGAACGGTGGATTTGAGACATTCTTCAGTGCCCTGAGTCCCCAGGACAATGGCTGTCCTAATAAGCTTAGCTGAACAAGTCTTAAAGCCTTTGGCAATGCAGAATCTGAGTGGTTGTGTTTGGAGCACGTGTTCATGAACAGATGTGGACAAGAATATGAAAATCACAATAACAAAAATAGAAGGAAACCATCTTTAATCAGTAGCAGTGGTTGACAACGCGTAAGGTCACCAACTAATCAACCACTCAACACTCCATTAGGCGCCGTGAGGAACAAAACTAAGGGAATAGTCTTGTTTTTAATGGAAATGACGCAAGATGTATTAATATGCCGATAATTTGTCCCGAGAAAACGTGAGCTGTGATTTGTATTGATGTGTGGCATTTACCCCATACAGTATGAACTTTGACATTTATATGTGACAGCTCGTCCCGACATATTGTAAACTGTGATCTATATGTATAT
>CM031608.1:67197034-67202034 GCA_018398815.1 Conus ventricosus
ACTTTGCAAAGATTTGAAATTTTAGAGAAAAAAAAAATTGAAGAAAATGGGGAAATATATTATAAACTATGAAAAACCCTTCACTAGCTGCCTGAGGGAACCATCGTGATCCCTTCTGGAGGCAGATCTATTTGTATTGCCTGCTCCTAGGCCTTTCGTCCGCTGGATCGGACTCATCAGGGAGACACGGCTGATTGTGTCTGCGCTCTGGTGTCAATAGAGACACACCACAGTTCATAATTCTGTGGTGTTCTCACCACCAAGGGTTCAAAAAAGAATCCAACAGCAGCCCCAAAGCAGCCAGTGAAGGATAGTAAAATGGAATAAAACGAAGTGTGGAGAGGAAAAAAGTTGCTAAGAAACTAAAAGCATTATACAAACAGTATAAAATGTAGGGGACAATCTTTGAGCCTATGCCTGAGGATCCATTCAAGGATACAAGGGAGATCAAAAGATATGGAACAGTTTGAGTGTCAGCTCTGCTGTTCTATAACTCAAGCATTGTCAGTGGCTAAGAATTGTGCAGGACAACCTTTACTTGGATCTCCTAAGAGATGCAATCTCCACTGATTGACCAAACAATATGAGTGCTGAACAATTAAGTAGTGGGGGGGTATATGTATATAAATATACAAGGCTGAGGGTGCGCGCGCGCACGCGTGCGATAATTTACCACAGTTGCCAATGTGGCGCTCTTTGCATCCTTGAGACGCGAATGATGTGTCATAGTGATACCACTGTTGCCGACCCCGATAGCCGTGACGCAAGACTTTCCGCTCCCCGTTCGATCGATACACGCGCCATGGAACTGGCCCACATACTCAAACTTGACCAAACGACGAAACGTCTTTGTTTCGTTGCCTTGTTGAAGGGTTAAGCTTTTAGCTTGTAACATTTTGTCAGAATTTCCCCCCTTTTTCCCCGTCTGAGAACTTGAAAGGAGCAACTGATTCCGTATACATTGGCTGAACGAAGAGCTACTTGTTTCTGATGTGCCGTAGCAAGTCCGTCCATGGCCCACGACACGAAATAAACCGTGCAATTTTAAGGAAGAGTAATGGTTGGACGGATGTGGAGAAAGCGGCTACACCACCTGCGACACTATAAATGCATGAACTACCCTTCTCCCCCTGCACCATCTATAACTTTGTCTCCCCCCACCTCCCCTTCCCCCGGCACACGCACCACAGACATACTGGGAATAAGCCAATCGGGGTCACCAATTTTGGTATAGTCGAATCGGAATCTCTCTCTCTCTCTCTCTCTCCTCCTCTCTCTCTCTCTCTCTCTCTCTCTCTCTCTCAAACACACACACACACACACACACACACACATACACACACACACACACACACACACACACACACACACCACACACACAACACACACACACACACACACGCCGTAGGCAAACTTGGAATAAGCGAATCTAGACTACCAGTTTTTGCTAAGTGAACCAAGATATATCACACGCGTGCGCGCGCGCACACACACACACACACACACACCACACACACAAACACACACACACACACACACACACACACACACACACACACACACAAACACACACACACACACCTTGTCCCTCTTAATCTGGAACATAGAAGGCCTAGTAAATAAACTTAATGATTCAGATTTCATTGATTATATTACATCTTTCGACATATGCTGCTTAAATGAAACCTTCACTCTTAACACTTTTGATTTTGGTATTTTTTTCAAAGACTTTGTATGTTTCCATAGCCCCGCAACTAAATTAACACAAATGGGTAGACCATCGGGGGGAGTGATAACACTAGTAAAGAAAACACTAAAGCAATGGACACAAGGCGTAGAAACAAATATAAAGAATACAACATGTGTTAAAATAGCCAAAGAGGCTACGAATACGGATAATGATGTCTTATTTTTCGGATTATACAATCACCCAACAGACAGTAAATTTTATAAGATAAAGAGTACACAAATACTATTGAGATGTTAGAACAATTCATATTAAAGATGTCAGATGAAGGTCAAGACTATTTATATATCATAGGAGGTGATATGAATGCTAGAATAGGAGATGGGGTTTAAACGTAGAAGATGATGATGGTAGCGGAGAAGATGTAGATAATGAATATGCAAGACAAACATTAGACACACATGTAAATGGTTTTGGCAAAAGACTGATAGAATTTTGCACAGTAATCAATCTACTGCCTCTAAATGGACTATGTATGAAAGATTTTGACAAAGGCTATACTTTTTATGCGGAGAGAGGGAACAGTACTATAGACTTTTACTTATGTTCTCCTGAGTTAATCGAAAATGTGAAGGCATGTGATATAATAGAAAAAATCGAGTCCAGTCATATGCCAGTGAACTTGGTAATCGAAAGCGGAGAAATAAATGACAAGAAGAGGTACAGAAAAGAATATATGTAAACAAATTTCAATGGGACAGTAGTAAAACAAAAAAGGAATTTGTAGAATATATGAATTCAGAGAATGCGAATACTATATTACAAGAAATAGAAGAAGAAATAGAAGAAAATATGGAAGATATAGATACGATAATTCTCGTACAAGTATAAAAAAAATTATCTAATCTATTACTTACAGCAGGGATTTGCATGTATAAAATGATAGGCATAGGGGACCAAACAAATTATCACAAAAATGGTTTGATGAGGAATGCAAGAATTGCAAAAAAAGAGGCCAGACAAGCATTAACTAGATGCAATAGTATAAATAGAAAAACAGTCCACAAGAATATGGAAGAAGGTGGATGGCGTATAAATAAAGAGAAACAAATTATCAAGAAACTATTAGAATAAAGAAAAAGAATATAGGGACAGAATATATGAAAATCTAATACTACATCAGAGAGATAGCCAAAAATTTTGGAATTCAGTACGAAATTTAAGACAAAGAAGAAAAGCACTTCCACCTATTACTATACAACAATAGGAGGAATATTTTAAAAATATTCTAAATCCACAGACTGATAATGACCAAGCGGAGGAAGAATCACAACAGGATAGACAGGAGAATGAATATAATATGCACATAGAAGAGTTAGATGACGAAATAACTGAGGAAGAAACTAAACTAAGCCATACGAAATTGAAATCAGGTAAAGCAGCAGGCCTAGATGAGCTACCAGCTGAAATATTTAAAACACTCATAGATAAAATTATCCCCTGCTAGCAAAGATATTTAACAAATTATATCAAGGTGGAAAATTTCCGAATGAATGGTCTAGATCTATAATTATAACCATTACATAAAAAAGGAAATAGGAAAACCCAGGAAACTACAGAGTATATCTCTGATATGTATTATAAGTAAAATATTTACATCGATTTTAAACAGACGCTTATATGAGTGGGCCGAAGAAAATGGTAAAATAAGTGAAGAACAAGCAGGTTTTAGGAGAGGCTTGCAACTACCGACCATATATGTACATTGATGTCAATTATAAACAGATGCCTATATGGTAGAAGAAGAAGCAAATTCTATGTAGCGTTCATTGATTATCAAAAAGCTTCGATACTGTAAGAAGAGAGAAACTATGGAAAGTGCTACAAAAAATTGGTATTTCAACAAAAATGCTAGAAATGTTAAAGGTATATACAACCAAGTACAGGCATGCGTAAGAAGCGGGCCAATCTCTCGGAATTCTTCAACTGCCCACTAGGAGTAAAGCAGGGATGTCTGTTGTCCCTAATTTTTTCATTGTTAATAGCAGAGGTAGCAGAGAGAGTGATCCAGAAAGGCAGCACACGGAGTTCAGTTATACCAAGATGGCAAGGACATTTTTTTTGCTCTTATTTGCAGATGATATAGCGTTAATATCGTCAACACCAGTTGGCCTATAAAATCAAATAACGAATCTACAAGCATCAGATAACTAGGGCTCACAGTAAATCTGCAAAAAACAAAAGTGATGGTATTCAGGAAGGGAGGGTATTTGGGGAAAAACGAAAAATGGAATTACAAAGGGGAAAGAATAGCTACTGTAAACAGTATAAATATTTAGGCTTCACCCAAACGACAAAATTATCCATGGACATAGCATTAGCAGAGTATGCAGGGAGGGCAAAAGAAAAATAATAGAATTAAGAAAAACCATGTATAGTCTAGGATATATGGATACAACGGTCTATTTTAAGCTATTTGACTCACAGATCAAACCACTACTTTTGTATGCTGCAGAAATTTGGGGACTCACAAGATATGAAGTGAAGAAAACAAACATACATGTGCTTGCAAAAAACTATTAGGAATATATAAAAAGACACCAAACACACCCTTATATGGCGAATTAGGTAGGTATCCACTATTTATTGATACAACAATAAGGGCTATATATTGGTTTAAGTTATTAAGAATGACACCAGACAGACTACCAAAACAAGCGTATAATAAAGAACTGACAGAAGATGAAAGAACGCCAAATTAGGCCAGGAAAGTAAAACATAGTCTAGACATATACGGCTTCTCAAATGTTTGGATAAGTAATGGAATGGTGAACGAAAACATTTTTATAAAGAACTCAAACAAAGAATGATCGATGGTTATGGACAAGACTGGCATAGTACAATCCAAAATAGCGAGAGGTATATAAGCTACAGGACATTCAAAACAACACACCAGCTAGAACAGTATGTCGAAGACATAGCAATTTCGAAGTTTAAAAGAGCACTAGTTAAATTTTGACTCGGCATAAGCGAAATTAAATATAAATAAGAAATATATAGATAAGACAGCAGAAACAACATGCCCCTTTTGTCCTAACGAAGAAACCGAACCACATTTCTTAATAAGTTTGTCCCAAATATAAGCAACAAAGGGAGAAGTATCTACAGAAACATTTTAAGAAACTACCTAACAAAACTCTACAAGGAATAATGCAACAAACAAAGACAGAAATTATCAGAGATGTTGCCATGTACATCTATTACGCAATGCGCATTAGGGAAGACTTATTAAGTAATAAAATAAAATATGGAC
>CM031608.1:67207034-67214534 GCA_018398815.1 Conus ventricosus
CCATGCACTTCCCAAAGGCCGGCTGATTCTGACCCCCTGTCCAAGTGTTTTCCTGATGGCGTCTTTCGCCAGGGGCTGCTGAACACGAAGATCCCATAAAGACGGACCGTTAAGTTAATAGCTGTCGGTGCCATTATCTCTGTCACCGCTAACACAGATTACTCTTGCAGCTATCATATAAATGCTGTCTGTGCCATGATAGATGGAGAAACCACGATAACATCGAGGTAGAGGTCCGGAATGTGGGGGCTGTGAGGCTGCGGCCGAGAATGGGGGAAAGGTTGGCTCTGTGTTGTGTGTGTGTGTGTGTGTGTGTGTGTGTGTGTGTGTGTGTGTGGTGTGTGTGTGTGTGTGTGTGTGTGTGTGTGTGTGATGTAAGAGAGAGAGAGTGTTGTGTGTGTTTATCGTGTGTGTGTGTGTGTGTGTGTGTGTGTGTGTGTGTGTGTGTGTGTGTGTGTGTGAGATGTAAGACAGAGAGAGTGTGTGTGTGTTTATCGTGTGTGTGTGTGTGTGTGTGTGGTGTGTGTGTGTGTTGTGTGTGTGAGATGTAAGAGAGAGAGAGAGAGAGTGTGTGTGTGTGTGTGTGTGTGTGTGTGTGTGTGTGTGTGTGTGTGTGTGTGTGTGTGTGTGTGAGATGTAGGAGAGAAGAGTGTGTGTGGTTTATCGTGTGTGATGTGGTGTGTGTGTGTGTGTTGTGTGTGTGTGTGTGTGTGTGTGTGTGTCGTGTGAAGAAAAGCAGTCAGAAAGATGTTTGCGAACACCACAGACTGCAAGTGAGAAGAAAGTGCAATACTCCAGTGGTGTCCTGCTGTGAGCATTCTCCCAGCTGTCTGTTCTTCTCCTGATTTATGGCTTCCACAGGAGGCTCTATCAGAGCTAACGTCACGTGAAACCGGCCATACACATCATCAAAACCAAAACGTATATCTGAACAGAAACAAGGGATAATCAGTAGCTTTACCACTAACATCTTTACGGCTGATGAAACGACACTGTGCTAACATCTCTGGTATTGCCCTGAAAATGGACACAGTGCTGTTCAGTATTGACATGTGTCTGTCTGTGTCCAACCCAAACGTCAGCGTCGCTCAGCAGTCGAAAGTGAAACGCCAACCGAACCACTTCGTTTCTCCTGTAGCTAGTCGCTGAACAAACATCACCATAGACTATACAAGAGAATCTGTGTAAAGACAGGGCGAGCAATGTAAAGATGCTGACTCCTTGATGCTGACACTTGTAGATTGTTCGTAACGGCGGACTCCTCCATAAACAGTTTATGATCACCTGTTAAACGGAAATTAGAAAGACTGCCAGTCGCTGGTTTCTACAGGGACTCTCATGAACATTAGTCTTTTAACGGAAATTACACAAACTGCCAGTCTGCTGACTGACATTTCCTTGATTTTGTTTGTGTTGCTGCTTATCATCATTAACCATATGGGAATTCATCTCTTTGCAGATCTCTCCTCTCTCTCTCTCTCTCTCTCTCTCTCTCTCTCTCTCTCTCCGTCTTAAATCCCAAGAGTTTTCCCTTCGGTGAAGGCCTTCTTCTACTCGGTCACGACAGCCAGCAAACCCCTTACACATGTTATTCAGACATGCATGTTGAAAGTCGTCCATGACATGGATTGTATCAAAAACAACGCTGCGACAAAGAAACCCAAGTAGAGAGGCCAAAGGGAAATTTCGCCAAAACAATGACTGAGCCAGGGTGTACGGGCAATCATACTTGTCAATCTGGAGATTCAATCGGCCAATTGGACGTCCAGACACATCAGAGAGGGAGAAGAGAATGGACAGTTTCATTCATGTGCTCAGGGAAAAGCGGAGGTCAACGCGGTCACAATGATGTGAAGAAAGAAACTCTTTAACATGATGGTTCGTAATGGTGGATTGTGGTACGAACAAAACCACGATACTTACTCGTTTTCGTATTTTCTCAGTATTTCTAAAGCAGCACCCCGATCTCCTGCAGATTTCATGAAAACTAAACCTATGTTTACGGGAAACAACTGCGAGGCTGTTGGTTTATGAGGCGGAGTAAAAACTTTACAAATTCAGACATTAGAGATGAAAACCAGTCTACCGGGTTTTTCTTGAGGTAACGAACGGTGTCTAACTCTAAATTAGGATAAGAGAAAACCATATACTCTGATGATCAACAGGCAACCTCTAGCTGTTTTGGAAATAGATTAATTGTTGTCCTTTGTCTTTGTCCTTGATCCCTTAGACTCCCGTCCGTAGGGGCACCTGTGTAGCTCTGACAACCAGTCCTCTCCATTCATCTTGGCACTCCGCCCTCCTCAACACGTCCCTCAACTCCAGGCCCGTCCACTCTGTGATGTTGTTTTCCCATCTCTTTCTTTGTCGACCTCTCCGCCTTCCGCCTCGTACTGTGCCCTGCAGGATTGTTTTGGCAAGGCCTGATGACCTCGTGACATGTCCATATCACTTCAGCTTGCATCGTTTAACTGAAGTTGTACACATTGCAAATCCAAAGAAGTCCGTTGTGACAAAATTACAAAATACAGATTTGCTCATTTCAATCGGGTGCTCAAATTATACACATTTTCTCCAGAACAGTTTGATGTTGTCAATGATTCTTCAAGCCCTGGCAACTGATCAGGAGCTGACACATTCAATTCTGCCATCACCGGAAACGAGGCCTGAAGTGTCTGGGAAGCGTTGTAGCTCCAACAAAACCCTGAGAGAAATGCTGAAGTCGGCAGAAGAATTGTTTTTAGGGTTCCTTGGAAGATTTTTAAACTTAGGTTGTGGTGTTGTTGTTGTTATTGTGACAGGGTAATTCCCAGACATATTATAAGAAGCTAACATTGACGCTTTTTTTTTAACGAAAGGTGACCGTCAATCTCCATCCAGCTGCAGGGGAATCTAACTCCAGAGCGCCAACAGAAAATGTTACATTCGTTTTGAACATTAGCTTTTTCTGTTTTGCTAAACCAGCGTGCGGAGAATTAATTCATCAGTTTTTCTGCTACACCTCAAAAATATAAATGTTGTCAAACAAGGGTAGCTCACGAGTATTTTGCAGAGGGCAAGAGTTATCAGAAACAGAGGGCAAAAGGTATCAAGAACAAATGATAGAAGTTATCAGAAAATGAGACGAGATGTTATCAGCAACGAACGCAGGAAGTTATCAGGAACAGAAGCTAGTAGTTATCAGGAACAGATGTCCAGGGTGAACAGGAAGAGAATATAGGAGTTACCAAGACAAGAACAGAAGCTAGAAGTTATGAGGAACAGATGCTAGGAGTTATCGGGAACAGAGGCTAGAAATTATTAAGAACAGAGGCTAAGAGTTACAGGAACAGAGGATTATCAGGAACAGATGGCCATGGTTAACAGAAACAGAATGCAGGAGTTATCAAGACAAGAACAGATGGTAGAAATTATTGGGAACAGAGGCTAGAAGTAACTAGGACCAGAGGGTCGGCGTTATATAAGTATTCATTGTTATTATTATTATTATTATTATTATTATTATTATTATTATTATCAAAAATAGAGATGATGGACAAAGCGATCAATATCAGTCGGTTGGTTCCGTACCTCGAAAGAGTTTAGAAATGGTTATAATTGCGGCAGACAAGTGATACAAATGGTTATCAGTAACTCTTACCCAGCCATAGAAGTGTGGTTTAATCTCACACCGTGGAACAAATGTTTGTAAGTGGTTGTCAGTCATGGCTTTTGCTGGCTAAATAACCCACAGGAACTGAAATGATTATGAGAAATGATTCAATATAGCTGGATGCTACACGTCTTGCCACCGCCTCTTCCCTTCTCTTTCCCTTTCTTCTACCATCTCCGTCCCCTCCTCACCCTTCTCCTCCGTGTCTTGTCGCAGTTTGGCCAAGTGGGAAAGGGAAAGATACCGGAGCACAAAAAAAAGTAGGCGAGATGGCCACACAACGGAACATAGGAGGAAGGATGGTGTAGGAGGGATGAGGGTGAACGAGTTTCTCTCACTGCAGTTATGAGGACCAGACAGAGACAGACATTGCCGTAGGCAGGCGCCCGGTTCTCGCGCTGTTATCTGGATTTTTCGCTAACAAAGGGAAATGAGGGACTATGGGTGATGGGCAGAATGCCATCCAGGCATTGGATGGCCGAATCCACTGAAAGAATGTATGAGAGAGCTGACGACACGTTTGTGCGCACTCCTTTCCTCGCCAGTAATGTGGAAAGACGCGAGGAGCACTTTCAGCAGGATAAGAATAATTCGTGATAAAGGCAGATCGTTGGATGGGGCGTGGAAATACTAACTCCATGGTTGATTCTGTTATGTTGTACAGTGTGTTCTATATAACGATATTCAAAACTGAAAGACGACGTACGTATTGAATAAACGCTTTTTTGTTGTTGTTGTTGTTGTTGTTGTTGTTGTTGTTTGGTTGTTTTTTGTGGGGGGGGGTTTTTGGTTGTTTGCTTGTTTTGCTTTTTTCGCTGTGTAAATAACATGTCAAGTGAAGGTATATAGGCAGGCCGCACGATTTTTTTTTTCAAAGAAGAGCAGGGCTCTTTACAGTCTCGAGTCCAAACCAGTGCAAATAAGTCGATCGTTTCTCACAGATTCAATAGTAATCATGAAAAGAAACACTGCTTTAAACGACCGTTTATACACATTTGAAACAGCTGCAGTAGTTACCGAACTGACAGGAGGAGAAACAATGGTGAGAAGCGGGAAGAGAAGTGTCTTCTGATAGATGAGGTACGGACGTCTCAGCTGGTTAGCTGCGCGGCCAAAATTGTGTCGACCTTCTCAAAATATGACTTGCCCCCAGAGACAGAAATCGTGCCTTCTTGCTCACTGACTGACAGGTCACGACTCGACACAGTGTGCCCATCATGGCAAGGCGACTTAAGGATAATACACCGTGGCCGAGACGGGACCAACTAAAGCGGTCTGGAAGACGTTCATTCAGGATCCGTCATGGCAGAGACGGAATCTGAAAATGCCTTCTCGGGACACCCGTTCACAGTATGTCTTTAACAAGGGAGGACGGGAGGGAAAGAAAGAGCTTGGCGCTGCCGACAATGACGAACCTTTTGATTGTATCGTGGTCCTCGTCATCCACAGTCAGACGCGGGCAGACAGCCCCAGGCGCCTGCCATTTCTAGTACTTTGCGATCCATTACCCACAGGAAATGACGGCCGACAGCAGTGGACAGGCCCCACTCACACATCTGCCATTCAGGGAGAAGAGTGAAAAGACCCTGCGCGTTGATGACTAGGTTTGTCGGTCAGTATAGGAGACACAATACACTGCGTTGTGATCTAAGTTTGTCTGTCAGTACAGGAGACGCAATACACTGCGTTGGATCTAAGTTTGTCTGTCAGTACAGGAGACACAATACCCTGTGTTGTGATCTGGGTTTGTCTGTCAGTACAGGAGACACAATACACTGCGTTGTGATCTAGGTTTGTCTGTCAGTACAGGAGACACAATACACTGCGTTGTGATCTGGGTTTGTCTGTCAGTTTTTCTTTCAGTATAGGAGACACAATACACTGCGTTGTGATCTGGGTTTGTCTGTCAGTTTGTCTGTCAGTACAGGAGACACAATACATTGCGTTGTGATCTAGGATTGTCTGTCAGTACAGGAGACACAATACACTGCGTTGTGATCTAGGTTTGTCTGTCAGTATAGGAGACACAATACACTGCGTTGTGATCCAGGTTTGTCTGTCAGTATAGGAGACACAGCGGAGCTTTCTGTCAGCAGCTCGCCTGAGGTATCCTCGATGACTGACGATCTGTTTTGCTGCGTCTTGGTGAGGTTTTTCAGTGTGGTGAAGGCATGTTTGCTGTTTCCCTTTTCCATGCCTTTCTCGATGTTCTCGCACTGATTATTGATCCATTGTTCTTTGGCTTCAATCATTTCCTTCTTTACAAGGTTGTTGGTTTTTCGATACTGTGCGGCTTGTTCAGGGCTGGAATTTTTCGTATTCTTCAGTGATCTTCTTTTGTCGCAGAGGTCAAGGATGTCGTTGATATCCATGCTTGGTGTTTCTTCCTCTGTCGCCCAAGTACCTCCTCTGCTGTTTCGCAGACTGCCTCATTGAAGCTGTTTGTGAGGTCGTTGATGTCGTTGTCCAGGAGGTTGAGTGCCGCGAACCGCTCCCCGAGCTGTGCCTGGAATGCCTCTTCTATCTCTGGGTCTTTTAACTTCTCCAGTCAAACGTGATGCGTGGCTGCGCAGGTTGGTACTTTTTTCTTCAATTTGATCTTCATTGTGAGCAGCACGAGATCGTGTCGCGCCTATACAGCTCCGGGTATGTCCTCGTCTGCTTTATGATGCTGATTGAGCGCTGTTGAGAGGACAGACTGAAGATTTCTACTCCCATATGAGACCAGACAGACAGACAGTTGGGACTAGACAGCACCGGTTCCTCCCCCTTATCTGTTTTTGCTAAGAAGGAAATGAGGACATGGGCTTCGGCAGAAATGCATCCAGGGCAGGATGTATTCCGCTGCAAATATGGAGAAAGTTGCGACTCTGTACGCATTCGTCAATTTCCGCCGAGACATGTGAAACACGCGAGGGCACAGCAGGATACAATAACTCGTGATAAACCAGATCGTAAGGGAGGCGTAGGCCATACAACTCAGATGATTACTATTATGTGCACAAGTTCTATATAACGAAGTCAAAACTGAAAGACGACGTACGTAAGAATAAACCACTTGGTGTGTGTTGTCGTTGGTTGGTGTTGATGTTGTTGTTGAATGTTCTTTCCTGCGGGGAGGGGATTGAATTTGCTATTTGTTTTATCGCTGTGTAAATATACTTGTGAAAGGTTTACAGGCAGGCCGGCACGATTTTTGTTTCAAGAGAGCAAGTTTGGCAGTTCGAGTAAGGTCTGCCAAACCAAGTCGACGTTTCTCACCAGTTCACAGCAGCCTCCTACAAAACCATGTAGGGAACTTCAAGTTTACCACAGTTGAGTCGCTGTGATGTTCGAACTCAGAGGAAATCACTTCGTGGAAATGACATGGAAAAAGTCTTCATAGTTCAGGTCGGACGTCTCAGACTGTAGCTGGGCAAATTGGTGTCGCACTTACAAGACCTGACTTGGCCCAGAGACAAAACGAAGCTATCATGACCACTGACAAGACAGGCAACGACGGCACAGTTGCCCATGCATGGCAAGGCACTAAGGAAAACACCGGTGGCCAGACAACCAACAAGCGTCTGAAACTTCATTACAGGATCAACAGCATGAGAACGAATCGTGGGCATCATCTTCGGGCACCCGTCACAGTAGTCTTTAACGGAGGACGGAACAAAGAAGAGCTTGGCGCTCCGACAATGACGAACCTTTGAATGTAGTCTCGTCATCCAGTCAGACGCGGGAGACAGCCACGCTTCCTTTCATATTGATCGTACATTACCCACAGGTGCGGTCCACTGCGATGGACAGGCCCACTCAACTTTGCCATTCAGCGAGAGAAGATCCAAAAGAACCAGAGGGTT
>CM031608.1:67219534-67242034 GCA_018398815.1 Conus ventricosus
GTATGGAAAGTGATCAGGAAAATTAGTGGAAAAAATACAAATCCTTCCATCCTTCACCTGAACCTTGCAGAAGCCCTGATCACAGATAAACAATCTGTAGCTAATCTGCTGTCCTCAACTATTGAAAAGAACTCTTCTTCCACAAATAAAACGGCTGCTTTTCTGGAAACTAAATTTCTAAAAGAAAAATCTCCTTGTAACTTCTCATGGGACAACACTGGAGCATACAATTTGCCATTTTCGATCAATGAACTGAAATCATCTTTGCAAGTCTACAACGATTCTGCTCCTGGCCTGGATGGGATCCACTATCAGCTTTGAAACATCCCCCAGAAAGCTGTGTCCAGACGTTTGTGAAAGTCTTCAACCATATCTGAACCAGAGGATGCTTTCCACCCTCCTGGCGGAAAGCCCTGATCATACCTATTCCCAAACCTGAAAAAGATCTTTCGAACCCATGAAATTACACCGTCCGATAGCTTTGACCAGTTGCATCTGCAAACTGATAGGAAAAAATGGTCAATGCTAGACTCATGTGGAAACTGGGGAAAAAATGGTCAATGCTAGACTCATGTGGAAACTGGCGAAAGAACAGTGTGGCTTCCGCAAACATCGAACTACAGTGAACCATTTGATCTGTCCGGAATCTGCGCTTCGAAACGCCTTTCTAAATAAACAACACACAGTGGCTATTTTCTTTGACTTGGAGAAGGCCTACGATACCACCTGGAAATCTGGGATGTTTTATGATCTCCATAATCTTCGTTTTCGGGGTCATCTTCCTTTTTTTTAATTAGAAATTGTTCGGCAGAATGACAGTTTCAGGTTCGGGTTGGCAGCACTCTCTCTGACGTTCACGAGCAGGAGTTGGGTTTTCCACATGGGAGCATACTGTCTCCCGCCCTATTTAGCATCAAAATCAACAACACTGTTAATTCGATTCAGCAGTGTTTTGACTGCTCATTGTTAGTAGATGATTTTGCCGTCTATGCAACTGTAAGCTTGTACCCGGGTGTTCAGCGCAGGCTCCAGCTTTGTGTGGACAAAATTCGTCGATGCGCGGAAGAAAATGGCTTTACAGTTTCTGCTACTAAGACACAGTCCATTCACTTCCATAACTTAATTTTCGACAGTTCTTTGCAGATCCTGAAATCCAAATATGGAAATCTCTCATTCCAGCTGTAAAAGAGGCCAAATTTCAAGGAGTTATTTTCGACCAAAAGCTCGACTTTCTCAGTCACGTTATAAAATTTAAAAAGTTCCTGCCAGAAAGCTTTGAACATTCTGCGGGTCGTAGCACACACTGACTGGGCGCTGATGAGAAAACATTGCTGCACCTCATAAAGCCTTGGTCCGTTCTAAACTGGACTATGGTTGTGCTGTGTACGGCTCTGCAAGACCCTCTTACCTGAAACTCTTGGACCATATCCATCTTCGAGGGCTTCGCCTCTGTCTTGGAGCATTCCGCACCACCCCTGTGTACAGCTTGTACGAGAGGCAGGTGAACCCTCATTATCCAACCGCAGGCTGAAACTAGCCTTGAACTACTATCTCAGACTGTTCTCTGAACCGGAAAACCGTGCCTATGACTGTGTTTTCAACCCTCAGTTACAAACTAAATTCGAAACAAAATCCAAACAGCATTTCTTCGTTTGGACTTCGTATGCAGCGACCATTAGACCACTTTGTTTAGCATACTTCCCGCGACCATTAAATACACTTTAACCAGCGTACTTTCCGCGACCATTAAATACACTTTACCACGTACTTTCCGCGACCATTAAATACACTTAACCAGCGTACTTCCCCGACCATTAAATACACTTTAACCAGCGTATTCCGCGACCATTAATACACTTTACACAGCGTAACTTCCGCGACCATTAATACACTTAACCAGCGTACTCCGCGACCATTAAATACACTTTAACCAGCGTACTTCCCGCGACCATTAAATACACTTTAACCAGCGTACTTTCTGCGAACCATTAATACACTTAACCAGCGTACTTCCGCGACCATTAAATCACTTTAACCAGCGTACTTCCGCGACCATTAAAACACTTTAACCAGCGTACTTCCCGCGACCATTAAATACACTTTAACCAGCGTACTTTCCGCGACCTTTACACGGCCATTATCTAGGATGCTTTCAGCGACCATTTCACGTTTATACAGCATGTCTCCAGGTCGGGCGTATTTGGGGTCGAGTGCTGTCATCTATGAACAAGTTCAGCTTACAGTCATAAGAGAAATATCACCGAACCATCACTGATCCTCCACCCAACGGAACTGTTTGCCGGATGTTCCTAGGTTTTTTTACTGTATTCCTGGGCCTCCCTATTCTTACCTGTCCCAGTGGCAAGAGGCAGGAAGTTGCTGTCATCAGGCCTTTGGATTCTTCGCCACTGCATCAGATTCCAAAATCGTGCCAAACGTTTCTTGTGATTGTCTGTCACCAGAGAACGCTTGATAAACGCAACCATGAGTCCAGTGCAGCCTCCTTTAACTGGTTCCTCACAGATCTAGTGCTGAAGGGCGGCCTGACTGCCGTTCATGCTCCAGGGATGTGCTCGTTACAAACAGTGACCTGTCCTCACATTAGGATGTTACCCGTGGTTGTCCGTAATGTGGACGGTCTTTCACATCGTTCGTCAGTGTGTTTCCTCATGGTACGACTGATCAGAAAGTCGAACAATCCGTTGTAACATCCGATGGCTTTGACGGTCATTCCTCACGAATAGAGATCAGTCATCTGGCATTTAGGGCTTCTGAGGATTTTTCCTTTATGCCATTTTGCAATGATCGATTCAACTTTGCAAAATGGTTGTTTAATGGTCTGTCAAAGTGTCCAGCGTTGACGTTGTTTATGGTCGCTGGATACGTTGTTCAATGGTCGCTAAAAATACCCAAACAAAGAACATGTGTAAACTCATTGGAAGTGAACTGGATGTAAATCACCAAAATTCGCTGTATCTATGTCGTTTAACGTCGTGGGAAATACGTTAGGCATACTTTATTTAAAAGTCGTTTGATAAACACGGTTCAGAAGGTCGCTGGGTAAATGTTTAAATAAAAATTCCTGAAAAAAATTGAGACATCAATACCACTACGTTCAGAATCATACACGCATAACCTTCATTGAATGCTTTTCATGGTTGATCGATCTCTTCAGTTTGATAAGTTATCTTCAGTACTCTGTTCAGACATATCTTGGGGCACACAGACCTGTCGTTGAATCCTTTTTGCTTCGGGCGAAAGGGTCGTTAAGTTGGTTTCTACATCACTTCATTCTGTTTCTACCCCATCTCTTCGTTCTCTTTCTTCTCCTTGAGGGTTTTTTTTTTGTCTTCTTATTTGCCACGCTCATTAACAAAGAATGTGTTTTGTCTTGAATCATCATCTTTGTCTTCTTCTTCACCTCCTTCTCATTGGCTATTCCCACAGGTCTCTTCTTTTTTTTTTGCCTGTCGTTTGCTTTTGTTGCTTTGCATTTATTCAGCTACACCTTTTTTATTTCTTATTTTCTCTCCATTGCCCGCATTGTTTCTTCTTTATTTTTCGAGCGAGAAACTGGTTGAGTGACGGGGCAAATGAAGGCAATTGTGGAGTGTAGTTAACACGAGAGAAGACATTGTAGAAGAAATCCCTCGGCTCCTCGGTTTCGCCTCGGTTGTCCCCTTGGTTTTGGCCGACCTGTGGTGATGGCGGAATGGCAGCGCACGTCACGTAAGCCTGGGGATGATGTGGGAGAATGACGGTGCAGGAAGATAAGACCTCAGACCTCCCTCGCTAGTGGACATGACAGGGTGGTCAGTAATTCACCGGCCTGCGGACCGTGGATATAGAGGTTGATAGCCAATGTAGATGACCACAGAATTTTCTTCTTTTTTTTTTAGCTTTGCCTTGGTGGGTGGAAGATGTTTATGACAGGTCCGACGGTGCCAGTGTGGCGTCCCTTCAGGCGAAGGGAGCGGATTCAGCTCAATCAGAGCATGGCTAATTTGCTCCTGCCAGTTCTCCCCGGTCTGTTCCAGAGAATGTGCCGGATTTCTGAAGAGATGGCAACAGGACAGCCGCCTTGGACGCCAATGATGTGCTTAGCGGTTAGTTTCTTCAGTTTTGTGATGGACATGGCGCATGACATGGAACATTTCAACGTTGGCAAATCGGGCTTGATAAACGTCGGCTGGGGGTGGATTGGGGGCAGGGATGGGGTTGTATGTTTTCTCACTTCTTCCGGCTGGGGGTGGATTGGGGGCAGGGATGGGGTTGTATGTTTTCTCACTTCTTACAGAATTTGTTATCAGTTTAGTGAGCAGAATTGTAGAGAAGCGTTCGTGCTGTAAACTAGTCATAGAATCGAACAGTTCATAAATCTGTTCCTGGTCATCTTTTACACTTTTCTGGAACTCAAGAAAAATTAACGTCACGTACATGGATGTCTACGATTTTCTAAATAGAACTAACGTATTATGCCTTTTGCAGGTTTTTTTGTTTGTTTTTGTGTTGTTCTGCTTTGTTTTGTTTTCTTTTTTTTCAATAAATGTGGCATCGGTAAATATTTACCTGCCATGCTGCTGTCATTTCATATCCCAGCCGCAAATGACATGGAGGATGACTCTGACGATGTGAGGTAGTTTTTGTTAACTGGTTTGCTTGTTTTTGACAAATTCCCAAATCCAAGCATCGCTTTTACTGTACATGTCTTGGGCGTAGATAGCAAATTATACGGATTCGATTGAGGCCTTCCACATGAAAGAAAATCCACCACACATGGCTTTTCTGCCTTAACGACCTGTTTACCGTGACGTTGTCCAGGAAATGGGCTCCACACTCACCCACTCACCCTCTCTCTCTCTCTCTCTCTCTCTCTCTCTCTCTCTCTCTCTCTCTGTGTATGTGCGTGTGTGTGTGTGTTGTGTGTGTGTGTGTGTGTGTGTGTGTGTGTGTGTGTGTGTGTGTGTGTGTGTGTGTGTGTGTGTGTGTGTGTGTGTGCGTGTGTGTGTGTGTGCGTGTGTGTGTGTGTGCGTGTGCGTGTTTTCTGTGTGCTCCCTTCTTCTATTTGCTGTGTCTCCCTCCCCCTCCCTGCCTCCACCCCCACCCCACCCCCCCCCCTCTTTCTTTCTCTCCCTCTCTCCCACTCTGTCTGTCTCACTCTTACCCTCACCCTCACTCTCTTTTACCCTCCCACCTTCTTCTCTCTCTCTCTCTCTCTCTCTCTCTCTGTCTCTGTCTCTCTCTCTCTCTCTCTCTCTCCCTCTCTCTCTGTCTGTCTCTCTCTCTCTCTCTCCTCTCTCTCTCTCTCTCTCCTCTCTCTCTCTCTCTCTCTCTCTCTCTCTCTCTCTCTCTCTCATCGATGATGATTTAATGCTACTGTTGGGTGGTAATTACTTTCGCGCATTCAGAATTCCAGAATGTTTGTGCGTAACTTGTTGCAATGTTTAAAATCTACCTGAAGTTGTTTGTATTTTTTTCAATTTTGAATCGTCTTATTAAAAATGGACTAAACAGGCCACGCCAGTTGTTGTTGTTTTTCAATCTCAGTGTTACAAGAGTTTTTGCTTATTTTCTTGTCCTGGTTCCTTTCTTCAGTGTCAGCAAACTACGGCAGACAGTGCAGACTTCTTTTTGTTTAATTCAGTAATAGATTAACATTAATTCAGCAACATTGCGTGACAGTAGACTTCGAATTCCCCATACAGTCCACAATAGAACGTTCCCGGGAGCTCACGAGCAAAACATTCCTTTGGAAGTCCGAGTAAACTCCGCAAGTCTTTTAAGTTTCGTCCTTGACTCCGCGATCATGTCTATATCCTTACACTCTGTGCTATAGTGCTCGGTATCATATTATGTCCGCTGTGCACATATCTCGGTTTAGTAGCTCTTGAGCCGAAGATCCCTGTGCTCTTTCTAGATACTTTGTCTGCAGTATGGGCAATTCCTTTTTGCCACGAGTGACTAGGTTAGGAGAGTTGCGCCCCTGACATGTGCTGATAGCAGGTGAAGGGGAGATGTCCAGGAGCCCAAACCTCTGTGTCCAGTAGATGTGTGCTCAAAACTACAACCAACAGCATTTGTCAAAACTTGTTTTCATCGCCTAATAAAACTAACCAGAGGCCGAAAAAAAAAATGGCTAACTTTTTTCTCCCAAAATGGCCAAGAAAACAAATTTCACTTAACAGGAGCCCAAATCACGGTTTGTACCTAACATTCAAGCTTTGAAGATTTGGGGGTTACTTGACCAAGTGGTAATCAGGGTATGTCAGTGATTTTTAGTTGTTCTCGTTTGTCGCTGTGAATTCGGTGGACTTTCAACAACAGAAGCAAACCAAGTCATGCAAACAAGACTACAGCATGTGATGTCTGTTCTAACCTGCAAACGGTGTGAGATGTTATCTTAGAGGGACGGATAGCAAAGGTTGAAGAGGGGGAGGAATCAGTGAAACATTTCTGGCTGATTTGAAAATCGAGCACTGTTTATTTCATTATTTCTGAAATAGAAATCGAGTTTTGTGCAAAAGAGTTTTAAAAAAACACCATCGGTCTCAATTTTACATACGAAGATAGCTAAATGAACATACTGTTAGTTTAAAAGTTGAGTTTCATTTTGAAAGAAAGATGAATAGATTCAGTTTTAGGAAGGATCACCGTTGAGACTGCTATAAACGTTAAGTATCAGTTGCCGGAAAATGAGCATAGAAACTACAGACGGTAAAGAAAATGAATACATTGTACCTAGTCTCCATTTTCATCTGCATAAATTCTTTGTTTGTTTGTTTGTTTTCTTAGCTTCAATTTTTCATAGATATATCTTCTTTAAAAAAATTGCAACACACATGCCGGAATTGCGTGATTTTCATTTTCTCATGACACATTGTACTGCTGAAAACGGTTCAAATACACGACTCAGAGCAAATGTTGCAGGCTGTATTCACATAAAGATTGTTGAGCAATCATGCAGTATCTTCTGTCATTATCAGGGCGACAGATGCGCAGGCACGTTCTAACTGCGCGTGTTTGATTGCATACATGTACATGGGCTGATTTCCGTGTGTGTGTGTGTGTGTGTGTGTGTGTGTGTGTGTGTGTGTGTGTGTGTGTGTGTGTGTGTGTGTGTGTGAGTGGGTGCGTGCATGCGTGCGTGCACGCGCACATGCGTGCGTTGGTAGGTGTTTGTGGGGGGGGGGGGGGGAAAGGGGGAGAGCGAGCGCTCGTGTTGGTGGTATGCATGTATATCTTACATTCTCATGTATGATTTCTAGCATTCCTATCTAGAGACAAGGTAAGAGAGAGAGAGAGAGAGAGAGAGAGAGAGAGAGAGAGAGAGAGAGAGAGAGAGAGAGAGAGAGAGAACGTAAGGTGCTATAAACCAAATTGTCGGCCGACACTAATCATCGCCCTTGACAAGTTGTGTCTTCATGTTCGACACGAAGTATCGTCGCCATGAGTTACATCTAATCTGAGGGCATGTACTGTCGCCTTGACATGTAATGTCTCCCCCGCAGATTTTTGTGAAGCAATCATCATGCCCGATGTTCCGTCTCTCCGTCTACCTGTCATCATCTTCTTCTTCTTCTTCTCTCTCTCTCTCTCTCTCTCTCTCCTCTCTCTCTCTCTCTCTCCTCTCTCTCTCTCTCTCTCTCTCTCCTCTCTTCTTTTTTTCTTGTTTTGTTTTTGTTTGTTTTTTAATCAAAATTGAAATAATTTCTAAAAAAAAAAATGATTGAGATGATGAAATGATAAAGAAAGCTTTCAACAATAATTATTACACTATAGTTGTGTATCTGCTGAACGACGATTGTCATGTTTTGTTTCGAGGCACATTTCATCATGTTGTAGATGCCGAAGTTCTGGCATGTCAAACCCGGCCAGAGGCCGTTAGACAATGGCATCTGCCAGGGAGCAGTTGTGCTCCTTGAAGGCTTACTGGCATGCCCTGGGCGTGCCTGCACCCTATGTGAACACAGCGCAGGCTCCCAAGGGTGGTGCAGGATTGCTCCCAGCTGGCCTGTTCGGCACTTGAGGCCTGTATATCTCTAGGTCCCACCTGCATCCATCTTCGGGCGTGTCTTTTTCTTCCGAAACAGGGGATTCAGTTCAGTAGATAGGGCGTCGTGCTTCGGTTCTGATGGCTTGGGCTTGATTCCCTTATCATGCTAGCCTATCAGACCGGAAATTGTCACAGAGCATCTTAATGTTTCATTATTCTGGTGTTCCGGCGTAATCTGTTTCAAGGTTTCTATTTTTTCTCCTCCACTCTGCCATAGCACATTTTCGCATCTCTGGGTATTGGGTGTCATTTCACCGGAAGAAAATGCAGAGGAGTTATACGGCAGTTCATATGATCCTCCCTCTTTCTTTTTCCCTTACCCTCCACCTACATGTATAAACGTGAATATTTTGTCAACAACTCGGGGCACCTCGAAGAAACATTATGTAGGTATATGGATGCAGGGAGGGGGGAGGTCACGAGATTTTTATTACATCTCGCGCGTGCATGTGTGTGTGTGTGTGTGTGTGTGTGTGTGTGTGTGTGTGTGTGTGTGTGTGTGTGTGTGCGTGCGTGCGTGCGTGTGTGTGTGTGTGTGTGCGCGCGCGTGTGTGTGTGTGTGTGTGTGTGTGTGTGTGTGTGTGTGTGTGTGTGTGTGTGTGTGTGTGTGTGTGTGTGTGTGTGAATGAACGTATGTCTGTGTCTGTATGATCTTCGTCTTTGGAAATGTGTTTGTGTGTTTTGTGTGTGTGTGTGTGTGTGTGTGTGTGTGTGTGAGAGAGAGAGAGAGAGAGAGAGAGAGAGAGAAAAGAGAGAGAGAGAGAGTACATATCCATGTATGTGTACTGTGATTGAGTGCGTGCGTGCAGAGCTGTCGGTCATATGTTCTTACGCATGTTTGTGTTTGTATGCCCACCCCACCCCACCCTCCTCCTTCAAAATGAGGCCGGAGTGATGGCCTTTTTTTTTAGATGTGTCAGAGCAGAAGCTGGACCGGCCCGATTAGAAGCCAAACTATGGCCCGCCCTGATGCTGCTGGGCTGACAGCTTCCGAAGAGTTATCCAATCAGAAGCCAGATACTCTCAACTTTAATGAGAAAAAGAAAAGAAAAAAAAACTTGGCGCTAGGGTGATAGCTCTCTGTGGCACATCCAACTAAACGTCTGACTCTCCCGTTTGGAAACAAGACTGTTTTCAGTTTTGCTGTTGGTAATGGTTATCTGTGAGTTACTCAGTTGAAAGCCGGCTTCGCTCGATTAGACGATGGGTTGAAGACTTTCAAAGGGTTTTCCAACAAAAACCCGGACCCCGATTAGACATTGGGATGATGACTTTCTATAAGATTGTCTGTCTAGAAGCTGGATTTGTCCAATTAGACGCTATGACGATGGTTTTCCTAGGATTATCCATCTATAAGGCAGACTCGTTTGAAGCCGGACCACTTTCACATCTGTCACTCACCTTCCACTACTTAATCCACTAAAACAAACAGCTCTCCAGACCCCATGAGGAAGCTGAGCCGTGTTGATCGCAGTGATGTTGTAATAGAGCAGTTCAGAAGTGTGTCAGATCTTCAATCTTGTCGCCACGATGAATTCCGCAGTCTTCTCGAGGTCTTGACGGCTACCCCAAAGCTGCATCTGCAGCTCTGCTTCCTCTGGTCAGGTTTGAGCCGTAGGACATCACGGACTGGACAGTGTTGGAGGATGTGTTGTGGGGTTTGAGATCCAGTGCCACACGGACATTCTTCTGTGATGGCAATGTTAATTCGGCTGATGTGGCTCAGTAGTCGGCGGTGGCTAGTTCTCAGTCTGAGGAGGATTGTTTGCTGGTATCTCTCAGGAGCTGATGAATTGGATCAGCACCACAGTCTGCACCCAGCCTTCTCTTCCACTGGTTGTGATATTGGTTGTGGATGACAGTTTTGCCCTCTCTGTAGGTCACCGGGTGGCTGAACTGCTCCATATTGCTGCCTGCCTTGGAGAGAGCGTCAGCCTTCTCATTCCCAGTGATCCCACAGTCGGATGGAATCCACTGGAGTATAATGGTGGATCGTCTTGAAAGCCCATGGAGGGCTTTTTGTCTTGTTTTTCAGCTGCTGTTCGCTTCTGTTTCTGTGAAGTCCCTGCAGCAGGGATCATGTAAAGCGCAGCGATGTTGTAATGAAGCGGTTTAGGAGGAGCGCTGAATGAAGCTGCTGAGCTGTCCGGGGGAAACTGTAGGAGAGGGAGGGGGTCGGGTTGGCTCTGGCACATGGCAGCTGAATGTTTGCTGCCCCTGTCAAAGACAACAGCGGCATCTATTGATCCCTTGCTCGGATTTCGTTTCTCTCATTTGTTCATTCAGTTGAACCTCTTTTCTTTTATTGAGTTCAGGACATCTTTCCAAGAGGTATCAATTTCAGTCTGCCTGCGGTCTTTCTGCTATGACGCTCTAAAGACAGGATTAAGACATCGGTGGTATCCTAGCGAGTCTTGGCCTTTGATTCTCGCTCTAAACTCGTCAGGGATCATCTGAGCAATAAGAAAATTATTATCAAAAGAGAAAAAATTCGTGCAGGTCCTACAGCGACCCGCGCGCTCTGGAGTTGAGGGACATTATATTAAATCACCGCCGGTCCGTCACAATGCTACTTTTTTTTTAATTTATTGAGTAATTGCTTACTGCGATTGTAGCGGGCTAATGGAGCTTTAGTACGATAGGAACCATGAAACAACACACATGTTGTGGCCACATTCCCGATTAACAGAGGGACAGTCACTTCAGGAAGAAAGGTGGCAGAGTGGTTAAGGCGAAGCCTGCCAATCCAACTGTGGAGAAATGCGTGCGTTCGAGCCCAGCCTTTCTCGTCCTTTCTTTCCAAGTTTGAATGACAAATCGAACTGAACGTCAAGTCCATCGGATGGGGACTATAAGCGAGTCGGACCCGTGTGCCTTCCTGACCCCTGCACACGTTAAAGAACCCACGGCAGTTGAACATCGAAAAGAGCAGGGGGTTTCCCCGCTGCCCTGGCAAAATTGATGTAGATTGAAGATAGCCGCCTGGTATTTCTTACCAAGCCTCAAAAATTGTCACTTACTGTTGACGTGTGCCATCGTGTACCGGTGGAAATGGAGGACACGTATAAAACATCGTATGCATCCTGTGTGAGAAACTGGAGGAGTAAATTAGATAAATGAAATGAGTGACTCATATTTGAATGGTACGGGACACGACTGAATGAGCGCCAGTAGGCTGCTCTTCGGTCGGCTCTACCTTGGTAGGCAGCCCGTTGAGTGAGTGAGATAGTGTGTTTATTGTAAAGCGCTTAGAGCTTGGTCTGTGACCGAGGATAGGCGCTATATAAATAATAATAATAGTTTTATTAGAAATGAATAATGTGCCGACACGCCTTTTCTTTAAAAAAAAAATTGTAGGTCACTCCCAACACAAACTGTCGCCCGCGGCGACGGTATGTGCCGGTGATGACAATTTGCTTCTTCACGTCCAGCATAAACTGTCGGAGCCACAGTTTGTGCCGTAACAGGCGTGGGTTCTGGCATTCCACAGATCATTGTCTAGGAGAAAGCAGTCTCTAATCCCGTGAAGGCATGATTTGTTTTGATTGGGGTTGGGGTGGGGGATGTTTTTGGGCCTGTCTGTAAGTGTGTGTGTGTGTGTGTGTGTGTGTGTGTGTGTGTGTGTGTGTGTGTGTGTGTGTGTGTGTGTACGAAGGCCCGCACGTGCATGTACGTGTGTGTGTGTTTGTCTGTGTGTGTGTGTGTGTGTGCGTGCGCGTATGTGTGTATGTGTGTGTGTGTGTGTGTGTGTGTGTGTGTGTGTGTGTGTGTGTGTGTGTGAGTGTGTGTGTGTGTGTGTGTGTTCTCTGTGTGCGCGCGCGCGTGTGTGTGTGTGTGTGTGTGTGTGTGCGCGTGTGTGCGTGTGTGCGTGTGTTTACATGAAGGGAGATATAAAGCAAAAAAGGAGGCATTTTTTTTCCGTCGCTCTTCTTTCTCGTTGCTTCACTTTTTTTTCTAAGTAAGTAGATACAAAATAAAATGGACTTCTAAATATTTGATTTAGAAAAAAGGCAATGTTTCGAAATGTTGAAAATGTTTGGGGGGGGGGGGGGGGGAATTCAGGAAGTCGTCGAAGAACATTCTAATTTCGCTTAAATTGGGGGATTTTAGTCTGAAAACTGCACGTTGACAGTTTGGTTTCTTTCCGTAAATGTTAGCCTATCATATGTGAAAATCCGATCGACCCATTTGTGATGTTTTAGACAACCTTGTGTGTGTGTGTGTGTGTGTGTGTGTGTGTGTGTGTGGTGTGTGTGTGCGTGTGTGTGTGTGTGTGGTGTGTGTGTGTGTGTGTGTGTGTGTGTGTGTGTGTGTGTGTGTGCGTGCGTGTGTGTGTGTGTGTGTGTGTGTGTGTGTGTGTGTGTTGTGTGTGTGTGTGTGTGTGTGTGTGTTGTAGAAGGGAGAGGGAAGAGGGTGTTGAGCCAGGTAATAAATTTCATAATTGAATAGCTTTCTTCCGCTTCATTCGATTTTTGTAGAACTCGGGAATTTCAATTACAGCCGCGCTTTTCTAAGGCGGCTGAATTATATCATATGTCCGTTTCCTTAGTTATGATTTAGCACTGCTTTAAATTGGAGCTGGGGGGTGGGGGTGGGGGGTGGAGGGGAAGTGGCAAAGGGAGGGCACTGCGTCCAAATCTTCTGCATGTCCTGTTTTTGTTTCACGCAGTCAGCCACCTTATGCTTTTTTTTTGGGTGGGTTTTTTTTCTCCTGAAATTGGCATGATGCATCACTTCGGTTTGTGTGGTCTTTTTTTCTTCTCTCTCTCTCTCTCTCTCTCTCTCTCTCTCTCTCTCTCTCTCTCTCTCTCTCTCTCTCTCTCTCTCTCTCTCTCTCTCTCTCTCCAATATTGTTTGTTCACATCCTTTTTATATGAGGCTTTGGTTTGATGAATGATTTCTGAAGCCTCTGTCTCTCAATCTCTCTGTCTGTCTGTTGTCTCTCTTCCTCTCTCTCTCTCTCTCTCTCTCTCTCCTCTCTCTCTCTCTCTCTCTCTCTCTCTCTCTCTCTCTCTCTCTCCTCTCATAGAATTCCTACATTCCTGGCTCGCTCGCTGTCTTTTTCTCTCGTCTCTTTCTCTCTCTCTCTCTCTCTCTCTCTCTCTCTCTCTCTCTCTCTCTCTCTCTTCTCCCTCTCTCTCTCTCTCTCTCTCTCTCTCTCTCTCTCTCTCTCTCTCTCTCTCTCCCTCCCAATTCTGAAACTGCATGATGCATACATAAGAACAAATAGAAAGAAAGAGGCGAAGACATGAAACATATTAGATACTGATCATCGGCTAACAGGCCACATCAACATGACCGTAGATATGGAGAGCATGGGCTAGATAAGGATCGGTAAGACGCTGCTTTAATCACAAACTTAAGCTAGCAGTTGGAAACCTCTCTTTCAAAAAAAAATATATGAAAGGAAATGTTTATACTGCGTCCGGTCTACGGGCTTCTTGTTCTTGTTCTTGTTGTCGTCGTTGTTGTTTTGTCTTTGTTGTTGTTGTTGTTGTCGTTGTTTTGTCTTTGCTGTTGTTGTTGTTGCTTTTTACATTATTTTTTAAGCAGTGTGCGAATTGACATCACGACAGCTTTGATTCTGCACAATAAGTAATTATTAAATGACTTGTTTCCAGAGGCTAAAGTACAACCTGCATGCTTGTAATTAATGCATGCCTGTTCACACCCCCTTTCCCCCCGTACGATTTCATCGTATTCTGTATTCACGTTTTTCGAAAATACACCGAGTACGCTGAACGAAGAAAAAAGCAAAAATAAAAGGGAGAAAAAGGAAAGAAAAAGAACAGACACGAAGTTCTTGATTGGCAATTGCATTTGTGGAATATAATCACGGCGTTGTCTCCATGCGCCTCCTTGAATGCTTTGACCAATGAGCGACGACTGTCACTTATTCTGGAGCGTGATATCTCGTTTTGTTCAGTCTGCTTGATCGACAACATGCGGACCTCGTTACTGTAAACTCGACATCAGCATTGCCCATTCTGGCAAATTGTCCTCACTTGCAATTGTTAGTTTTTTACCTCGTGAGAGTTGCATACTTCCGAAAGATTGCATTTGTTTAGTTTCCACCGCGTGAGAGTTCACACTTCTGAAAGATTGCAATGTTTGTTTTTCACCTCGTGCGAGTTGCATACTTCCGAAAGATTGCAATTGTTAGTTTTCCACCTCGTGAGAGTTGCATACTTCCGAAAGATTGCAATGGTTAGTTTTTCACCTCGTGAGAGTTGCATACTTCCAAAAGATTGCAATGGTTAATTTTTCACCTCATGGGAGTTGCATACTTCCGAAAGATTGCAATTGTTAGTTTTTCACCTCGTGAGAGTTGCATACTTCCGAAAGATTGCAATGGTTAGTTTTTCACCTCGTGAGAGTTGCATATTTCCGAAAGATTGCAATGGTTAGTTTTTCACATCGTGGGAGTTGCATACTTCCGAAAGATTGCAATGGTTAGTTTTTCACCTCGTGAGAGTTGCATACTTCCGAAAGATTGCAATGGTTAGTTTTTCACCTCGTGAGAGTTGCATACTTCCGAAAGATTGCAATGGTTTGTTTTTCACCTCGTGAGAGTTGCATACTTCGAAAGAAAAACCTCATCTCTGTGAAAAAAGCATACATCAGTAGCACATTTAATTAAGGTGAGCAGGTCGTTATGTTTGGTCACCAGTGCTGCACTGCTCATTCCTAACCATGGCATAGCGCTGAAAGGACGCAACATTACTTTTGATGTTGGTAATGCTCTGGATCAGGTTTTTCTCTCACCTGAATAAAGTGTATGGTAAAGTTGTGTCGTTGTTTTTACCCCTTCCAAGCTGCGTTCCTTGAGGTTCTGTTTTGCGGCCTGAATATACTATATACGCCACCTTTTACTGTCTCATCTTCTGTCAGTAGCTCCATTCTCACGCCGCACGTCCTTCCTCCCCCGCCCCTCCCCTCCCCCACCTTGTCCCATACCAAGCCACAGCAGGTTTGTCCTGTTGCGGACCAGCATTACAGTGCGCAAGGAGCAATTATCAAATCGGGATGAGACAACCCACCCGAGGAGACACCGCACCGCTGTCGAGACACCTTTCTGGTATTCAGCGGTGCCTGCTTCGGCCCAGGACGACACCTGCTGAAGCCGCCTCCATCCTCCCCCCCCCCACTGACGACAATAATTCCTTAGTCTGGAAGTACCGTGAATTTGTCACCCACACTATCCATCCAACAGTACCGTGAATTTGTCACCACCTGTTCATCCAACAGTACCCGTGAATTTGTCACCCACCCTATCCATCCAACAGTACCCGTGAATTTGTTACCCATCCTGTTCATCCAACAGTACCGTGAATTTGTCACCCACCCTATTCATCCAACAATACCCGTGAATTTGTCACCCACCCTATCCAACCAACAGTACCCGTGAATTTGTCACCCACCCTATCCAACCAACAGTACCCGTGAATTTGTCACCCACCCTATTCATCCAACATACCCGTGAATTTGTCACCCACCCCATCCAACCAACAGTACCGTGAATTTGTCACCCACCCTATCCATCCAACAATACCCGTGAATTTGTCACCCACCCTATCCAACCAACAGTACCCGTGAATTTGTCACCCACCTATCCAACCAACAGTACCCGTGAATTTGTCACCCACCCTATCCAACCAACAGTACCCGTGAATTTGTCACCCACCCTATCCATCCAACAGTACCCGTGAATTTGTCACCCACCCTGTCCATCCAAGTACCCGTGAATTTGTCACCCACCCTATCCATCCAAGTACCCCTTGAATTTGTCACCCACCTATCCATCCAACAATACCCGTGAATTTGTCACCCTCCCTATCCATCCAAGTACCCGTGAATTTGTCACCCACCCTATCCATCCAAGTACCCGTGAATTTGTCACCCACCCTGTCCATCAAACAGTACCCGTGAATTTGTAATCCACCTATCCATCCAAGTACCCGTGAATTTGTCACCCACCCTATCCATCCAACAGTACCCGTGAATTTGTACCCACCCTGTCCATCCAAGTACCCGTGAATTTGTCATCCACCCTATCCATCAAACAGTACCCGTGAATTTATCACCCACCCTGTCCATCCAACAGTACCCGTGAATTTGTCACCCACCTTGGCATCCAACAGTACCCGTGAATTTGTCACCCACCCTATTCATCCAAGTACCCGTGAATTTGTCACCCACCCTATCCATCCAAGTACCCGTGAATTTGTCACCACCCTATTCATCCAACAATACCCGTGAACTTGTCACCCACCCTATCCATCCAAGTACCCGTGAATTTGTCATCCACCCTATCCATCCAAGTACCCGTGAATTTGTAACCCACCCTATCCATCCAAGTCCCCGTGAATTTGCCACCCACCCTATCCATCCAAGTACCCGTGAATTTGTCCACCACCTGTCCATCCAACAGTACCCATGAATTTGTCACTCACCCTATTCATCCAACAATACCCGTGAATTTGTCACCCACCCTATTCATCCAACAATACCCGTGAATTTGTCACCACCCTATCCATCCAACAGTACCCGTGAATTTGTCACCCACGCAATTCATCCAACAGTGCCGTGAATTTGTCACCCACCCTATTCATCCAACAGTACCCGTGAATTTGTCACCCACCCTATTCATCCAACAATACCCGTGAATTTGTCACCCACCCTATCCAACCAACGTACCCGTGAATTTGTCACCACCCTATTCATCCAACAATACCCGTGAATTTGTCACCCACCCTATTCATCCAAGTACCCGTGAATTTGTCACCACCCTGTTCATAATACCCGTGAATTTGTCACCACCCTATTCATCCAACAATACCCGTGAATTTGTCACCCACGCTATTCATCCAACAATACCCGTGAATTTGTCACCCACCCTATTCGTCCAACATACCCGTGAATTTGTCACCCACCCTATTCATCCAAGTACCCGTGAATTTGTCACCCACCCTGTTCATCCAACGATACCCGTGAATTTGTCACCCACCCTATTCATCCAAGTACCGTGAATTTGTCACCCACCCTATTCATCCAAGTACCCGTGAATTTGTCACCCACCGTGTCCATCCAACGATACCGTGAATTTGTCATCCACTCAGTCCATCCAACGATACCGTGAATTTGTCACCCACCCTGTCCATCCAACGATACCTGTGAATTTGTCACCCACCCTGTCCATCCAACGATACCCGTGAATTTGTCACCCACCCTGTCCATCCAACGATACCCGTGAATTTGTCATCCACCCTATCCATCGAACAGAACCCGTGACTTTGTCGATGCCCATGTCAGGGCATGAAGGGCCACAGAATCCGAGACGATCTATGAAGATGGTGGATATGACGGTATGGAGCTCCTTTCTGGTTAGTAGTTACATTGCAGGGCAGTGCTATGCGGTACGCTTCCTTTAGAAATATATTTCGGTGTCAAACAGGCCTGAGAAATACAGACACCTGCAGTATTGTTCATAAAATTAGAGCGACACTCTGAGATATACATCCATTAAGTGCTTGAAACTGGACTCTGTAGATCCAGTCCACTCATCTGAATTGATAATACACTCGGGTCTTGTTAGGAGCCAGTCGGGGCGGAAAAATCCCACACACACAAAAATGCTTCTAATGCATTGATTTAAGTTAAAGTCTCATAGCCTGAGAGCCGTAGGAGTAGAGAACTTTTACAGATTCACCAATTCCACGGCATTGCGTCATAGAAGACGGAGCTCACCGCCTCACCTTCCACCCATTTCACCTTCCCTGAACTGGTACAGGTACCCATTTACCGCTGGGTGGACCAGTGGGGTTTTAAGCCGTAAGAAAACCGACCCCATTAGCGGCTCCAACACATGGCTGTCAGTTCCACGGGCGTAATCTCCAACCGTTTAACTACGAGCCTGGCTGCTAGACTTGACACTCCCTCTCGGATGAGACTCGAACCCAAAACCCCAAGCCTGCAAGTTCGCGGCACAAATCATCCACTGCAACACGGCTGCTGGCGCCACCGTTTTCTGATGTGATCCTTGATCAAGGTGCCCCTTTTTTGAATGCTGATTACACAGAATTGGGAAATAAGTGTGTGTGTGTGTGTGTGTGTGTGTGTGTGTGTGTGTGTGTGTGTGTGTGTGTGTGTGTGTGTGGTGTGTGTGTGAGTGTGTGCGTGCGCACGTGCGTGCGTGCGTGCGTGAAAATGGTATTCAGGAAAATGGGTCATGTAACAGCATATGGTAAATGGTATTGAAACGGGGAACACCGAGGTGGTTAACGCCATAGTGTATTTGACCTTTAACCTTCACAACCAGATTGCCAATGGACATGGCGATGGAACAATTAACCAGAAAATCTAGAAACAAAGTTGTAGACATTCCGCGCGCATTACTGAAAACTGAATGCAATAATTTCAAGATGTTATTAGGTTTCTTTAACCACCAGAATCGATCAGCACTGCTATATGCACCTGAGGTGCGGGGGGAGGGGGGGGGGAGGGGAGGGTTATAAAGAGGCGGAAAAAAGTACAGAAGGATTTATGCTTCTATGAAACTTCCATCACTCAGCCGAAAGACACCGAAAATGATAAATTAGTTAAGGAGGCGCCCTCTGTTTCTTTAACGCAATAACGAAAGCAGTAAAATGTTGGTTAAGTCACTGGAAATGCAAGGTAATAGAATGGGGGAACGTACGGCAATTTGAAAAGTTGTGATAGGAGGGGAGTAAACACATGGGTTAGTGACGCTAAGTGTGGTCAGAACAACAGGTAGGAAATAAAGAGGAGTTTCCCGAAAGTACTGAAGCAGCCTCTGAAAGACTGATCTAAGCAAGGTTGGCGTGAGTACAAGTGACAGGTTCAACGAATGTAAATGCTTTGAATACGTTTTAAGATGCAAAACCTACTTATCTACACTTCACATTCGACAACACTATAGTTAAATTCAGACCCGAGGTGAACGAACTGAATTGTAACTGACATCGGTATAACAACAAATATATAGTAATTTTTGCGTCCAGTGTATATACAGAGCTACGGAGGAGGATAAAATGTATTGCATCTTCGCTTGTCACGTCCGCTATCGTGTACGGGAAGGCACGATTCCTCACGTTCAACGTACTCGCCCACAGGAAATGAATACTCTTGCACGGTGGTTTGAAGGTTTAGACTTTAAAACGCTCTAAAAATGTAACAGGCTTTTTTTTTAGAAAGGATAAGAAAATCACTTTTCTAGCTGAACAGTAGCCTATAGTTTCCGATATGTTAATTAGACTAGTCTACATTGTTGTTTTGTTTTCTTTTGTTCGTTGCTTTGCTTTGTGTTCAGTTCTTATTGTAAGCGGATGATGTCCCTTCAGATAGAAGTTCGAGTTCTCTCTCTCTCTCTCTCTCTCTCTCTCTCTCTCTCTTCCATTTAGGGACTGTCAGTGAAGCCCCACCGAGGGTATGGCTGATGTCAGTGGTACAGACACATTTAATTTGGCGTGATACCTCCCGCGGCTGTGTCGAAATGCCTGCCTCCTCCCCCACCCCTACCCCCACTCCACCCCCGCGCGCGCGTTATGTGTGTGTGGAGGAGGGCGGCTTCCTTTGGTGTAATGCCTATCCCCGTTAAGCGATTTAACACACACACACACACGCGCGCGCGCGCAGCGCGCTGCACGCACGCACGCACGCACGCACGCACGTACACACACTCACACAACAACAACAGCAACCACAACCATCACCACCCACCACACCACCCTCACCCCCCAAAAGCATACAGTTACCAGGTTTCAAGTCGACCTAAGACACAATAAAAAAAAAGGGGGGAAAAAAACACGTGAAATGACAATATTTGATTAACGTTACATCAAAACAGATGTTGAACAAGAGAACCCTACTGGTCAATGATAAAGTTTCGAGTTAATGCCAAAGGAATGTTGCGGATTGAAATATGATTAATTAGAACCTTTTGTAAGGAAGACTCAGGAAACCAGGCAAAACTAATCTCACATTCCTGGACTGGAAAAGTAGGTGATCGTTTTTTTTTCTATGAACTTTCTTTAAAACCATGAATTTTAATCAATAAATCTGTTATAAACAGTTCGATTTTTCTATTATCATCGCTCGATTTAGATTTTTTTTTTTTTTTTTTTTTTTTTTTTTTTTGCTGTCCCAACCTCTGCGCCACTCAGAGGCATGCACCCACGCCGCTCATTCCGACACCCCGTCCACAGCCACAGCCCGTCAACCCCGCCATAGTCCCGCCCGGAATCCACAGGTCAAGCAGTCAATGACATCGTCAGACGGAACCCCGGAGGAGACCAACATGCACGCTGCGAGTCACTTCGAAGTTGGTGTCAGTGGCAGCTGTTCCTATTGAACATTTACTGCAGGAATACATTAATAAGCCACCACTACTACGACAAGTAATTCTTAGTCGCGGCCTGCGTGATAGTCTCTCAACCGGCCGGAGACGCACCCTGTTCGTCAAGGAATTAGCACCCCATGAATTCGACCGATTACGGTGACCCCGACGGAACCAAACCAAGTCACAGACGTGGAGAGGACATCGAAATTGAGGTCCCCATGAGAGCAGGCATGAAGGGCCACATAATTTGAGACATTTTTTATGCTGATCGATGAGAATGAGGATGATAAGATGATGCTACGATTTCCATTTCGGTCTGAGACTACGTGACAGGGCTGTACTCTACGCTTCCTTTCATAATATATCCTGGCGTCAACCAGGCCCGGGAGATACAGGCACCTGCAGTGTTGGTAAGGAAATTTGAGCAACACTCTCAGAAACGCATCCATTAAGTGGATGAAACTCGACTGTGTGGTCCCAGTCTTCCCAACTGAGTCCGCAGCAACTCAACTCTGGGTAGGAAGCCGGTCGGGGCAGAAAAACCCACATGACTCTGATGGGATTCGAACCCACGACTCTGCCGGGAGTCCGCGACGCTAACCACTTCGCCACGGCGGCTGGTTCGATTCAAAAATTTAAATCGATTCAGATTTAAATGTCTTGAGATTCACTTTGTACATGTTAAGTTTACTGCGACGTTTGTTTACCGAGTGACGCGTGCACATATTGCGTAGTGATTCCGGCGGTCTCTTTCAAGCTCTCCCTGCTTCTAGAGGAATCCAAGAGGCCATGGTAAACAACGAGACGTGTGTAGCGTCAGGACACTGTAAGCAGCTGCAGGGGGGGGGGGGGGGGGTCTCATAGTCAAATATGTGCCGATGGTGTTGTATAAAGTCCTTAGTGGAGGAAACCAAATCTTCTGATGATAAGGTTAAGATTCCTGGCTGAAGGATGGACTGTTTCTTTTGACATGCAAAAAAAAAAAAAAATCCTGTCGTAAACAGTAAGCTACTACTGTGGAACCAGCATGAACGAAAAATGACAATTAACCTGCAACAGATGGACGAGTAGCTGATAAAACAGTGAATGTTCTGAGAGACACTGGACGCAGTGGGGTCGTTGCGAAGGCATGAACGTGCTGATGTAGATCAGTAAACGGGACCTGACAGTTTCTCTCTGTCGGCAGGTGCCGACAGCCCTGATCGGTGTAAGCACGTCTCATTTTTCTGGAGAGACTGAAACCCTGTTCCTGTCTTCACCCATTCCTGTCTTCACCCATGAATCATCACATCATCGGCGACATCGCGGGAGTTGGGGTAGCGGATGACACAGACCCAGACTGGAAAGGGGAGTCGATCAGGATCAGGACGGCCTGTCATTGGAAGAGAAAGCTGTCAGTACAAATGAATGGGACTCAGTGAGCGAAGCTGTGTCCATGGATATTCACGAGGAAACAGAAGGATCCTGGTCTGGTTTCATCTCGTGAGTGTAGCGCCGAGGATTTTGCGGTGACGACGAGGGCTCTGACGATTGAAAGAAAATAGGGAAACTGTGCAACTGAAAGTGACTGACAGTGCCAAAGCAGCCATCGTTCATGAGAAGAGACTACTCGAAGTACGGAGAGCCGACCCATCTCTTGATGATACTGAGATGGCAAGGACGCCATCAGAAAGAAACATGAAGTTTCCACCAAGCTTATCGCACACGACTATTTCTTCCACAAGAGACAGCCCTGATGTGGCCCTTTGCGGTCGACTGGGCTATAAGCAACATTATCTTATCTTCCACAAGAGATAGTGGAACGTTTAACCTACATGAAAGATCCATGTATTTTGCCCCATATTTTGCTAACCTATTGATCATTTCACTGAAATACATGCCGCTCTGTGAAGGCATCCAACCTGAGTACTGCTACCTTCTCAAATGGAGAAATTGTATTAAATGATGAATTTGAACAATGATGTCTTGTCTCACTTTAGAATCTGGTTTACCTCAAGCTATGAATCTGACCATGAATCGGCGCAGAAGAGCATGTTATACATATTATGGGAATAATCGAGTTAATTGTATAGAGTGATTGGAACAGACG
>CM031608.1:67247034-67282034 GCA_018398815.1 Conus ventricosus
GGCAGTTTATACTGCCTTACTAACAGTATGTGCTCAAGTGGGTGGATGGGGAAAAATAAAATAAATGCTTCTCAAAATGAGCATTCAGCAAACTTATAATCTCCAATAGGGAGGAAACTCGCTAACATATAACTCCTGGTCATATACCGATATTTCGAAACCTGGTTGTTTTTTCTCAGTGACCGCGGAAAGTGGTAATTTGGCTCCTCTGCCTTTTCGGTTTTAAGAAGAATGCTATCTCAGAAAAGGCTGGTGTGCAATACCGTAGTATGTTTGTTGGGGTTTCAGAAAACCAACCAAAGGTGCCACCTAAGAAGCAAAAGAAAATCATGAAAGTGCAAAACAAGCTACATTTTCTTGTGAAAAGTAGAAAATATAAAAAGATAACCTCTTAAGACACAAGTGCTGAGGGCCAGTTCTTGGAATGAATCCGCAAGGGACTAAATTACAATAAACTAATAAATTCCAAGGATAAGTTTATTTTTCCCATCCACCCACTTGAGCACATACTGTTAGTTAGGCAGTATTAACTGCCACTGCAGATATGAATGCTTATCTCCCCCTATTTCTTCAATCTAAGACATAAGAGCAAGCTTTGTTTATAATTGAATATATATATATATATATATATATATTATATATATATATAAATATATATAATATATATATATATATATATATATAACAGACTAACAGTCAAAATTTGTAATTGTATAATGGTTAATACTATGCAAACCACACTTAGCAACTTTAAACACCAAAACAGAAATAGTAAACAACTGCAGGCATAAATGGAAATCGTTGTTAGTGAACACACCCAAAACAAAAACCTGAAAGCCCCAAAAAACACGTGCAGCCAACCCGCACGTGCAAACAACCGCAAACGGGAGCCCACACGCTTTCTAACATCGGCGGTGGGCAAACCAAAAACCATCCTGATGACAGCGCAACACGCTCGAAACAAATTTGTAGATAGTTTTAAGATTCCTCTTTAACTTGTTTTAACTATATATATATATATATATATATATATATATATATATATATATATATATATATATATATATATATATATACAATAAACTAATAAATTCCCAGGATAAGTACCGAGCACCATTCCAGCAACTTACAGAGCAGCTTGATGTTGCAATGACTGCAAAAAATATTGAATTATAAACAAAGCTTGCTCTTATGTCTTAGATTGAAGAATTATCTACCACTGCAGATATGAATGCTTATCGCCCCCTATTTCTTAAATCTAAGACATAAGAGCAAGCTTTGTTTATAATTTAATATTTTTGCAGTCATTGCAAAAGCAAGCTGCTCTGTATGTTGCTGGAATGGTGTTCGGTACTTATCCTTGGAATTTATTAGTTTATTGTAATTTAGTCCTTGCGGATTCATTCCAAGAACTGGCCCTCAGCACTTTTGTCTTAAGAGGTTATCTTTTTATATTTTCTACTTTTCACAAGAAAATGTAGCTTGTTTTGCACTTTCATGATTTTCTTTTGCTTCTTAGGTGGCACCTTTGGTTGGTTTTTTGAAAACTCAACAAACATACAATGGTATTGCACACCAGCCTTTTTCTGGGATAGCATTCTTCTTAAAACCAAAAAGGCAGAGGAGTCAAATTCCAAGACTACCGTGAATGAAAAACGTCCCAAAACGCTTTTGCTATGAGGACTTACACTCAACTATTTTCGGAGTCAAATTACCACTTTCCGCGGTCACTGAGGAGAAACAATCAGGTTTCGAAATATCGGTATTTGACCAGGAGTTATATGTTAGTGAGTATCCTCCCCATTGGAGATTGTCTCCCCCTTGGAGACTATAAGCTTGCTGAAGGCTCATTTTGAGAAGCATTTATTTTATTTTTCCCCATTCACCCACTCAAGCGCATACTGTTAGTTAGGCAGAATTATCTACCACTACAGATATGAATGCTTATCGCCCCCTAATTCTTCTATCTAAGACATAAGAGCAAGCTTTGTTTATATATATATATATATATATATATAATATATATATATATATATATATATAAAATGAATACTAAAACAAGTTGAACGTCTTTTCCCACAGGGACAACTTCAATTTTCTAGCTTTCGCCACGAAGGCTTCTTCAGGAATAAAACACTTCATAAAAGGTCCAGTTCTTGGGATGTGAATACTCATCAGCAGACACAACAATCTGTTTTGGCAACAAACACTCACTCACACACACACACACACACACACACACACACACACACCCTCACTCATCCATACTCACACACTCACCACCAACCCACAACAAACACGCACTGCACACACACATACCCACACACGCTTAAGCGTAACGGAGATGTGGGAAGGGGGGGGGGAGAGGGGGGAGAGAGAGAGCGGAGGGAGAAAGAGTGGAAGATAGAAAAAGAGGTGGAATAGATAGAAAGAAAGAAGTTAGGAGTCTTCGAAAGAAAGTGGAAGTATGTAGCGCAATCAG
Organism: Conus ventricosus; assembly: GCA_018398815.1. NCBI lineage: Eukaryota > Metazoa > Mollusca > Gastropoda > Neogastropoda > Conidae > Conus > Conus ventricosus. Next base: position 67,249,517 of record CM031608.1, read on the forward strand.
TATGTTGAATAGGAGGCACAGGTAAAGGGTAGTGGAAAGTGGTTGAGTAGGAGGGGGAAGTACACAAACGGAGAGGGGGGAGGGGGGGAGGGGGGAAAGGAAAGGGATAGTATACTGGCGGAGGGGGGGGTGGTGGGGGGGGAGAAGGTTCAAGAAGGGGTACAAAAGAAAAACTTGTCACAGACCACTATTGTAAAATGTAACTGACATATTTATAAATCAAAATGATAAAACAACTTCATTAACATAGTGATCTGAAATTAGACAGATAACCGTAGGTAAAGTGAAGCTAAGAAAACACAGTAATTTCTGTAAATTAAACTACTACCGTTGCATGACATACCATCAATGTTGTAAATAGCAATTAACATATTATATAAACTAACATGACATACCATCATAATTGTAAATAGCTCAGTGACATGGCAATCTAAAAACCAACGATAACGTAAAAACATCATGGAACTAAGAAAATTAGGAATAAAATTTGTACATGTCTTTTACCCAGGCCATTCTCGTATACATCAAAAATCTTTAATTAGTAAACATACTATTATTATTTTAGAACCATATATAGAGAGCGGAGGGAGAAAGAGTGGAAGATAGAAAAAGAAGTGGAATAGAAAGAAAGAAAAGAAAGAAGTTAGGAGGAGTCTTCGATAAAAAGAAGAAAGAAAGAGGAAGTATGTAGCACAATCAGTATGTTGAATAGGAGGCACAGGTAAAGGGTAGTGGAAAGTGGTTGAGTAGGAGGGAGAAGTACACAAACGGAGAGGGGGGGGAAGGAAAGGGATATTATACTGGCGGAGGGGGGTGTGAGGGGGGGGGGGGGGAGAAAGTTCATGAAGGGGTACAAAAGAAAAACCTGTCACAGACCACTATTGTAAAATGTAACTGACATATTTATAAATCAAAATGATAAAACAACTTCATTAACATAGTGATCTGAAATTAGATAGATGACCGTAGGTAAAGTGAAACTAAGAAAACAAAGTACAAGTTCTGTAAATTAAACTACTACCGTTGCATGACATACCATCAATGTTGTAAATAGCAATTAACATATTCTATAAACTAACATGACATACCATCATTATTGTAAATAGCTCAGTGACATGGCAATCTAAAAACCAACGATAACGTAAAAACATCATGGAACTAAGAAAATTAGGAATAAAATTTGTACATGACTTTTACCCAGGCCATTCCCGTATACATCAAAAATCTTTCATTAGTAAACATACTATTATTATTTTAGAACCATTCTCATCAAAACAATAACCTCACCAACACACAAAACACCCTCACACACAAAATTACTCCCACACACGCACACACACACACACACACACACACACACACACACACACACGCACACACACACACACACACACACACACACACACTCACTCACTTTTATTCAAATCTACCTGTTGACGTCGTTTTGTTGAGGCGCGGTGTGAGTTTTAGTGAGAATTTTACCTGCGAAAATATATATATATATATATATATATATATATATATATATATATATATATATATATATATATATATATATATATATATATATATAGAATGCTGAACAAATAAGTAGGGGGGGGGAAACAAGTGCAGGTTAACAATTCTTCCGTCGTTATAGTAATGACTTGGCAAAGATTTGAACTTTAAAAAAAAAATTTGAAGATGAAGAAAATGGGGGTAATATATTATAAATATGAGAAGCCCTTCACTAGCTGCCTGAGGGAATCATCGTAATCTCTCCTGAAAGCACATTTATTTGTATTGCCTGCTCCTAGGCCTTTCGTCCGCTGGATCGGACTCATCAGGGAGACACGGCTGATTGTGTCATTGCTCTTGGTGTCAAATAGAGACACACCACAGTCCATAATTCTGTGGTGTATATATATATATATATATATATATATATATATTATATATAATATATAAGCACTTTCCGTGTGACGTTCAATATGTAGCAAGCTCACAACATACATTCCGATCGATTTTTCATATATCTGCCATGTGTACATCATTTTTGGACATTATTGCTGGGTATGTCTGAAAACCGCGGCACAGTGGACACGACAACAATGTATTGAACGTGTGTCACTTGTTTAATCTCTCCAACTCACTCGTTTAATCTCTCCAACTGCCCGATCTTTCCGGACGGATCCAGATCGATCAAAGGTGTTGCGTACTCCACCCTCTGTGCCTTTCTCCAAACACATACCTTGCAGCAGGTCTGCCAAACTGGCCTCTTCGTTCTGGAACCGAGAGCGATTTATCCATCTGAGAATAAGAACTTGTTAATCTCGTCTGATTCTTTTTCTGCTCTCGATTTCATCTGCTGGCTGTCACTCAACCATCTGAGATGTTCGCGAGCTGTACACCCACTCTCAAAATGTAATGGCTACAAAATTGATGTTGCTTACATCCCCAGCCATGTGGGCGTCGGAGGCAACCTGGTTGCTGAGAAACATGCGAAGAAAAATTATGAATAAAAAGCGGTATAAAATGTCAGTTCTTTTTTGACTCTGATCTCCGACCCAAAGTGCTAAAACATGTTTAGACCTCGGGCAAGGGGAATGGGACACACAAACTGACAACGGCCTCTTCCACATTCGTCGCTACTTTAAAGAGCTGCTTCCATCTGTCTGAGGAAAAGGAAGAAGAAGAAAAAAAGAAGACACGATGCTGTGCACGCTGCTAACGGGTCACACCTTTCTCACACTTCGTTAGCTTGAAAAGGACCCAGAAGCTCCACACACCGTGCCGAATGATGAACCACCCGGCCTGAAACGTCTGATCGATTGTTGGCACTTGTACATTTTGCACGAGCGTTTCATAGCAGACTCCTCGCAGACCTTGTTCCAAGATGTTCCACCTGATGTGGAGTTTTCTTCTTTTTTTTTCTTTTTTTTCTAAGAAGATGAATATTTTTCGTCTGATCTGGCTGAGAAGTAAATTGTGATGAAATGAGTTTTCGCGGTTCGTCTTTCAGTGTCAGTATTAGCTGTTGGGTTTTTCATGAACTGCTGTTTAGTTGGTGCTTAGTCCTGGTTTTTGACTTACTTTCAACCATGATCTGGCACCTGTGGTTAGCGTGGCTATAAACAACCTCAGTGCCTTTTAGCTAATATTGAAATTGTCGTGGGTGATAATAAATTTAGTTTGCTTTTAAAGGAAATAACTTGAACGTGTTTCTGAAAGTGAGTAGTTAAAGTGTTGTATTTCTGTAAATAGGTGTACGGAAATAAAAATGAATAAGGCTCACCATGAAAAAAGAAATGGTAGCAGGGTATGTTTAAAACGTTGTATCCTAAACAAACTTTTGAAAAAGAATCTCCAGAATCATGAAGTCCTAATGTTTAATGTTGACTACTGGAGGCAAAAGGTGTTTGTTATTGTCGTTGTTGTTGTTTTGTTTGTTTGTTTGTTTGTTTGTTTTGTGCTGTTGTTGTTTTTTTTAAGTCCTGACTGAACTTTGCGGTCATGACAACTTTTCAGTGAAGTGGAGAATACAATCTGGATATTGGATCGCTTTCATTGCACTGTAGCAGCCATGTAAATGTCACCACAAGCAAAGCAAAATTTGAAAATGAAGAGTAAATTGTGGTTGACTCCGAATGGTCCCAAGAAAGGAGAGAGGGAGAGAGAGAAAATGAATTTGTGTGTACTTTCTGAATAACATTCCTATTCCAGGTAGACATAAGCGCAAATAGACCGAGTGATTTTACTCTTCCATCTTGGAATTTAGTTCAATCATACCAAGTAGATGTCCTCCTCCACATTGACTTAAGATATACTGAGCAGCTTCCTTCTTCCACATGGGCGTTAATTTCAAATAGACTCAATAATTTTACTCTTGCATCTGGAATTGAGTTCAATACTAAAGTAATTCCACGTGAACGTTGAGTTCAAGTACACTGAGTAACTTTTTAATTTTTCCTGTGGATGTTGAATTTAAATTTACAGAGTAGATTTTCTCTTTTACATCAAGTTGAAGTCATGTCTGTTTAGTAACTTTCCTTTTCGCAAAGAATAGAATTCAGATATTCAGAATAACTTTTTCGTCTTCCATGCGAATGTTGAGTTCATATGTACATACTAGGTAAATTTTCCTCTTCTCTCTAATAGTAAGTTCAAGTAACGAAAGTAACTTTTCCCCTTCCTCTTGCATATCGAGTTCCATCATACTGGGTAACTTTTTCTCTTCCACTTGGATATTAAGGTCAAGTATTGTAAGTGATTTTCCTGTTCCACTTGGATATTAAGGTCAAGTATTGTAAGTGATTTTTCCTGTTCCACTTGGATATTAAGGTCAAGTATTGTAAGTGATTTTTCCTGTTCCACTTGGATATTAAGGTCAAGTATTGTAAGATCGTTTCCCTTATCCACTTGGATATGAAGGTAAAGTATTAGGAGTGACTTTTCCTGTTCCACTTGGAGGTTGAGTTCATGTATCTAAATTTTCCTCTTCCTCTTGGATCTAGAGGATTTTTAAGAATACTTGGTAACTTTCCTGTTCCATGTGAACTTTGAACTATACTGAGTAACTTTTCCTTATTATCCACCCGGAAACTTATTTCAAATATACTACTCTCTTCCACGTGGACGTTGAGTTGGGATTAAGTGCGTGTTCTCTTCAGTGTGGACGTCAACTTCACATTTACCAAATTCTTGTCCACGTTCACATTTTCTCATTGAATTCAGATATAATAAGTTTCTTCCTCTGCGTTGACGTGAAGATCAGGATATTGAGTAACTCTCTGCCTTCCACATGACACTAAGTTCAGACACGCTAGGTGATTCCTCCTGTTCCAAATACGGATGTTCAGTTCAAACATCTTTGAGCTTCTTTCCCTCTTTTATGTAGAATCTAGTTCAGATATACTGAGTTAATTTCCCTCTTCCACGTGGACGTTCAGTTCAGACATACAGGGTAATTCTCCATTTGCACGTGGATGCTGAATTAGAAATACAGAATAACTCTGCTCACCAACGGAGTTTTGTAATCAGACACGCAAGATGACTGTCTTCTTCCACGTGGATATTGAATTCAGATATACAGAGTAACTTTTTTTTTTCACATGGATAGTGAGTTGAGATATACGGAGAAGCTTTCCTTTTCTATGTGAATGTTGAAGTCAAGGTTACAGAATAACTTTCCTCATCCTCGTTGATGTTGAGTTCTGATATACTAAGCAACTTTCATTTTCCACGTAGATGTCGAATTCAGATATACAGAGTAGATTTTTTTTTCCACATGGATGGTGAGTTCAGGTACACAGAGAAACTTTCCTTTTCTGTGTGAATGTTGAAGTCAAATTTACTGAACAACTTTCCTCGTCCGCGTCGATGTCGAGTTCAGATATGCAGAGTAAATTTCCTCTTCCACGTGAATGTTGAATTCAGACATACAGATTGCAAAATCAATGCCCATATTCCGCCAAATTTGACAAGGATAAGTGATTGATTGCCCGTTCTTCATTTTCGTTGTCCTGAGTGTTGTTTATTTTGCCTGAAGAAGACCTTTGAGGTCGAAACGCTTTGTGTTTGTCTTGTGATTCGTTTGTCCATGTTGTTCGGTGGAGTTATTTTAACCACTTTTCAGATTTGTTCAGATTTCCGCCGGCAGTCGCCTCACGTTGCAATCAAGAGACAATTGATTGATTGTTTCACACCACATGGAGAGAGATCGTTGATCACTTCCCGACAGCGACATATTGTTGGTAGTTTCAGATCACAAGGAAGGAAACGGTTCGACCATTTGCATCAAAATATATTATTGTCGACTTCATCTCAAAGGGAGACATACTGCTTTATATCACAGAGGAGGTGGCTGGAGGTTTCCTACGACAACCCCATTACAGTGAGACAGAGATTGTTGACACCTTTGTCTCAGAGGGAGAGATATTGCTGACGGCTTTACACCACAAGGAGAGAGGTAGCTGACCTCTTCACATCACAGGAGATAAACGTTTCACGGCTCTACATCACAGGGCGAGGGTTGATAGTTTCACCTCACAAAGAGAGAGGTAACCGGTAGCTTGACATGACAGTGCGAGAGAAGATTGATAGTTACATGTCACAAAGAGAGAGATAATTGATACCTTCACGTCACAAAACAGAGAGATGATTGATAGCTTCACGTCACAAACAGAGAGATGATTGATAGCTTCACGTCACAAAGAGAAAGATGGTTGATAGCTTTGCGTCGTAAGACAGGAGATGGTTGGTGGCTTCATTTCACAAGGAGAGAGATGGACGATAGCTTTTTGTCATAGAGCAAGAGATGGATGTTAGCTTCATACCACTAGGAGAGAGGTGGTTGTCAATCTGGCATCATAGGGATGGTTATTTCACTTTGTATTTACACCGAATGCACTGAGGTTCAAACACAAAGTTGAACGATCGCATCATTTTTTTCCCCAACAGGTATTTTAATGCATGTTATTATTTTTGTCAAACTCATCAATTCAAACACAAACAGAAATGAATCAGATGAACTGAAGCGTATGTGCCGTTAATTAAATTTGTTTCTTTATTTATTATTTTCTTTTTCTTTCTTCCTTTCTTTGTGTGACAAATGCATGCCATTTCAAAACATAAGTTTGCGTCAGCTTGGTGCAGTGGACATCATTGCTGGTTGCAGGTATGGAGGTCGTAGGTTCGAATTTCGCCAAATGCATTTATATGTAGATTTTTCGATCCCCATGGGCTCCGATCAGTATTTCATTGGTTGTTGACTGAAACTGGGAAACTGAACCATAAAGATAAGTTTAAATCTCAATACTGATGTGTCTCTCGAAATAATGCTCGAATTTCTTCACGACATTGCAGGTGTGTCTACCTCGGGCCGAGCTGAGTGCCGAGATAACTTTACTGAAACTCCTTCCCCCTTTCTGTAACAGACATACCCATTTTCCTCACCGAAGCACCCTTCTCCTTTTCCTTTACTGAAGCACCCTACCCCTTCTTCCCAAGTGAAGTACCCGACCTTTTTTCCCCATACTGAAGCACCAAACACCCTTTTCTTTACTAGAATACTTTTCCTTTACTATAGCACCATACCCTTTTCTCCTAAATTTAACATCCCATTCCATTTCCCTAACTGAAACACCATACCCGTTTCCCCTAACTGACGTACCCTACCCTTGTTCGTAAATTAAAACGTTCTACGCCTTTTCCTTAACTAAAGCACGTTATCGTTTTCCGCTGACTGGAATACCCAACGTCTTTTACCTGAAAGGAACACCAAACTTCTTTTCCTTGACCGGAACACCTAACCACTTTCCCGTGAGTGGAACACTCTTCTCCTTTTCCCTTACTGGAACACCTTACTCCTTTTCCCTAACCTGAACGTTTTACTGTTCTTCCCTGGTACGATTAGTCTCCGTCTTTTCTCCTAAGTAGAACACACTATCCCTTTCTCCTTCTGTATGATAAAGGTAACACCGAGCCTTTTCTAGCACATTATTCGGATAGTCTGCTCTGAGCCCTTCATAAACGACCGCATTATGGAACACCTTACCCCTTTTCCTGAACTGAAATAGTTTTCTCCTCCCTTTTCCCTGACTGGAACACCTTTCCCCTTTTCCTAAACGGGAATATTTAACCCCTTCTCCTCAAATTGAAACGCCTTACCACTTTAACTGGAATATTTAACCCTTTTCCTCAAATGGAACATTTTCTCCCTTTTCCCTAATTGGAACACCTTGCCCCTTTTCTCTAACTGGAACACCTTACCCCTTTTCTCTAACTAGAACACCTTGCCCCTTTTCCCTAACTGGAACACCTTACTCTTTTTTCTTAAATGGAACACCTCACACAGTTTCCTAAATTGGAATGTTTAAACCCTTTTCCTTGACTGGAATACTTAACCCTTTTTCCTTGACTGGAATATTTTACCCTTTTCCTTAACTGGAATATTTAACCCCTTTTCCTTAACTGGAATATTTAACCCCTTTTCCCTAACTGGAATATTTAACCGGACCCCTTTTCCTTGACTGGAATATTTAACCCTTTTCCTTGACTGGAACATTTAACCCCTTTACCTAAATTGGAATATTTAACCCCTTTTCCTTAACTGGAATATTTAACCCCTTTTCCTTGACTAGAGCACCTTACCCCTTTTCATTTTCTTTCTTTTCTTTGACTGAAACATCTTCCTTCTTTTCCTTAATTGTAACACCTTACCCCTTTCCCTGAAATGGAACACCCTGCTTCTTTTGTTTTGTAAATAGTTCAGTCCACCCCATTTTCGTTGAAGGGAATCCCTTCCCTCTTTTCCCTAATTTGATTTCTTCCTGTCCCTGCCATGAAAATTTAACTTTTCCCCTACTTTGTAGTACACTCCCCACATCACAGTAAAGGGGCAGAACTTACAGGCAGTTGACAACTTCATCTGTCTGGGCAGCACACTCTCACGAGCTGTGGACATTGACGCAGAGGTCAGGAGCAGGATTGCCAAAGCCAGCCCTGTGGTTGGGAGACTCCGTGAAAATGTCTGGGAACGGAGAGGACTAAGCCTTACCACCAAACTGAAGGTCTACCATGCAGTGGTACTAACCACTCTCCTCTATGCCAGTAAGACCTGGACTGTCTACAGCAGACACGCCAAACAGCTCAACCATTTTCACCTCAGCTGTCTCAGCAGACTCCTACACATCAAGTGGCCGGACAAAGTCCCAGACACTGAGGTCTTGGAAAGGGCCAGCATCCCCAGCATCTACACTCTCCTTCAGAAATCCCGAGCCAGATGGGCTGGCCACATCATTAGAATACCAGATAGTCGACTGCCGAAACAACTGCTGTACGGAGAACTGAGTCAGGGCAAGCACAAAGTTGGGGGCAGAAGAAACGTTTCAAGGACTGCCTCAAAGTGTCCCTCAAAGGCCTGAACATCAACCTCAACACCTGGGAGTCGCTTGCCCTGGACCGCCCAGCCTGGCGAAGCAACATCACAAAGGGTGCTTGTACATCAGAGAAGAGACGCACAGCAGAAGCTGAGAGAAAGCGAGCCGCGCGCAAAGCCAGAGCTACCTCCACCTCCACTGTAGCACCCACCCACATGTGTCCCACATGTGGGCGTTCCTTCCGGCCCAGACTGGCCTCACCAGCCACCTACGGACCCACACTCGGCGATCTTCCATCTGAGATTGAAGTCATGGTCATCTTCGAAATCGAAGGACGAACAACACACTACACTCCCCACTTTCTCAGTACAAACATCTGTCCTTTTTCCACCAACTGAAGTGCCTTCCTTCTTTTCCTTTTATACCCTAACCGAAACGCTCTTTTCTCTTAACCCAATACTGCTCCCTATTCTCCATTTCCACCCCACCCCACATCCTACCACCTCTCCCCATTTTTGCTATATGGAACACCCTCACCCTTCCTCGTAACTGAAATATCCTGCCCACTCCTTCCACCATAGTATCTTCCACCCACCCAGCTTTGCTTCTCTGTCCCCAAGCCCTCGGCGAAGAGCGTTCGTTTTCAGCGCAGTAGGATTCGCCTGTGTGAAATGACTGGCTTCGTCGCACCATTTCATTTACAAGAGTTGCTCCCAGTTTGGGAAGCGTTCTCGTTGAAGTCGATTGGACCCACCACTTGGTTCGTGCACACAAAGGGTATTTAATTCCGGTTGAAGAGATAAACGAACAAGCTGACAACCAACCTTTCAGATAAACATCGTTTACAGCATACAAGCCATTTCACTGTATCCATTCTCTGCAAATCCTCTACGGAACCAGACTCGCTGCATAGAATTCAGACGTAATGCGGTGTGTCTTCCCGCAGAAAATGCTCATTAAACTTTGAGGAGCACGTGCAATCAAAGGTTGTAAAGTGCCCATTAACAGAAGCGTTCTCTGCTGAAGAGTGGCGGAAGTCATTGAGATCCTGTGCTCATATCCTGCGAGGATCGGCCGCAATTGTTATGGCCACAACCTGAGTGGCTCCAACAGACAGATAATTGCAGCCTGGATTGGATGAAGTGGTTATAGCGGCTAACCAAGTGTTCCAAGCTGACGGATGGTTACACAGTTCCCTGACGCAATATGCTCACCTAAGCTTGGTCGGAACTGCGAGGGCAGTATTACTGTGTTGGTCGACGACATGACGTTTGCACGCGTACTGAGTTCGATTCTCCTGTGGCTCATCCCCTCCCCTTTTAAGCAGCGAACGTCACACATGGTTGATCGTAAAGACTACGTTGATTTTATTACATAATGGTTATGATCATCATCAAATGAGAAAACTGAGGAATATGCAAGCTGGGTGTCTTTAGTCCTTGGACAAGATATGCAAGTTAGATTTTAATCCTCGGGGGGGGAAAAAAAGTAGTCAGCGAGCTTTTCACGCGACTGTTGCAGTCGATTTTCTGTTCCTTTTGTTCGCTTTTGTTTAAATCTCTTAGGTATTATTCGCCATACGCAGATATGGGGTGCTACGAGACAAACACTGTTTGGCTCTTATGTGATGGGGTGTTGGGATCGTGAACCCCAAATTTTGACCATAATACTACACCGCGCGATCGGCTGCGCTACCAACAGTAAAACAATTATGACATTTTTAATCATATTCCTCACCAGTTCAGTTCAGTGGTTTATTTAATGTCTTTTCATCGCCAGATGATATTAGACACTTAAAAAAAAAATAAATAAAATAAAATAAATAAATAAATAAATAAAATAAAATAAAATGAAAAACACCCTCCACACTTAACTTATCATCCACATTAGTACTTTCAAACCCACATCAATATATGCATATTGACATGAGTGTAATACCCTAGCGGTACACAAAGTTGTTCATCTTTATAAAAATGTTGCAACCTGTGACTGCGAAATAACCATGGCAATTTCAGCAACATATGAACCATATAAGACACTATTGACATTATCAATGTTATTCATCTGAATACCTTTCTCCTCATAGAGTGGGGTCAACACTGAGCATTCAAACAAAAGATGATGTACAGAAATGCTTTCTCTGCATACACAAGAAATACCATGAGAATATTTTGTGTTCCAAGCATTCAACCTTAATTTTTGAATTAATCTAACAATGTGCCTTGGGCACGACGGTAAAGTAGCCATTTTTTGACTAGAATTCTGCTTATTCATACATTTTTCCATGATTTGGATTAATTCACAAGAGGATAGATCTAAGGGATTGTTTAGTAAATTTTCCGTCTTTCTGTTTGCTCCTTCTTTCGCAAGACTGTCTGCTATTTCATTCCACTTTATACCACAGTGAGATGTGACCCAACAAAAATCAATTCTTATGCCTAGTGTAATGAAACAATGCAGGAGATGGTTTATTTCAAAAAGCAAATCTTTTCTAGCTTTGCAGTCCCGACGCTCTAGTGACTGTAAAACTGATTTGGAATCAACACAAAGTAAAATTTGATAGAAAGCAATTGATGTATCATTAGAAACTACACATCTGACTTTATGTCACATTGTAATATTGATATTACTGCTATACCAGAATTTCCTGCAGTACCTCCAATGCCTCCTTGGGAGCACCTAAATGCTTCTTTTGATTACAAATACACTTTGGTAAAGAAAAGTGATAATGTAAATATTTTAACAACTGAAGTTCGTGAACATCTAGAAAACAGATCTAGTTGCAAAGCGAGACGACTGCAGGCGGAAATCTAACAAAATCTTAAATAAATGTTAGCGAACCGCCCAGAGAACGTGGACAAACGAGTCACAAGACAAAACACAACGCGTTTCGACCTCTTAGGTCTTCCTCGGGTGATACATAAACGAATAAAACAACGAAAATTCACTTAGCTTTGATCGCTTAAGATCGCTTAGGGTTCAGCGCAAGGAAGAAGGCGTTGACAGCAACTGGGAGCAAGTGAATTTTCGTTGTTTTATTCGTTTATGTATCACCCGAGGAAGACCAAAGAGGTCGAAACGCGTTGTGTTTTGTCTTGTGACTCGTTTGTCCACGTTCTCTGGGCGGTTCGCTAACATTTATTTAAGATCTAGAAAACAGCTATCCAAATCATCTAAAAGTGTTTACAGATGGGTCGGTAATGGAATCCTCTGACAGTGGTTCAGGCTTTATAATACCAACCTTAAATGTCAGGAAATCATATTATGTAGGAAAGGGGTTTTCAATCTATACCTCAGAATTATATGCAATACTGAAGGCTTTGACTTACATATTCCTCACTCACTTGACCATGTGCAGCCAACTGAAACCCATCCACATGGCCTGGCCAAACAGTAATGTCAACGTCCAGTGTTCATTTAGGATCTCAAGGCTCTGGGGACACCAACAAACAAGGAAAAGTGGGGGGGGGCGAGGTGCCTCTGGTAGGTTGCCTCATGATGACCCGCTATTGATCACTTCCTGAGGACTGCTGGTGCTGGGGTCTGCCATAGGACAAACCTGGTGTGGGTGTGTTTTTAGAGGACGGAATAAAGGGCCGGGAAGTAATGCTAACTTGCTGGGCAGAGAGGATAAAGTGGTAATAACAAAAACTCATTTCAGAGTAGACGGACCACGTTTCTGATCGTTAAAAAAGTTCTTTGTGAAGCTCACTGTTTACTACTCCGGTGACTGTATTTTCAGTGTCCCTTCCGCTGGGGGCTTAAGGTCATTTGACTCAGAATCTCATCGCCAGTTACACCGCGCGACGCAAACTCTGCTTTGATAGATAACAATAGTGGTCTCCATATCTGGGACAGCAACAAGTAAACGCTACTTCACGTTGACAGCAGCTGGGAGCAAGTATACAGCACTCGGCCAATGCGGAGCACGACAGATGTATCATTAATGTAAATGAGAGAGAGACAGAGGGGACCAAGACTCGAGATATTTTATTCATTGTAGGCCTTATCCCATCACGAAGGGGTGTGGGGTGGGGATGGGGGTAGAGATGCGACTGAATGAAGGTATATAGCAAATTCAAAATAAAAATCTAATAAGAGAGACAGAGGGAGAGAGAGAGAGAGAGAGAGAGAGAGAGAGAGAGAGGAGAGAAGGATGTTAAACAACGGAGTCTCTGACTCGTTTCGTGCACTAACGTTTCTAATTCGCAAACCAATAATGCTGTCTATGAGGAGATTGACACAGACTGCAGTGTTAACCGTTCAAAGACAAAACGCAAAACCAAGGTGCCAAGAAATGCTTATATACTGCACGATGCACTACAGAGAAACTTTTGAACCATACACATAGTCATGTACATTCCTCATACACACATTCACTAATGAAAGACGATAACGAATCGAAGACAAAGGTTGGATGTAAAGATGTGGGAAGTGGTCAGGATTTTGCAAATACATTATCTTTACATTAATTCCACGTGTTAGCCATAAGGTCCCTGACCGTTCAGATTTCCGTTCAACCCATCCCAAGACAGACAAACGGTGCGCTGGTTTCCTCCTCTCTCCGTGATGTCAGTTCAGCGACCGCACGCCCATGTCCCTCCTTCCGGTGTACCTCACGCGCGCGCGCACACACACACACACACACCACAGAACATCATGCTACACTCCCCAGCGACAACTGTCCGTAATGAGTTATCACTCATCCTCACAGCGAACCTGATCTGCTGCCGTCATGTCACTCGACGTCTGAATAGAATCCACGTGGGCTGGACAATGCCCGTTGAACTCCCAGGGGAGGACAAGAAGCGGAGTGTGGGTGACACAGACAGAGGAGCGCTCTCCGTGGATTGGAGACCTTCAGTTCATTATGTCGAGCGCAGCAGGCAGTCAGTCTGCCTTAATGCCACAAGGGTTAACAGATCTGGACAGGGGCTACTGGACAATCATAAACAACTAGGACCCTGGACAACCACACACACATACTACGACTGCACGTATGATTTCCGGGTCGGGGAGCTAACCCTAGAGGACCACAATATTCAATAATTTGTTTACATGCTTGCACAATCATTCTATGTATAGCATGTAATTTATCATATCGTAGTGGAGGCTTTTTGCTTTAAGACATCAATAAACATTTTTGCTAAAAACATCAATAAACTTGTTTAAGAAGTTGAATTTGTTGTGCACATATCACATATTTCGCATACTAATGTAACATATTCATTGTAGTTTTCTTCTTGCTGTTCAAAGAGTTGATCAACTCATTTTGTGTGCATAGTACATGTTTAGCATATTCGTTTACCATAATCATGGTAGTTTGACTGCCGATTACTTCAGAACTTTCTTGCGCGCAAACATGTTCACTTAAATGTAATCTACATCAAATTCAACCTGCCTGTCTGATAATCTGATTGGCTACTGGCGACCACGTCATGAATTTGAGGCCTATCGAGGGATATATGATAGGCATATATAATCCATGTGTGCAGTTTGACGGTGCTATTCCACACAATAAGTCCACATGTGCACATGTTCCAAGATCGAGTTAACTGTCCTACACGCGCCCATGGATTATAGTTGAAAGTGAAAGGAGGTTCTGAGGGGTCACAAATGCGCTGTTCACGTTTTCCCCTCGTGTCATGATGATTGACGAGGTCTTTTCTTTTACAGGTGCCTGGCAGGCCAGAAATCACAGGTACTTGAACGCTTCATTCTGAACCCGACCTGCAGAAGACATGTGTTGAAGCAAAGGTTTAGGAACAGACTCTGCCCTCCTCACCGATCATCATGAAAACGATTACCGCCCCTCCAGCAGACCCCACCCGCCCGTCAAGCATCTTCCAACGTCACAGAAAACCTCACCTATAGCGCCCAAGATGACGACAACAACGGCCGGAGCTACAACATGACGACGCAGAGCAGCACCGTGCACGACATCAGCTACGACTTCACGGTGCGGGTCAGCGTGCTGTACGTGCAGATCGCGTGGGCGTGGTGGGCGGCGTGCTCGTCCTCCTCTGGATGCTGTCCAAGCGGCGCCTGAGACCCGCGTCAACTCCCTGATCCTGAACCTGTGCGTGGCGGACATGATGGTGATGGTGCTGGGCTGCACCACGCAGCTGGTGTGGGAGTACACGGACAGGAGTGGCTGGCTGGGGACCTCATGTGCCGCCTCCTCAAGTTTCTTTCATGATCTCTCCCAACTGCGCCTCCACCAACATGCTGGTGGTCATCGCCATCGACCGTCACCAGGCCATCCGGTCTCCCCTCCGGGAACCTTTCGCTGTGAGTCTTGTGTTCCATGGGGACTACCTGCTTGTCTGTCGTGTCGTGACAGTGTATTGTGTGCGTCAGCTCTCCGCTTCTTGAATCTTCAGTGCTGGGTCTTGTGTTATGTGGTGTGCTGTTGATATGCTTGGCTTTGTGTGGTTCGATGTTAACAATACCACTCTCCTCTCCGTGAAACTCTCACTGTGTGTCATATGGCGTGTGGCGTTTCGTTGGTGTGTTAGGTTTTATGTTGTGTTATTCGATGTTAACAGTACCACTCTCCACTCCGTGAAACTTTGTGTGTTCTGTGCCGTGTGGCGTGCTGTTGGTGAGCTTGGCTTTATGTTGTGTTGTTCGATGTTAGCAGTAGCACAGCATCCATTCTTCACTCGTGAAACTTTCACTGTGTGTCATATACTGTGTGGTGTTCCGTTGGTGTGTTAGACTTTAAGTCGTGTTGTGCAACATTACAGTGTATTACCCAGTGCCACGCCGACTACTCTCTTCTCTCTGAACCTTTGGCCGTGACCATGGGTCGTGTGATGTGGCGTTCTCTTCCGGCGCTCTATGAGCATATGTGTTGTGCAATTGTGAGAGAAGTTTGCTGTGTGTCACGTGCCGTGTCGAGTTCTGTTCTTGAGGTTTGGATTTTTGTGTTTTATAATGTAGTATACAGTACGTATCAGGCCATCCACTTTTCTTTCCTCAAAGTTCGCTACAAGCCTTTTTCGTCCTGTTATGTTGGAATACTATGCTCTGTGTGTAGTTGACACATTTCGTGTTGTGTTCTGTGTTGCAGTGTACTGTACAGTTGGCATGCCTTGCTTTTTATTGTGTTCTGTATTGCAGGGCACTGCCCGGCTGGTACAGCTTGCTTTTTGTTGTATTCTGTATTGTAGTGTGCTGTGCAGTTTTCCTTGCAGGGCACTGCCCGGCTGGTACAGCTTGCTTTTTGTTGTATTCTGTATTGTAGTGTGCTGTGCAGTTTTCCTTGCAGGCGCTGCCCGGCTGGTACAGCTTGCTTTTTGTTGTATTCTGTATTGTAGTGTGCTGTGCAGTTTTCCAAACTACGCTTTTTTGTGTCCTTGTAACAGTGTGCTGTACAGCTCACACACTTTGTTTTGTGTTGTGTTCTTTATTACTGTGTCCTGTGCGGTTCGTTTAGTTCACTTAGTGTTGTGTAGTGTACTAAAGTGTACTGCATAGTGTAACACCTTGCTTTGTTACAGTGTACTGATGAAGTTAGGTCCATTAATCCCCCATCCAAGAAAATTAACGTGTACGTCTAACATAAAATGAGCCTGATGTCTCCATCACGTCATGTTCAGCTATTCACGCTTCTTTAGAGCGTTCTGATCTCTGCAGACCCCAAAGTGCCAAAACCACCGTGTGTCAGAAGAAAAAAAAGAAAAAAAAACATTTCTCCGAAAACGAAGTTTCCAGAGAGACTCTTCCAAAGTGCTTCCATAAGAAGAGTGAGTACTTCAGACCAGTGCACCTGTACACTTTTGTGTGGTTAGTACGCCATCTTGTGAAAGATACACCAGAAACAACACGTAGCAGTAATGTCGGTTAGAGTATTTACAGTAAATACTGCAGCCGTTTAAGTTTTGTATTTAAGCATATACTTTCTCCTTGTCAGTATAAAAAATGCCATGCTCTTACAGTTATCCTAATCATGCTTGATTAAAAATCATTCTGGGACAAAGTCTTTAACTTCAAGGGCAGAAACGTTTTGGTGAAAAAAATACTAGCCAGTGCAAAGATGTTTCGAAAACCACCCCAGCTTTTTTATCATTATTATTAAACTTACTCTTTCTTGAGGTGATGTATACCAGAACATCATATTCCAAGTACCCTGGACTGCTGCAAATCAAAGTCCTTCCCAGTCCCACTAATCGGCTATCTCAGCAGACTATCCGCTGCATCATACAATTCGTGCCCTCAAGACGGCAGGCAACCAGGAACAGAGATGTCAGGGGAGGTCGTTCACCGCGCTGACTTTGAAAGAAAGACTGGAAGTTCTCAGATTTGATTGATAAAATCAAGACGCAACAACAGCTCTGCTGTAGTTGACCGTATAGTTGATCGTTTCTTGGAAGTTAATGCCTCTTATACACCTTGCTCGCAAACCAGCTGCGTACAATGTTCGTTTCTTTATCTACAGTTTTGGTATTCGCCTAAGTTTGATTTTGTTTGAGTCTGTTGATGATTCACTGACTGTAATAATGAAAAGGATTCAAATCGCAATTGTCTCAGTTCTGTGGAAAAAACGCAGTTATGCAGACAAGACGGAAGAGAGTATCAACCTACTGTACTTTATACAAAAACAGTCTCTGCTGAAGAGTGGACTGGCTGACCTGTAGCTATGAATCTAAGAAGGTGCGTGCTTAATGACTCTGGCAGTGTTACATGGAACATATTCCTGTGCAGAGTTCACGCTAGAGGAAAGCATTATTCGGCTTGACGCTTTTAACGTTCAGCTCGAATGTCAGAGATGTCACAATGTCATGTTCAATGAAGTTTTCGTGGGGTCTTGCGTACCTTCCGAACATCAGCGTTCTGTCCGCTGATCCTAATTTACGTCACCTCTTTGGAATCTCAGGAAGCCACATGTCACCTTAATCTTTTGTCGTATTGATTGATCAAGCCATCATAAGATTTGCGTTCAATCTACTTTTGAAAAGATAACACTCTCAGAGATGATAGAGAAAGAATAATTTGTGACTTGAACAATACTGGCGGTGTATTCTATTTTGTCGTGGGATGCCCATGGTACAATACATTACAAAAGAAATTTCTACCTCATGTTCCTGTAAAAAGCGTTGTTTGGTTTGTGTACTTCTTGTGTTTAGTCTGTCGCTCTGTGTTTCCTATGCCCGAAATAAGGGTCAAAGCAAACAAATCGTGCACCTTGCATTCTGTGATGTGGAGGTGCTGCCATTACAACACAGTAGGTCCGGGGTGACAGCACTGTTACCGAGGTGCAAGACCTACTGCCATGTCAGTTGCTTACTACGGCCATGGCGACCACATCTCTGTCTCCCTCTCCTCGAGCGCTTGTGAAGTGGTGAGGACGTCGCATAAAAATCAATTCAACGCTTTCACCGCATAAGACGAGGCCAGGCACTACTACCCCTTATCAGCAACAGGAAAACACCATTACAATTGGGCACCAATTGCAAAGCTCAGCACATCATGTCCATACATACATGAAAAATGGGTTAAATACATCTGAAATTCATAGATATTTTAAAGTAGATCAGCGTCGTTCCTCAGCTTATAAGTATTCTTATGACGAAGGGAAGAAAGAGACAGGATCACTAAGTTTCTGGTTAGGCTTCTATTTGTAAATTACACGCTTAATCTTCGCTGCAAACTAGACAAATGCTGTCTGTTAGGTGTTCAGAATCATAGCTGTTTTGATTTTTCACTTCCCTTTCATGTGTACACATTAACGCATGTGTTGGGCAGTGCGGTTTCCCCAGTACTGTAAGTTTCTTCCAACTAGGTTCCCACGAAAAATGGCTTTCACATCTCTTGTCTTTTCTTCCATGTACCAAAAGAAAGTACTTCATCCTGCGCGGTGGCAACGGAGGACATCTATGGTACAATAGTACAACATTAGCATTTTTCTTCCGTCTTATCTCCTCCCTCCTTCCTCACTACTTTGCTCTCTCTCTCTCTCTCTCTCTCTCTCTCTCTCTCTCTCTCTCTCTCTCTCTCTCTCTCTCTCTCTCTCTCTCTTCTATCTATCTATCTATCTTCTATCTACTCTACTATCTATCTTTCTCTTTCCAACACACATGCATACACACACACGCATGCATTCACAGGGATGCTTCATCATAACCAAGCTTTGAGGAAACTTCATATTTCCCGTTTGCATCGATTGACACTTGGATGGTACTAAAAGTATGTAGACTGGTCCTTCTTACTTTCAGGAATTGACATCCTTTACGGAGCAGGGATGGGGGGGGGCGGGGTTATCTCAGATTTCAATGTGCACGTTAGGTTTTAGAAAACAAATTCAGTTTCAAGTCCTTTGAAATATTTTACATATATGGTTTTCTGTTGTCTTTCCTTTGTAATTACGTGTGTATTTGATATCAACGGTATGGGATCCATGATATGGCCCCATACGTCGGCTAGACTGCATATAACGAGAACTGATTCAAAACGTAAGTGTGTTTTTTTTGTCTTGTGATTCGTTTGTCCACGTCGTTCGGCGGAGTTCTTATAAATACTGTTTTTCCCACGTTCTCAACTCTTAAGATAGCTTCCTTGGTCGGCTTGGATATTTTCAGTATCATGTCTTCGCAACAAGGACCACAAAAAGAATTTTTATCAGGATTCCTGAATTTGTTACGTCTAAAAATTTAAGTCAGACACTGAAAAGTTTGTTATAGGACCAAGAGAGGGCTTTGTTATAATCGAGTTTTTACTTTATCCGTGTTTGTTATGTCCGTATTCAGAGGCAGCCTCGATTCACGGTTGGAATCAGTATAGTGAGGTTATTACAAAAGCCTCCTGGAACTGATGAACAACTGTGGTATTGATACTCTCTCTCTCCTCTCTCTCTCTCTCTCTCCCCTCTCCCTCTCTCTCTCTCTCTCTCTCTCTCCTCTCTCTCTCTCTCTCTCTCTCTCCTCTCTCTCTCTCTCTCTCCTCTCTCTCTCTCTCTCTCTGTCATTGTATAGTTTTCTTCACTGGACTTTATTTGGAAAGAGATGATGGACGGGGTGATAAATACAACATCACGCGAGACATGTGTCCGGCCTGGGAGTGTTATACTGCGACCAAATTAGGCCCAGTAGTGTGTGGATGTGATGGCTATATTGTCAATTTCCGGCGAGGAATAATGTTTCTGGTGGTGGTGTATACCAATACTAATTGGGTTCAGCAACAGTAAAGTATTGTGTCTATATTGACCGAAACTGATCGGGTTCAGGGTTCACCCAGCCTGAAGGCTTCTACAAATATTCCCCACGCTTCTACCCCACCCCCACCCCCACCCCCTCCCGTCTTCCTTCACCTTCTATTGATCATTCTTGTGTGGCCGTTGATTCAGGGGAGAAATGTAAGAACCGGGCTGGACTTAAGGGACAATACTCTGAATACAGCCAGTAGGGTTGTGGGCATCTTATCACTCGGCAGCAGGGACTGTAAGACGGGAAGATAGACAAAGAATACCCGAGTGGCATCAATCAAATGGGCCTCGCGTAAAACCTCCGAAATTATCCAGCCAGTGGGAAAGCTTTTGCCGGCCATTTGGACGGTAACGACTATTCAGGTATCAACTCGGCAACTCCGTGACGCAGTCAGAAAGACAACCCACGTCTTCCGAAGCGAAGAGCGGAGGTAAGTCAGCAAGCGCCCGCCAATCTCAATGTTGTGTTACTTAATGTTTTTGTTTTCATATGGTTAATTCTTCTACTGTTTGAATGATTTTTTTTTTTTTGGGGGGGGGATATCATGGCTATAAATATAGCTATAGGCGTACGCACGCATACGCTCACATACAACGCCACACACACACCACACCACACACACACACACACACACCCCACACCCCACACACACACACACACACACACACACACACACACACACACACACCACACACACACACACACACTTTTGTGTTGCCTGCTTCTTGTTGTGTTCCAATTTCACTTAAAATGAAAGAGGTGGAAATAAACAATGAACGAACGTACCCTGATGGATTTTATCTTCAGTCGAAATTAATCTGCATGAAAGCTTTCACTAGCGCATTCGGAAATGCAAACAAAAAGCAGCTATACATGCTTAGCTACATCAATGGTTCGTAGTTTCAGCAGACATAAAACGACAGCTGAACACGTTTTCAATGCCAAAACCCAGCGCTCTGTCCAGCGAAACACCAGGTTACTAAAAGGACGAACAGCTACAGACAAGTCGTGATGAAGCTTTGAAACTTCTGATTCTACAATGACTGAGAATGTTTATGCGGTTTTGCAGGTCAGAGAATTCACATTGACACAGTTTCGAATATATCTCTGCCCAACAGAAACGATTTTGCAAGTGAGATAATGCATCTTTACACAGTTTGAATACATATCTGCCCAACAGAAAGGCTCCTGCAGCAGAAACTCCAGAACTGCTCACAGGAATATCGCTACTTTCCAAACGTTGCCCTCGGACAGATCCGCCCTCGAGTACGGTGCGATGGCGTGGGATTTTACACAAAGCAAGACTCAATCGATTGGAGCGAATCCGTCGACAGGCAGCTGGCCTCACCACCATCAAAGCAAGTCTCAACAGCGGGCTGCGTCATTAAATGGAGTACCTCCAGTTACTGCCCTCGGAGGATCGCCGGGCAGCTCTGACTCGCCACACTATGCGAGATGGCCAGCAGTAAAATCTCAGCTTTTTCCACCCAACGCTTTTCTAACAGCAGCTGACCAGGTCAAGACACGGTGAAGCCAGCCACCTTTGCAGGACGCGACCCAGAATCGTTTTGGCAAAGGCAGGCGTACAATAACACTCGAGGGTTGAACGTTCCATCAAAAAAATCTGACAAGTCCAGGGCAGAGGTTCCTTCTTCAAAGAACTCTCTTTGAGTGGGACTGCTTGAGGACGATGAACTGCAGCAGACGACTGACGCCTTCTCCTCTGTGACGGACATACGTCGCATGGTCACCTTCCTTTATTGATCCGGAAGATAGCCAAAAATTGCTGAAAGGGTTGACTGTATCTTTCGATCATGAGAATGTACAAGGACTGACACTAGGAAGATCATATAATTTCAGTCATTGATGCAATGCAGTTATAGTCTGATCGGTGCGCGAAAAAAACATCTTCGAGAAATCTCTTCAAAGAAATCCGATGACATGGTCATACACTGGCACTGTAATTTAAAGTCGCAAGAGTTGATTGAATTAAGCAGCGCCTTTGTTTCCATGCTGAAGAAATGGCGACGAAGAATCGCAGTACAAAGGTAGTTTTTTAGCAGTCAAACTCCTCAGAAAGATCAGCAGACAGATTTTTTTTTAAGACACTCTTTCATGCTTTAATCAAATCCTGGGACGGATCCAGATGGGTCCCTGGTCCTTGTTTTAAGTATTCAGACTAAGGACAGATTTACACATAATTTTAGTTATTAGACATTTTGTTCTCTTCGTAGAGAGACTTCCAACGCTCCTTAAGATTTTACAATGCTTTGTGCGTCAGGTTTCTACAGGAACTTGAACTGTCCCTGGACTCCGGCTTCGGGTTGAAACCCCCTTCTTCATAAATACCTGATCCGCCGCCCAAGGTCAGAACTTATGACGGAGACAACATGTCGCTGGTGTTAACTGATGTGTGGAAAAAATGAGGACCTGAAAACTTACCATGATAATGTCCACTGGAACGTGAGGAAAAGCAGACTGCCGGCAAGGAACGTCGACCGCCATGTTCAGAATCAGCCATTGGAAGAGCCAAAGAAACCAGCGCATTCCACCAGAAACAAGCCACACTGGCTCTACTCTGTCCTGTCATGTCACGTCTGGTAGGCTACAACCAATACAAGCTTAAAGACAGTAGTATGAAGTTCTTCCATCTGAGTGACCCCGGCTGTTTTCAACGAAAACTCGGATACATGTCCACGATCACCATTGTATGCGCAGCAGCAAATCAGTTTACTTTCCTTGACAAAAATCTGTGTGTGTGTGTGTGCGGGGGGGGGGGGGGGGGGGGGGGGGTCTCTTTTTCATGTTTTTTTTTTTCACCTGCATTTATAGTACGTTGTCTTTTCCCGATCATGGACATGTTCCTTGTATTACTTGAAAATTTCTTCCCCGTCAGGATACTAGAGATTCCTTCAGTACAAACTGTATCCCCCACCTTCCGGGATTTCCTTACGAGTAACTTTCTCTTTCTGTATGACACTCTTTGATGCTGCTTTACTCTCTTTCTTTACTATCATCCTTTTTTCTGTGGACTCTTGTAGCTTTTGATTGTTCTAGGAAAACCCTTGAAGGTGCTTAAACAATAAATAACATGTCAGCTTCTCTGATGAAAATTGTCGGCTACACGCTTCTCAGGTAGGCAGACCCGACTGTCCATTCAGCATGGCCTGTTTTATCATTGGACTTTTTGCGTCTTTTTTTGCGCCGATTTTCCTTGAATTTTCTTCTTTTTTTTCTTCTATGATCTGAAAGTGACAAATCAGATAAAGTGGCTGCTGCCCGAGCTCATCACGAAAAGGGTTCGCACGCGCCAAGGATGTTAGTAGTTCAGCTGTTGTGTTGTATACACACACTATTGAACATGTTTAGTACACAGATCTGTTGTGTTTGTTGCTTTACGTTTCAAGACAGGACCTGTCAGATAGAAGGTACTTTCACCATCACCATATCTCTATGTCTAATCTGAAGGCAAGAGGGTACTTTCACCATCACCACATCTCTATGTCTGATCTGAAGGCAAGAGGGTACTTTCACCATCACCACATCTCTATGTCTGATCTGAAGGCAAGAGGGTACTTTCACCATCACCACATCTCTATGTCTGATCTGAAGGCAAGAGGTTACTTTCACCATCACAACATCTCTATGTCTGATCTGAAGGCAAGAGGGTACTTTCACCATCACCACATCTCTATGTCTGATCTGAAGGCAAGAGGGTACTTTCACCATCACCACATCTCTATGTCTGATCTGAAGGCAAGAGGGTACTTTCACCATCACCACATCTCTATGTCTGATCTGAAGGCAAGAGAGTACTTTCACCATCACCACATCTCTATGTCTGATCTGAAGGCAAGAGGGTACTTTCACCATCACCACATCTCTATGTCTGATCTGAAGGCAAACTTTACTGAGAGAATGAAAAGTGAAAACTGACACCCTCCACCCTTTCACACACACACACACACACACACACACACACACACACACACTCACTCACTCACGCACACACACACACACACACACACACACACACACACACACACACACACACACACACACACACACACACACACACATCACTTTGTCACTACTTTAGATGTTAATGGAGAAGTACTTGAAATGCGAAACTACTTATTGGGTGGCGAAGTCACTTTTTGGGGGGTGAAGAATGAGTGGATTGGGGCCGGATGGTTACTTCTTTCTTATGTGGATCCACGTCCCCCCATTCATTTAACATGCCATGCGTTGCCCTAGCATTCAAGAAACGGACCCACTGACTGGGATAATGGACACAGAGTAAGGTCTGTGCAGAACACAGTTGTTGCCACGTTGCAGCTTTCCTCAGCTTCCACTTCACTGAAGACGAACAGGAAACGAGGCCGACTGGCCTCGGGGTGACGTATTCGTGGCCTACGATTGGCTAATATATTTGACTGCACCAACGCGGAACACTGAACATCGGCGCCAGGAGCAAGCGAGGGTGTCATTACAGGTCATGAACTGTGAGTGTGGGCATGAGGAAACAAATGTTGGTTTCCTTGGAGAGTTTGTGTTGGAGGAGTAACCGAGGGTTGGTGGGAAAACTTAAGTGCAAGTATCCGGAGTCTGGTGGAAAGTAACTGCCTGGGTGGAAAATGAAACCATTTTTCTCTGTCAGCGTGTCGGTCTGTATGTCTTTGTCTCTGTCCGTCTCTCTCTCTCTCTCTCTCTCTCTCTCTCTGTCTCTGTCTCTCTCTCTCTCTCTCTCTCTCTCTCTCTCTCTCTCCTCTCTCTCTCTCTCTCTCTCTCTCTCGCTCATCGCTCATCCCCACTCCCACTCTGTCTACCATCCCTTTTCTCCTCCCCCTACCTACCATTCTCTCTTCCCCACCCTCCTCTGACCTCTCTCTCTCTCTCTCTCTCTCTCTGTAGTTTTTGTTTGTTTGTTTGCTTGTAAGTTTCCTTTTGTTTATACCATCCCCCATCTCATTAGTGCTTTTATGAGTAGTTTGCTTATCATTGTAGAATTAGATTATCATGTTGCTATGTTGAATTGTCTGTATGAATGATATGTGCTGAAATAATGTATGCATGACAAGGACAGATTGTAAGACTAGGCTTTGGCCTAAAATCTTCATCCTTGGGTATTAAAGATCAATCAATCAATCAATCAATCAATCAATCTCTCTCTCTTTCTCTCTCTCTCGCTCGTTCGCTAGCTCGCTTGCTCGCTGACGCTCTAGCTCTCTTTCTCTGGTTATCTATGAATCTGCCACTCACGTCCTTTCTTTGATAAAATGGTTTCTCTACGGTCGTCAACAATCAGTTTTCCTATGTTAAAAGCAGTCCAGATTCTTTTGGTGTGCCACAAGGATCAGTAATTGGTCCTCTTCTTTTTCACTGTTACTTGATACATCTATCCACTCTAAGCGCTCTGACCTGAATCGACTATTCATTAAATTTAAAAGGGGTTTTTTTTGGGGCGTTGTTGAAGCAAGTTCCTTGGGTTTTGTTCAATGGGGCGAACTCAGGGCATCCCCGGGGGGATACCCCGAGTCGTATACGGGAAGGAGGGAATTTAAACGGGGAAGTTTTCGCATGCCCGGGAGGATAGGGGAAAAAAGGAGTTCCCCGACCTCCCGTCCGGGGTTAGGGGAAGTGTCCGGGTCTGACCACGGCGGGCTTTTCCCCTGGGTTCTCCATGGGCCAAAGGGAAGGCAAATCGTTCAGGTGACCTCACGGAAGGGGACCGTCAGCCTGCAGCAGAGTACAGCGCCTTTTCAGTCGTCTTTTCTGAGGAATGAAGGGAAAGGGCTGCGGCCTTTTGAGGGGGTTTCGCCTTTTTGTCTATAGGGAAGTAACTACTTGAAGCATCAGTCCCTTTGGGCGGTAGAGAAGTCCGGGCTTTTTGGGTCCCAAGGGGTAGCTTGGGGGAATCAAAACATAAATTTGAATGGGAGGTTAGGCATTAACCGCGGGGTACCCAAGTCTTTTTTTGGCGCAAGCAGCTGGGTGTGTGTGTAGCGTAGGGACTATGTTTCCTTGGGTAAAATAAAAATAACGGGGGGAATTTTTTGGTACAAATCGGTGATTGTGTGTGCCAGTGATTCCATTGTTGGGGCCATTTAAACTGGGGGTTCCCCTTTTTCTTTGAAAACCAATAAAAGGGTTTTAAAAAACCCGGGAAAGTGTGTGACTCAAAATTTAAAGGGAATTGGGGAAAATCGCCCGTCTTGCTGAGGGCTCAAAAAATACAGCGTGGAAAAAAGAGGGAAACTGTCGCCCCCCGTTTTCTCCTGGTGGGGACGAAGACAGTGGGGTTGCTGCCGCCTCGGACCGAAACGAGAAGAAAATTTTTCTCCTGTGGGGGGACGGGCCCCACAGCAAGACGTTTTCCCGCCTGTTGGGGCCAGACAGGGAGCCCGCCCGACAACGGGGTGGGTTTTAGCCAAAAGAAGACCTGTGGGAGAGGCCGACCGGGGGCCCTTTCCCCTGGGGGAAGGGGGAAGTGTGGTGGAGTCCGGGAGACTCGGTGTGGGGTGGGGACACAAGCCAAAAGAAGCCCGTGTCCCCCCCCAAAAGGGATTTGGGGCCCAAACGGGGGGGACACAACAGTGTGGCACTTCACTCGAAATCGCACAGTGGGGTGAGAGAAACGACGGTCAACCGAGAATTTCTGGCAAAATTTTGGAAAGTTTTAAATTTTTTTCTTAAGGTTATAAAAATGGCAAACAGAAAAATTGGGAAAATTGTCTTTCCCGGGTAAGTAAAATAATTGAAGGGAAAGGGGGTGCGATTTTTGAAATTGTCTGTATGCGTTTACATTTTTTGTAAAATACAATAAATTGTGGTTTTGGGAGTGACTGTGGGGCTCGGAGTCCCAAATTTAATAAAAGTTTTATTTTTTTCTATGAAATGTTTTTTGGTTTCCCGTCAAAACCCTTTTTGCGGGCCCCATTTGAGTGACAGAGTGCGTGTGCCTAGCGAGACGCATTTTGGTTTTTGGGAAAACGTAACACTTCTGTCTATAACCCCCGCATCCCTGATATGAAAATCATATTTTTTAAAAACGAGGGGGAGCGTCGGGACCCGTCACACACAAATATTGAACATGTTTAAATACAAATCTGTTTTGTTTTTTTGCTTTAAAGTTTCAAGACAGGACTTTTCAGATAGAAAAGGGACTTTCAAACCCTCAAACCCCATCCTATGTCTGATCTGAAGGCAAACTTTACTGAGAGAATGAAAAGTGAAAACTGACACCCTCCACCCTTTCACACACACACACACACACACACACACACACACACACACACACACTCACTCACTCACATCACTCACTCACCACCACACTCACACACACACACACACACACACACACACACACACACACATCACTTTGTGACTACTTTAGATGTTAATGGAGAAGTACTTGAAATGCGAAACTACTTATTGGGTGGCGAAGTCACTTTTTGGGGGGTGAAGAATGAGTGGATTGGGGCCGGATGGTTACTTCTTTCTTATGTGGATCCACGTCCCCCCATTCATTTTACATGCCATGCGTTGCCCTAGCATTCAAGAAACGGACCCACTGACCGGGATAATGGACACAGAGTAAGGTCTGTGCAGAACACAGTTGTTGCCACGTTGCAGCTTTCCTCAGCTTCCACTTCACTGAAGACGAACAGGAAACGAGGCCGACTGGCCTCGGGGTGACGTATTCGTGGCCTACGATTGGCTAATATATTTGACTGCACCAACGCGGAACACTGAACATCGGCGCCAGGAGCAAGCGAGGGTGTCATTACAGGTCATGAACTGTAAGTGTGGGCATGAGGAAACAAATGTTAGTTTCCTTGGAGAGTTTGTGTTGGAGGAGTAACCGAGGGTTGGTGGGAAAACTTAAGTGGAAGTTCCTGAGTCTGGTGGAAAGTAACTGCCTGGGTGGAAAATGAAACCATTTTTCTCTGTCAGCGTGTCGGTCTGTATGTCTTTGTCTCTGTCCGTTCTCTCTCTCTCTCCCCTCTCTCTCTCTCTCTCTCTTCTCTCCTCCTCTCTCTCTCTCTCCTCTCCTCTCTCTCTCCTCTCTCTCGCTCGCTGACGCTCTAGCTCTCTTTCTCTGGTTATCTATGAATCTGCCACTCACGTCCTTTCTTTGATAAAATGGTTTCTCTACGGTCGTCAACAATCAGTTTTCCTATGTTAAAAGCAGTCCAGATTCTTTTGGTGTGCCACAAGGATCAGTAATTGGTCCTCTTCTTTTTTCACTGTTACTTGATACATCTATCCACTCTAAGCGCTCTGACCTGAATCGACTATTCATTAAATTACACAGAATATTGATCAGTTAGTGACCTGGAACCAACTAAATCACATGTCCTTAAACGAACAGAAAGCTAAATAGATGATTATAAGTTTGCGACAGAAAAACAAAATTCAACTTCGGTTATGTCCACCATATAAACCGGTGACAAGCAGCTTGAAGAAGTCAGCACTCATAAGATTTTGTGAGTCACCTTAGACAATGATCTCACGTGATCACCGTAATTGAATTGCATACGCAAACGTGTATCGCAAAAAAAAAAAAAAATCCAACTCTCAAAAATCAAAAACTTTCTGAATGTGAACGCACGAAAACAGTTTTATCACGCTTACATTCAATCATATATACGTCAACTCTTTTTGGTTCCTCTAATGTAAATTCGTTGAAACCTTTCGTTCTTATTCTCTTAAAGCTATTCTTATAAGATCGTCTTTATTAACATAACAGGACTGTGTCAAACTGAATATCTTCCCCTATTAGCAAACTTTAGTACAATAAAGCAAGACTGATGTACACAATAATGAATGGTTATTCACTATAACCGCAAAATTTCCCCTCTCAACCAATCAAGATACACTAATAATATGCTTATCCATAAATCTGGAACTGTCTCTTTAAAACCAGTCTTGTCTACTCAGGTAGAACACTTCGGAACTTTCTACTAACGGATAGTAAACAAAAAAGTAGTGTTGCTTCTTTTAAGGCAGCATACAAAACAAATTACTATTTCAAACAGTGTAACTTAACACATTAACAAATTCAATGAATATTTGATCATTTTGGAAAAAAACGGTATTTTTTTTTCACGTGTGTGTATAGATCTATTTGTATATGTGTAAGTGTCTGTGCGTACATGTGTGTGCATGTGTGTGTGCGTGTGTGGTGGTGTGTGTGGTGTGTGTGTGTGTGTGTGTGGTGTGGTGTGTGTAAGAGAGAGAGAGAGAGATTACTCTCCAGTCTCTCCAATCTCTTTCCCTGCTAGCCTTTTCTCTTTTCTTTTTTATATTTTCATTTATTCATTGATTTTTATTTACTTATATATTGATCTTTTTTCAGTTGGCAATTCTTCCACCCGAACGCCCACCCCATCATATGCACACATGCACATATTAATGTTTGTGTTTGTGTGTGTGTGTGTGTGTGTGTTGTGTGTGTGTGTGTGTGTGTGTGTGTGTGTGTGTGTGTGTGCACGCGCGCACGTGTGTGTTTGTGTGTGTGTGTGTGTGTGTGTGTGTGTGGTGTGTGTGTGTGTGTGTGTGTGTGTGTGTGTGTGTGCAGAATTCTGTTATTTGCATTTGCAGTATCGGTCTGTTTCTTTTCTTAGTCTAATCGTCGATTTGTGTATTCGCTTTTCCCTTGTTCCTGTTATACTGACTTGCATGTTTTCCTTGTGTGTGTGTGGTGTGTGTGTGTGTGTGTGTGTGTGTGTGTGTGTGTGTAGTGTGTGTGTGTGTGTGTGTGCGCGTGTGTGTGTGTTGGCTTTCCCAATTCTGGTTGGAAGAGAACATTTATAACATTACTTTTCTCGTTATCCTGGAAAAATAACATTTCGTTCTTCCGTTCGTCTCTCTCCTCTCTCTCTTCTCTCTCTCTCTCTCTCTCTCTCTCTCTCTCTCTCTCTCTCTCTCTCTCTCTCTCTCTCTCCTCTCTCTCTCTATCTCCTCTCTCTCTCTGCCCCTTCCCTGCCTCCTTCTGTCATTGGCTGTGATGTTCTGGCCCATAGTCTCACATTTTCATTTTCAGTTTTCCCTCCCCACACATTTGGTAAACGTTTGGTAATAACAAAAATATTACGAGAGCTACCAGAATCATCCCGAAACATTTGTTCGGGCCCGGGGTCATATGCGTTGTCAGCTGCTGAGATTAAGGAATGTGATTTTCTCTTTCCTCCTGAAAGAAAAAAACCGTTGTGTGTCGTGTGTTTTCATGGCAGATTCCAAACGGTTACAACTCCCAGCATAGTCTGAAAGCCTTCTGCAGAACCACGAATCCCCCTCTCTCATCCACGACGCCCTTCCACATACCCCGCTCACCACTCTTGCGGCCGTGTTTCTGATCCTGAGAAAACATCTAGTACTGCAGAGGAGATAGGGGACTCTACTTCAGATCAAGCCATTGGGGGTTTAAACGATCTGATCACTATATCCAAGGGCTGTAGGACAGGACGATAGACAAACAAGTCTCTACATGGAATCAGTATAGCGGGCGTCGTGTTAGTTCTTCCAAATTAGCGAACGTGAGGTGTCATTTGTGCCAGCAGGTCAGATGGTGAAGACTGTTGACAGGTCAACTCGCCATCTCCGTCAAGTGGCCGGAGAAGAACATTCCGTGCAACGTGACCTTGCTTCCATATTACTGGAGAGGAACTGGAAACGAACCGGAAATAAAGATCAAAAAGAAAATGAATGTTTCCCTCTGTCCCTGCCTCACTCTCTCTCCCTCCCTCCCCCCTCCCTCCCCCTCTCTCTCTCTCTCTCTCTCTCTCTCTCTCTCTCTCTCTCTCTCTCTCTCTCTCTCTCTCTCTCTCTCTCTCTCTCTCTCTCTCTTATCGAACCAAAAACGAAGCAGAAATGACCATCACAACAAAATCTCTCTGTCTCTGTCTCTCTCTATTTGTTTGTTTGTTTTTATCTCTCCAAGTGTCTCTCTCTCTCTGTCTCTCTGTCTCTCTCTCTGTCTCTCTCTCTCTCTCTCTCTCTCTCTCTCTCTTCTCTCTCTCTCTCTCTCTCTCTCTCTCTCTCTCTCTCTCTTACAACCCCATCCCACCCTTAATTCTCTCTTTTGGGTCTTTCATTGCTGCTGTTAGCCTCTTGATTTCAGTTTTTTACTCCTTTCCCAACATGTTTAGGAACAGACTCCAGTAATTTTAAGATAACATCACCAAGACGTTATCTGTGCTTGGCATTGCTTGTCTCTGACGTTTAAGGACAAACTGTTGTGTGTTGTGTACATCTTGGTGGATAGCAAACGGTTGCATTTTTAGCCTAGTCTGAAAGCTTTCCACCCAAAACCCCGCCCCTCATCCACCACGTCCTTGTCCACACCCCATTCATTATTTGTGTGACTGAGTACCCCGGTGGAGATAAGGGACACAACAGTAGGGTCAGGCGATCAGATCACTCAGTCTTAGGGACTGTAAAACAGGAAGACAGACAGACAACCACCTAAATGGAATTAATGAAAAGGACCTTAGGTTAGGTCTTCCGGATTTGCGAACGTAAAGTGTCATTTCTGTCAGCAGTTGGTAATGTCCGTTGATACGTCAACTCGACATTTCCGTGAAGTGGCTGGAGAAGAAGATTCCCTGTAACGTGCCCTTGCTTCCACATTACTGACGACGAACCGAAAATGAGATCGTTTGGCTTCAGGCTAATGTGTTCTGACCTGTGAACGGCTGATATATTTCCTTGTGCCAAGCCGGGATATTGAACTTTGTGCTGAAAGCAAGGGAAAGATTTCGTTTCAGACCATGACCTGGAACTGATGTTTGTTTCCTTGGTGTGTGTGTGTGTGTGGTGTGTGTGTGTGTGTGTGGTGTGTGTGTGTGTGTGGTGTGTGTGTGTGTGTGTGTGTGTGTGTTGTTGTTGTTGTTGTTGTTGTTGTTTATCTGTGTGTTTGTTGGAAGTATGACCATGTTTCAGTGGAAATGCAGAGGTAAACATGATGGGTGATGAGTAAATAGTAGGATGGAATATTGAAACAAAATCTGTCTGCCTGTCTATCTGTCTGTCGTCTGTCTGTCTTCTCTCTCTCTCTCCTCTCTCCTCTCTCTCTCTCTCTCTCTCTCTCTCTCATCTCTCTACCATCCTCTCCTCTCACACACACACACACACACACACACACACACACACACACACACACACACACACACACACACACAATGAGAGGAGCTGCTTTTCCTGTCTGACATCTTACAACATACGCTCATCTGCAGTAAACAGCAACAATACCGTTGGTTCAAACAAGTCTGTTAGGTAGGCCCGTGGAAAGGCTTCCGCCAACTCTGGAAAGCATGCAGAACTCGGCACTTCCAAACGTGACGCTATCATCCTACAACATTGAAATCAGACAAAGTCACTGTCCCTCTCTCTCTCTCTCTCTCTCTCCTCTCTCTCTCCTCTCTCTCTCTTCTCTTCTCTCTCTCTCTT
>CM031608.1:67289534-67404534 GCA_018398815.1 Conus ventricosus
TCACATGATGTGGTGACATACTAAAGGGGTGTGTGACGTGTCACAGGTAGGAGTGACATGTTAAATGGATAGTTGACGTGTCACAGGTATGGGTGACATGTTGAAGGGGTGGATGATATGTCACAGGTATAGATGACATGTTAAAGGTATGGATGGCGTTGTCACAAGATATGGTGACATACTAAAGGGGTGAATGACGTGTGTCACAGGTATAGTGACATGTTAAAGGTATGGATGGCGTGTCACGGGTATTCATGGCATTATAAGGGGTGGTTTATGTGTCTCGGGTATATGTTAAACGTGTGGGATACTGCGTCACAGGTACAGATGATATGTTATATGAATAATGTTTCACAGTTATCGATGACATATTAAAATGATAGATGATGTATCACAGGTGTGTGCAACATGTTAAAGGGGTGGATGACGTGTTGCAGATACAGAAATGTCACAGGCGTGATATATATATGAAAGAGATGGATGATGCATGACAAGTATGAGTCGTTTGTTTAAAAAAATAAATAAATAAATAAATAAATAAATAAATAAATAAATAAATAAATAAATAAATAAATAAAAAAAGACTGCACGATGTTCCAGACATGTGGATGACAATTGGGGTGGATGGTGTCTTTGCAGGTGTGGATGATGAGGGTGCCGGGTGGCTGGCCGCAGCGCTGTGCTTCCGCCCCCATGCTGTTCGTGTTCCAGACCGCCTACGACCCAGTGAAGCAGATGATGATGTGCCAGAACACATTCCGCAAACAAGCCCCTGGCCCACCGCCAGGCTTTTATCACATATGGGTCTGTATCCCGGCTGCCCTCACTGTGTCGTAATGGGGTTGTAATGTACGATGTTTTCTCACCTGCATGTCTGATGTGTATCTCTCTCTCTCTCTTCTTCTCTCTCTCTCTCTTATATATATATTATATATAATATATATATATATATATATATATATATATATATATATATATTATATATATGTGTGTGTGTGTGTGTGTGTGTGTGTGTGTGTGTGTGTGTCTGTGTGTCTGTGTGTGTGTGTGTGTGTGTGATGCTCAAAAATTAAGTAGTGGGGGAAAACAAGTGCAGGCTAACAATTCTTCAGTCATTATAATAATGATTTGGCAAAGATTTAAACTTCTAGAGAAAAAGAAGAAGAAGGAAGATGGGGGAAATATATTGTAAATAATGAGAAACTCTTCACTAGCTGCCTGGGAAAAAACCATCGTAACCCCTCTCGAAGGCAGATCTATTTGTATTGCCTGCTCCTAGGCCTTTCGTCCGCTGGATCGGACTCATCAGGGAGACACGACTAATTGTGTCCGCACTCCTGGTGTCAAATAGAGACACACCACAGTCCATAATTCTGTGGTGTTCTCGCCACCAAGGGTTCAAAAAAGAATTCAACAGCACCCCCAAAGCAGCCAGCGAAGGATAGTAAATGGAATAAAACAAAAGTGTCACTGTGTCCAAAAATGGCACTCTCTCTCTCTCTCTCTCTCTCTCTCTCTCTTCTATATATATTTTATATATATATATATATATATATATATATTATATATATATATATATATATATATATATATATATATATCGGCTGCCTTCACTGTGTCGTAATTGGGATGTAACGTTACGATGTTTTATCACTTGTGTTGATGTCCTCGGTATAAATATGGGGAGGGAGCATATATATATGAATGTATGTATATGTGTGTGTTTATATACATTTATAATGCATGTATGTCTATATCTATATCTCTCGATATATATATAGATATACATTATCTGTATGTGTGTGTGTTGTGTGTGTGTGTGTGTGTTGTGTGTGTGTGTGTGTGTGTGTGTGTGTGTGTGTTATTTAATCACCTGTATGTGTGTTTGTCCTCGCTATATCAGTGGGTTTAGGGTTTATATACTGTGTTTCATTACTTATGTATCATACCATATTGTCCTCGGGGTAAAATGCGATCTTTCATCACCTATTGTCTTTTGTTCCTGTATGTCATGGTTGGGTGTGTGTGTGTGTACAGTTGGTTGTTGAATTGTATGTTATAGTGAGATAAGTATATTATAATGAGGGTATGTTACTGGATTTCGTCACCTAAATGTCTGTTGTTCACTGCACATCAAAGTAGGGTGTGTGTGCAGTACTTTATTACAATATGTCTATTGTTCACTGTACATCAAAGTAGGGTGTGTGTACGGTACTTTATTACAATATGTCTATTGTTCTATGTGTATTGTAAAAGGGTATGCGTTCAGGCTTTCATCATCTACACGTCTTCTGTGTGTGCACGTGAACGCGATCGGACGTGAGCCCGCGCGCGCATGTGGATATTTTATGAGTGCACAGAGCTATTTGTAGGTACAGCCCATGAATATCCATTATTGTTGTTATCACAATAATGAATTGCGGGAGTGTGAAAGAGAATATGAATACGGTCTGGATACAATTCGACGACTTAAACTAAAACAACCTTTCAGAAACAACGAAGAAAACAGGCCTCCGCTGAACACTTAGTCAAGGCTTGACACGAGCTGGACCCGTCCATCAACATTAAACTGTAAGCAATGTAGTGTCTTCATTCTTCTAAAAAGGAGTGAAATCTTTCGAAGATGAAGTGTGGATGCCTACAGAGCGAGGTAATCCATAATAACAATACACAGCCGATCCCGTCACCCTGTGAAATGCTTTTAATGAGCTAGCATTGTGTGGTGGAGGTACACCTACTGATGACCTTCCCCAGTGATCGTCAGGGAAACACCAACAAACGGCGCGTAAGAAAACGAAAATATTCACACTGTCGCACGTATCAAGATGGGATTCAATCAAACTATGAGTACCCATACACGAACATCTAGCATCCTACAAGACCCTACACCTTCTCGTGCAGAGCACACAGACGAACGGATTCATATTTGAAGGCTCTGTGTGTCTGCTGTCCTCGTTGTATGATAGTGGGAGTAGTCGGTAATCTGCATAAGAAGGGTACAATCTTTGGTTGACTCATGATCAAGATGTCACTTGTCCCCAATTATTGTGGGGGAAAATGTATCATGATTTCGGGTTAGTATGTCTGCTGTCTTCAATATGTGATGGTGGGGGTACATGAACTGCCCTTCACCACGAATTGGTGGGAAAATATGTACAGCTTTTATCAGTGAAGGGTCGGTATGTCTGATCTATTCAATAGATGATCATGGGGGATGTACGCATGGTTTTTTCATTACAGAAGGATTGGTATGCGGTTTTCAATTTATGATGTCATATATATTATATATATATAATATATATATATATATATATATATATTGAATTATAAACAAAGCTTGCTCTTATGTCTTAGATTGAAGAAATAGGGGGAGATACGCATTCATATCTGCAGTGGTAGATGATTCTGCCTAACTAACAGTATGTGCATGAGTGGGTGAATGGGGAAAAATAAAATACATGCTTCTCAAAATGAGCCTTCAGCAAGCTTATATTCTCCAAGTGGGAGACATCCTCCAATAGGGAGGGAAACTCACTAACATATAACTCCTGGTCATATACCGATATTTCGAAACTTGGTGGTTTCTCCTCAGTGACCGCGGAAAGTGGTAATTTGACTCCTCTGCCTTTTCAGTTTTAAGAAGAATGCAATCCCAGAAAAGGTTGGTGTGCAATACCGTAGTATGTTTGTTGAGTTTTCAAAAAACCAACCAAAGGTGCCATCTAAGAAGCAAAAGAAAATCATAAAAGAGCAAAACAAACTACATTTTCTTGTGAAAATAGAAAATATAAAACGATATCCTCTAAGACACAAGTGCTGAGGGCTAGTTCTTGGAATGAATCCGCAAGGGACTAAAATACAACAAACTAATAAATTCCAAGGATAAGTACCGCACCGTTCCAGCAACTTACAGAGCAGCTTGGTGTTGCAATGACTGCAAGAAATATTGAATTATAAACAAAGCTTGCTCTTATGTCTTAGATTGAAGAAATAGGGGGAGATACGCATTCATATCTGCAGTGGTAGATGATTCTGCCTAACTAACAGTATGTGCATGAGTGGGTGAATGGGGAAAAATAAAATACATGCTTCTCAAAATGAGCCTTCAGCAAGCTTATATTCTCCAAGTGGGAGACATCCTCCAATAGGGAGGGAAACTCACTAACATATAACTCCTGGTCATATACCGATATTTCGAAACTTGGTGGTTTCTCTCCTCAGTGACCGCGGAAAGTGGTAATTTGACTCCTCTGCCTTTTCAGTTTAAGAAGAATGCAATCCCAGAAAAGGTTGGTGTGCAATACCGTAGTATGTTTGTTGAGTTTTCAAAAAACCAACCAAAGGTGCCATCTAAGAAGCAAAAGAAAATCATAAAGAGCAAAACAAACTACATTTTCTTGTGAAAAATAGAAAATATAAAAACGATATCCTCTAAGACACAAGTGCTGAGGGCTAGTTCTTGGAATGAATCCGCAAGGGACTAAAATACAACAAACTAATAAATTCCAAGGATAAGTACCGCACCGTTCCAGCAACTTACAGAGCAGCTTGGTGTTGCAATGACTGCAAGAAATATTGAATTATAAACAAAGCTTGCTCTTATGTCTTAGATTGAAGAAATAGGGGGAGATACCATTCATATCTGCAGTGGTAGATGATTCTGCCTAACTAACAGTATGTGCATGAGTGGTGAATGGGGAAAAATAAAATACATGCTTCTCAAAATGAGCCTTCAGCAAGCTTATATTCTCCAAGTGGGAGACATCCTCCAATAGGGAGGGAAACTCACTAACATATAACTCCTGGTCATATACCGATATTTCGAAACTTGGTGGTTTCTCCTCAGTGACCGCGGAAAGTGGTAATTTGACTCTTTGCTTTGCTTTGATGGTGAGATTAACGTCCCATTGGCCTGAGGCCCTTAAGGACAAGGTTCATGCAGACAAAGGTCTGCATATTTGTGGCAACTGTTGTCGCCTGGCAGTGGTGGGTAGTTTCAGTGAGGGGCGTCGCATTTGTCTCGCAGAGCTCGCGTTCCTCTTGAACATTGGCTCAATTCTGGTCATTATCTTCTTGAAAGTTGGTTCAAGTCTGGTGGAGCTGGTCTTGATACGTTGGTTCAGTTTCAGGATCTTGGTCGACCGACGGTAGGCGTCGGTGTATGTTGCCTGCTGTCCCCAAACATCAGGCTGTCTTCAGGACCACCGGGCGGCCTTCTTCATGCTCGGGTGGCGATGGTCCTGTGCCGCGTGAGGCCGCCTCAAGGAGAGAGCAGGACGAAAGTCGCTGGAGCGCTGCACGAGTCCCTAAAACTTGGCGGGCACTCGCTGACTGCGGCCGAGAGGGCAATTTTTCAGCCCAACCCCCGTAAGGAGTGCCCCCATGTCTGCTCCCCACAAAACAGCACGTATTCCAGGCCACGGTAGTCGCAGTCAGGCAGCGCTCCTTCGTCAATCGCCCCCACACCTCCAGGAGCCGTCCCCCGGCGACACAGGCTAGACCCGTCGTCACCCACATGGCTGGAAGGCTGTCTGCGCCGCCCAATGACGCTGACCTCTCACGCCAGCATCCTTCAAGGAGAGCTGCCACCTCTCCCCTGGTTGACTCCTCTGCCTTTTCAGTTTTAAGAAGAATGCAATCCCAGAAAGGTTGGTGTGCAATACCGTATATGTTTGTTGAGTTTTCAAAAAACCAACCAAAGGTGCCATCTAAGAAGCAAAAGAAAATCATAAAAGAGCAAAACAAACTACATTTTCTTGTGAAAAATAGAAATATAAAACGATATCCCTAAGACACAAGTGCTGAGGGCTAGTTTCTTGGAATGAATCCGCAAGGGACTAAAATACAACAAACTAATAAATTCCAAGGATAATTTACCGCACCGTTCCAGCAACTTACAGAGCAGCTTGGTGTTGCAATGACTGCAAGAAATATTGAATTATAAACAAGCTTGCTCTTATGTCTTAGATTGAAGAAATAGGGGGAGATACGCATTCATATCTGCAGTGGTAGATGATTCTGCCTAACTAACAGTATGTGCATGAGTGGGTGAATGGGGAAAAAAAAAATACATGCTTCTCAAAATGAGCCTTCAGCAAGCTTATATTCTCCAAGTGGGAGACATCCTCCAATAGGGAGGGAAACTCACTAACATATAACTCCTGGTCATATACCGATATTTCGAAACTTGGTGGTTTCTCCTCAGTGACCGCGGAAAGTGGTAATTTGACTCCTCTGCCTTTTCAGTTAGTTAGGCAGAATCATCTACCACTGCAGATATGAATGCGTATCTCCCCATATTTCTTCAATCTAAGACATAAGAGCAAGCTTTGTTTATAATTCAATATTTCTTGCAGTCATTGCAACACCAAGCTGCTCTGTAAGTTGCTGGAACGGTGCGGTACTTATCCTTGGAATTTATTAGTTTGTTGTATTTAGTCCCTTGCGGATTCATTCCAAGAACTACCCTCAGCACTTGTGTCTTAGAGGATATCGTTTTATATTTTCTATTTTTCAAAAGAAAATGTAGTTTGTTTGCTCTTTTATGATTTTCTTTTGCTTCTTAGAGGGCCCCTTTGGTTTGGGTTTTTTTGAAAACTCAACAAACATACTACGGTATTGCACACCAACCTTTTCTGGATTGCATTCTTCTTAAAACTGAAAAGGCAGAGGAGTCAAATTACCACTTTCCGCGGTCACTGAGGAGAAACACCAAGTTCGAAATATCGGATATGACCAGGAGTTATATGTAGTGAGTTTCCTCCCTATTGGAGGAGTCTCCCACTGGAGAATATAAGCTTGCTGAAGCCATTTTGAGAAGCATGTATTTTTTTTCCCCATTCACCCACTCGTAGCACATACTGT
The DNA here is from genome assembly GCA_018398815.1 of Conus ventricosus. Taxonomy (NCBI): domain Eukaryota; kingdom Metazoa; phylum Mollusca; class Gastropoda; order Neogastropoda; family Conidae; genus Conus; species Conus ventricosus. Next base: position 67,296,399 of record CM031608.1, read on the forward strand.
TTAGTTAGGCAGAATACTCCACTGCATGAATGGCGTATCTCCCCTATTTCTTCAATCTAAGCATAAGAGCAAGCTTTGTTTATAATTCAATATTTCTGCAGTCATTGCAACACCAAGCTGCTCTGTAAGTTGCTGGAAACGGTGCGGTACTTATCCTTGGAATTTATTAGTTTGTTGTATTTATTTATATAATATATAGATTTCAGATAGTTTTAACAACAAGCCTAGTGGTATTTTTTATAAGTGCTCTAGACCCTTGGTGGAGAAACTTAGAAAGACAAGTATTAACAGACTTTTCTGAATCTACAATTTGTTTCAAGACCTGGCTATCGTCAGGCTAAATACAACATTTTCGGGCGGGGGCGTTTCGTGGTGCGTGGGGTAGGAGTGGGCGTGCTAGGAAACATGGTGGCCATGATGACAACTGGATTCATATGCCTACATCCAAGGCTTGAAAAATTGCTAGTAACTCGTATTACTTGTTTTATTATTATTTATATATATATATATATATATAGATCATAATTAAAAAGCCTAGGTAATTTTTAGTAAACAAATTAGATGCATATAAAAGAGATTAAAAACACAAATTGTTTCAGCCTTGGCTATGTCAGGTTAACAATTTGTACGGGGGGTGGCGGGGGGTGAGTGCGCGTGCGTGGTGGCATTGCAGATTTCATTTTGCTGGAAGCCAGGCTGACAAATGGTGTAGAATTTATATGTCTATATATAATGGATTTATATATATCTATATATGTATTATCATTTATATTACAGTTAGATGATTTTAAATGGGAGAAATAAAAACCAAACAAATTTTGTTTCGAAGGCGGGCGCTCTGTCGGTTTGTATCAATTTGGGCACGCTCACGGTTTATATGGTTTGCGTTAGCGCCTGAGTCTGCTCGTGCGGCCTGGGCCTTGCAGATTTTTTCATCCTTTTGGAGGCACGCTCAGGGGTGGCAGGGTAATGGGGGGGCGGGGCCGTGCTAGGAATGGTGCATTGACAGGATTTTCCATTTATGCCATGCATTGTTTATCATTTCTATTTAGAGTTCAGAGACTGGCTTTTGGGGTTTACATAATTATCAGCCACTTTTCTGTAGTACACAAGTTGCATTTTTTAGAAATGTTGTTGTATGGTGTTGCTCTTTTTATAATTTTCCATGCTATGTTGTAATCTATTTTCTTATCTTTAAGCTTCCAAATATATTTGCTTAGTTCTGTTTGGTTTTTATATTTTTCATTTTTGAAGGACTGTTTATGGTTTGCATATCTGGTTTTAAAATGGTTTGCCGTGATCCCTGTGTATGTTTCTTTATCACTGTCTGTTGTTACCGTAGTTTGGTACACAATGTTGTTGTAGAGACATTTATTGTTCAGAGGGCACTGGTCTTTTTTTGTGCAATTACAAGATATCCTTTCATCACCCTCTTTGGTTGTGTTGTTTTTGGTTTTATTGGAAGAATCAATTATATTTTTAAGGTTGGGCATACACGAGTATGATAGCTTGACGGTATTTTTGTTGAATATTTTAGATAGTACATGTTCTTTTGGGAATGATGTTTTAAGGATTCTGAGGAATTCTTTTCCTACGTTAGTTTTTGTTCTTCCATCATATGGAGGGTTATACCATATAATTTTTCTTTTCCTGTTTTTCCTGTTGCTGTTCATGTTGCTATCTGGGTTATATTGTAATTTGTAGTTGTAGCCACTTTTTTTCAGCGCCTCTTGGTATTCAGCTGCTGCACTGTTAAATTCTTTCTCATTGCATGACAGTTTAGATAATCTTTTATTTATACCATTAGGTATGGTTTTTAAGATGGAGGGTGGATGGTTACTATTGATGTCTACATAGACAGGTGTGTCATTAGGTTTTTTATATGGTTTGTATGTATGATCCTTAAGGTCTAATGTTATGTCTAAATAATTTACTGTTTTTTTGTTGGCTTCTACTGTGATTTTTAGGTTATGACTTTGAAAAATTTTACAAAGTTCTTTTTTCTTGTTTTCAATGGTTTTTGGTTATTGTTTAACGTAGCAAGACCGTCATCTCTGTATAAGCCAACCTGTTTACCAAGTATTTTCTGTATATGAGACAACATGAAAAGTCCAACTAATTCACACGTTTCAGCTCCATCATAAGATCCCATCGTGACATCGAATGTGGAATTTCTGCTGGTTTTTTTTATCCAAGTTTCACTGTTGCTATGGAGAAGAGTTTTCTTAGTGTGGAGAATGATTTCCATCTCAGAATCTGTTATATTTGTATATTTGTTAGCGAATCTTAGTGCTAATGTCTTTCATCACTGTAGGGTCGATATATCAACTTCCTCAATATATAGTGTATGTAAATATGTAATGTATACAATCTTTGGTTGCCTTATTATCACTTTCGCAACTGTGTACAATCCACAATAATTGGATTGGATATATATAATGTGATCAGTATGTTAACAAAATGCTATGGCGGTAGGTATGACACGCTGAGAGATGGCTTTACCTGTTCACCAGTGGAAGAAGCCTAGGTGGCAGATAGGCGTAAGGCGGTATGGCCTGCCTTTCTCGCACCAGCAGTGACAACGAGTCTAACCTGTGTCGCCTGTGGACGACTCTTGTAGCTGTGCAGCAATACGGCGACAAGGCGTTGCCACTTTGCGACCTCACCGTGGCCTGCACGACCAGCAGGGCCCTTCTGAGCAGAGGAGGGAAGCGAGAGTGTGGAAATAGTCCCTCACAGGCACAGAGCGGACGAGGATCTCTGCAACGGCGTGGAGACGGCTGCCCTGCTTTCTTCCAAGCTTGGCCTGACGCGGCGCAGGACCATCGCCACTCGGCACGAAGGCGGCTGCTCGGGAATCCTCACGGCGGCCTTGATTGAGCGAAACGAAACAAGACCCGATCAACACTCAGACGTCCGTCTTGGACAGCTTGCAAGAAGCGAAGAAAAACTTCGACTACACAACGAACGAAGAACTTGATCTAGGCTTCTTCCTTAGAGAGAGGACTACACTGGATACCTCCGAATCCAAAGCCAGACCCCACTAAACCAGCCTGTGTCTAAGTCGTACGGACAACACACAACGCTTACTGCAGCTTAGTGAAGTCAGTCTCTCGTCCCTAAACGCTTGTGATGTACGTAGAATCCATCACCTATCTCTGATGGTGGGGTGTGTGTGTATGTCTTTGACTGCCCAACGATCAGTTTTCAGCTTCTCCACAATAAAATTATGGTAGTGGGGGTACATGAAACAGTCTGTTATCATGAAAGTGGCGGTGCGTCTGTTATCTTTGTCTGATAGTGGACTTGCATGTACATGATACAGTCTGTGATCATGAAAGTGGCAATGCGTCTGTTATCATCTTTGTCTGAAAGTGGACTTGCATGTACATGAAACAGTCTGTTACCATGAAAGTGGCAGTGCGTCTGTTATCATCTTTGTCTGATAGTGGACTTGCATGTATAGTCTTTTACCACAAGGGATCAGACAGTCTTCTATGCTCATTAAAATGATCATGGGAATACACAGAGAGTTCCATCACGTAAGTGTCGGCATGTCTACATCCACTGTGTGTGTCAGCAGGCGTGTATGTAGAGGTTGTCATCACCTGTATGTGTTCATGTTGTGTCAAACACCCTTTGAATACTAATGGGGGGATACATGTACTGTTTTGCATAGGGGTAATGCACGGGGCATGGTCAGCTAAAGGGTGAGATCTATGTATTGCCTGTAGGGGTAATGCACGGGGCATGGTAAGCTAATAGGTGAGATCTATGTATTGCCCATTGGGGTAATGCACGGGGCATGGTAAGCTAATGGGTGAGATCTATGTATTGCCCGTAGTAGTAATGCACGGGGGATGGTAAGCTAAAGGGTGAGATCTATGTATTGCCCATAGGGGTAATGCACGGGGCATGGTAAGCTAAAGGGTGAGATCTATGTATTGCCCGTAGGAGTAATGCACGGGGCATGGAAAGCTAATGGGTGAGATCTATGTATTGCCCATAGGGGTAATGCACGGGGCATCGTAAGCAAATAGGTGAGATCTATGTATTGCCCATAGGGGTAATGCACGGGGCATGGTAAGCTAATAGGTGGGATCTATGTATTGCCCATAGGGGTAATGCACGGGGCATGGTAAGCAAATAGGTGAGATCTATGTATTGCCCGTAGGAGTAATGCACGGGCATGGTAAGCAAATAGGTGAGATCTATGTATTGCCCATTGGGGTAATGCACGGGGCATGGTAAGCTAAAGGGTGAGATCTATGTATTGCCCATTGGGGTAATGCACGGGGCATGGTAAGCTAAAGGGTGAGATCTATGTATTGCCCATTGGGTAATGCACGGGCATGGTAAGCTAAAGGGTGAGATCTATGTATTGCCCATTGGGGTAATGCACGGGGCATGGTAAGCTAAAGGGTGAGATCTATGTATTGCCCATTGGGGTAATGTACGGGGGATGGTAAGCTAAAGGGTGAGATCTATGTATTACCCGTAGGAGTAATGCACGGGGCATGGTAAGCTAATAGGTGAGATCTATGTATTGCCCATAGGAGTAATGCACGGGCATGGTAAGCTAATAGGTGAGATCTATGTATTGCCCGTAGGGTAATGCACGGGGCATGGTAAGCTAATAGGTGAGATCTATGTATTGCCCATAGGGGTAATGCACGGGGCATGGAAAGCTAAGTAGGTGAGATCTATGTATTGCCCATTGGGGTAATGCACGGGGCATGGTACGCTAAAGGTGAGATCTATGTATTGCCCGTAGGAGTAATGCACGGGGCATGGAAAGCTAATAGGTGAGATCTATGTATTGCCCATAGGGTAATGCACGGGGAATGGTAAGCTAATAGGTGAGATCTATGTATTGCCCATAGGGGTAATGCACGGGGCATGGTAAGCTAAAGGGTGAGATCTATGTATTGCCCATAGGGGTAATGCACGGGGCATGGTAAGCTAAAGGGTGAGATCTATGTATTGCCCATAGGAGTAATGCACGGGGCATGGTAAGCTAATGGGTGAGATCTATGTATTGCCCGGCAGAGATATGTCTGAGCTTCCGCAAGCTAACGTGTCAGATCTATTCATTTCCCAGTGGGGATAATCCATGGGGTTTTGGCAAGCTAACGGTGAGATCTATTGATTTCCCAGTGGGGGATAATCCCTGGGGGTTGGCAAGCTAACGGGTGAGATATTATTTCCGCTGGTTATAATCCATGGGGTTTTAGCAAGCTAACGGGTGAGATATATTTATTTCCTGCTGAGGATAATCCCTGGGGTTTTGCAAGCTAACGGTTGAGATATTATTTCCTGCTGGGGATAATTCATGGGGTTTTGCAAGCTAACGGTTGAGATATTATTTCCTGCTGGGGATAATCCATGGAGCTTTGGCAAGCTAACGGGTGAGATATATTCATTTCCTGCTGGGGATAATCCATGGGCTTTTGGCAAGCTAAAGGATGGCATGCATATAGCGCGGAGGGGGGGGGGTGGTGGTGATACATTTTGGAGTCGCGGTAGGCTGTAGAGTGGGATATACATATCCCAGGGGGAGAGGGGAGCAGTAGTGTATAGTTAAGCTACTGGGCGGGGGGAAAAAAACAACAGTGAGGACTCGGGCTGAAAAAGGGGCCACGTCTGAACTGATCTTCAACGTCAGATTGCTGGTGGAGAATCGCCTCAACACTGAACTGACCACACTCCCTACTTAGCTCAGTTCAGTTCATGTTGGTCATAGCACAGCCGACTGCGAAGGGCCATATCGGGACTGTCTTCCAACTCAGTCAACTTTCTTTTTACTTTCTTTCTGCGTACACAGGCTGATACTCCTGCGGACACTGCCTGTATAGTCAGGCAGTGGAGTTTTGTGTGTATGACCGTTTTTTATCCCGCCATTAAGGCAGCCATACTTCATCTTCGGGGAAGGTGCATGCTATGTGTAACGTGTCATCCATGGTACAGCCAAACTGGCCTTCTCTTCCGAAAGTTGGTGACGGGATTTTACGCGTGTGCAAGATGTGCGTGCGTTCACACACGGAACCTCGGTTTATGGTTTCATTCGAAGGACTGTATGGGGAATGGAGTCAGAACCAATGTTAGCTCCGAGGGAAAAATCCCCCTGTACCGAAATTCGAACCCGCAACCCCAAGATCACGAGTCCGGCGCTCTACCAACTGAGCTATTCCGGCCCCCAGTCGACTTCAATAAAAAGCCTTTGACTAAGTCTGATATGTAGGTTTGCGGATATGTGAAGAAGAAGTATAACTTGAACTACTATGTCATACAAGTGCGTGCATGTGTGTATGCATCACGAGCGCATGAGCACGTGCCTACACATGAGTGGGTGCGCGCGCACGCGAATTGTGTGTGTGTGTGTGTGTGTGTGTGTGTGTGTGTGTGTGTGTGTGTGTGTGTGTGTGTGTGTGTGTGTGTGTGTGCGTGCGTGCGCGCGTGCTTGCTTGCGTCCGTGTGTGTGTGTGTGTGTGTGTGTGTGTGTGTGTGTGTGTGTGTGTGTGTGTGTGTGTGTGTGTGTGCGCGCGTGTGTGTGTGTGTTAGCGCGCGCGTGTGCGTGTGTGTGTGTGTGTGTGTGTGTGTGTGTGTGTTGTGTGTGTGTGTGTGAGAGAGAGAGAGAGAGAGAGAGAGAGAGAGAGAGAGAGAAATCTATCATTTGCTAAAAACTGTAAAGCGCCCAGCAAGCCTACGTTGCTAGGATGGGTGCTGTAGAGATTTTTCTTATTCTTATTGCAATTGACTCATAATCCCAAGAATGCAAACTTTGCAGTTCTCTTCAGTACCAATCTCGGAAAATTCTTCCAAACGGATATATGTTCGCGCCAATGCAGTACAAAGAAAACTGCAAATGAATGGAAAAAAACTGACACGTTATCATATTAAATTTACGGTTATTTAGATACTTCAAACCCAAGCTTCGTGCGTAGGAAAAACTTCAGTGGAAAAGGGAATGGAACAAAATTCAGAGTTGTCCGGACTTCAAGATTCTCATTCGGCTGTCTTGGAATCGGAAAAACATGAAATTAGTACATAGTATGTAGTCATTATGTTTTCAACCTTTTGTTCCATCTTGTCTAGCCTTTGACACTTTGGTTAACAGGTGTTTTTAGTTTGAACACTCGTATTCAGTTGGTGTCGGAATAAGTTATTTTAAGTGTTATTTGTTCACCATTGTCGGCCTCATTATAGCGAGAATCAAGTTATGGGATACGTGTTGTACACTTCTGGTTAGAGATGCTATTGCAACAAACTGATCAGAAAAAACGATAAACATATAGGCGTAGAAAGAGATAATAAACATCATGCAAAAAAAAATTTTAACAAATACGTGCAAGAGCGAGCTAATGCGCGTCGCAGCTCAACACAGCACAACACACACACACACACACACACACCACACAACCACACACACACACACACACACACAACGCACACACACGCACACACACACACCACACACACCCACACACCACACACCACCACACTACGTGCAAGAGCAAGCTAATGCACGCGCGCACGCTCAGACACACACACACACACACACCACACCACGCGCGCGCGCGCACGCACGCAGCACGCAGCATACAAACATATACACACACACGCACGCAGTCACGCACGCACGCACACACACACACACACACACACACACACACACACACACACACACACACACACACACACACACACACACACACACACACACACACACACAGATAGAGAGAGAGAAGGGAACGAGGGAACAGAGTGAGTGAGAGAGAGAGAGATAATGCGTGGAGTTATAGACACAGACATAGCATCAAATTTATTACATAAAGTGATGGAAATCAAGAACGAACGTCACTTCCTCTTTGCAAAGATCAACTGACCAGATTGGTACCATGGGAATGTGAATTTCGTTATTTTCATTCTTTCTGACGTTGGCAATCTCCTGGACAAACAGGTCCGTGGTCCATGATTCTGCTGTCTTTGCGCTGCAGATAAAGTAGTGAGCGTGCATGCGTGCGTCTGTGCATGTGCGTGAGCGCGCGTGCAAGTGTTGGAATATGTATTTCTCTCTTGCATGCGTACGCCTAAAGTTAAATAGGCCCATTGTTCTCTTGTTTATGTGTACTTTTTTTTTAATGTGCGTGTGAACATGTGTTTGTATGTTAGTTTCGTTCGTTCTCGAATGTAACGTTTATTTATTGTGTGCACATGCTTGTGTCGTCGTCCTCGCGCGCGCGCGCCCTGCGCGTTCGTATGTGAGAAAGAGACAGACAGACGGAGACAGAAACACACACAGAAAGAAGAAGAACAACAAAAAGAAGAAGAATATGATGATGATGATGATGATGATGATGATGATGATGATGATGATGATGATGATGACACGATCACTGATGAACACTTTCTACTGTAAATTTCAGTGGGTTCACCACACTCTTACCATGAAGTGGCAAGGTGCGCCTTCCATGTGTTTTATGAAGCACGTTGCAGCTATCTTCTGAGGATTATCAATATTCAGACAGAACAGGAAATGGTGCAATGCAATAATCAACTTTTTCTCATATTTTTTTTCTACAGACAATGTGGTTCTTGTCAAACCTTATGCAGTCTTTTGTGGTGGGTGGGTGTTTGTGTTGTGTGTGTGTGTGTGGTGTGTGTGTGTGTGTGTGTGTGTGTGTGTGTGTGTGTGTGTGTGTGTGTGTGTGTGTGTGAAGCATTCGCGCGGGGGGGGGGGGGGGGTGTTTATGTGTGTGTATCTATCCGTGCGTGCTTGTGCTGTTTTTGTTATTGTTATTGTTGTTTATGTCGTTGTATAGCTTTATCAATACAACAGATCTCTTTAAGAATTCGGGCCCCTTTCCTGTGGGAGGACACATGGCCACAATACAGCTCGCTCCCTATTTTGTTGCCGCCTTTGTGTTTTCGCTCCCCTCTCAAAGCGGATTTTCTACAGAAATATTGCCAGAGACAGTTCCCTTGCTGCCGCCGCAGCTTTTTTTATGCGCGTTCATGCATGCAGCACACAGATCATCAGCATTCCTGCCACAGACCAGGACGTGGTGTTGTGTTGTGTGTGTGTGGTGTGTGTGTGTGTGTGTGTGTGTGTGTGCGTTGCGTGTGGTGCGTGCGTGCGTGCGTGCGTGTGCGTGCGTGCGTGCGTGCGTGGTGTGTGCTGTGCGTGTGTGTGTGTGTGTTGTGTGTGTGGTGTGTTTTGTCGTGTGGTTCGTGTGGTGTGTGGGGTGGTGTGCGTGTGTGTGTGTATGGCGTGCCCTTTTATCTGTCCAAAAGAACGCAGTAGGTATTGACTACGATGTAAAGATGTGTAAAGAAAAGATCACGCAACGTCTCCGTCCCCATGTCAGATTTTCACTCTTGTCTCGTTCGGAATTTTGATGTAAAAAATCTCAACCCGATCTTGATAAGCCCATTCGGGGACAGGTTTTACTTTTCAATCTCTACCAAAAAAAAAAAAAAAAAAAACTTCACCAGACAAACTTTACAATATGCGGATTACGCACCGCAACAACCTTCCCCGCGCCCCCTTTCCCCACCCCCCACCCCCACACGCACACATTTTTTTCCCACGCACGCCAACGCCCTTCCCCTTACTTTCCCGCCTTCCCCTTGCTTCAACAACATGCTAACCATAGTATAATCTTTTTTTTTTAAATGATTCGTACCCCCCCCCCCCCCCTCCTCTCTCCTTCTCCTCTCTTCTCGACAAAGTGATCGACCCTGACCACTTTATTTACACATTTATGTGAATTTTGGTACCACCATGAGTTCAGTAGGTGGTGTGTTTAGGTTGTACTGCGAATTTTCGTGCACTAGCGTCGAGCCAAAGTCGGTTTGAAGCGTTTTGGGCTGTGTTTCCCAAGTTTGGGACGTGCTGTGATGAAACAATGTGTTCGAAAATTTCTTTCCGAGGACACAAATCGCAGGGCCAGGCGGAACAGTGACATCCATGGCTATCCATTGCGAGTGTAACATGATGAAAGCTTTGCTTCACGCCTTTCGGGAACGATCTCAAGTGGACGCGGCGTTCAAAATCCATGATAAATTGTGCGTATGTAATACATGATCGATGTGAATACACGTTACGCTTGTTGCGAGTTGATAATAAGCTTGGAACCTGTCGCAAAGGCCATGATGCAATGCTGTATTTGCATTGTGTTGTCAATCGTTTGGTGTGCAGTGACGGTTTCATGCTATGTGAATATAGTATGATATACGATGCTAATAAATTATATACAAGGCTATGGTGTTTTATGATGTAGTATGATGTGCTATGCTTTGCTACGCTTGCTGTGCTATGCTGTGCATGCTATTGTGTGGACGTGCAGGTCCTTTGTGAACTTCCTGATCCCGCTGATTCTGCTGATCGTCTGCTACACTCGCATCTTCCTCAAGATCGCCAAGAAGGCCTCCGAGAACCAGAACAACCAGCTGCACAAACGACAGACCTTCAAGCCCGGCAAGGTGGGTGAGGGAGGGAAGAAAGGGGGGGGGTGTTGTGTACATATGTGAACAACCGGGAAAAAGTAAATGTACGTCAATTTTAAGTCACACATTTCAAGTTTGTGTGGCATATACAGCACACGTACAGTTTGTTCATGTCAACCGTAAATCACTGTCAACTAAATTCCAGATGGTGATGGTATTAATTTAAGTAAGTTTAACTAAAATTATTACAGTTACAAATGAGGTCAGACCCGTTGCACTCAGAAGAAAATGAAACCCGCACGTATATGTGCAATTACGTCATTTGTAAACCAGCCTTTGACTCATATTTGGTCTAAAGCACAAACTTTAACCAGGGATATCTATTCTAACCTCTTTCTAAAAAGGCGCTAACCTACACCGACGAACGAAATGTCCGGAAACGCTCATTTACAGTAAAGAGAAATGAAAGAAAGAAAACTTCCGAGCCGTTGAGTTAGTGCCCCATGTGCCCTTGATGATGTAAAACCAGATCAGTGAAAATTGTCCTTTCCCAGAATCCGCTCCTACAGAAGGATCGGTCACCTGCCTCACAAAACACTGACAGCGGGACAAACACGAGCCGAACAGTTGAGAGCTGTGTCAACACGCTGATGTGCTTCTGCCATTTGCTAACCACGGCTGCAAGAGCAGGCGTCTTTTCTTTTCTTTTTTTTTTTTTTTTTTTTCCTTTTTGAATTTCCAATTTATCAGGGCGGATATCAGAAACGGAGGCGAGGCCTAGGGACTGAGACTGTATTGATCGCCCAGCTTTGGGGAGATGCAAACAAGCGCACATGATGACGATTCCCTGCAAATCTCCTTGTCACGCGAGATACAGCTCCCCCCCAAAATGGATCTGAATCTGGTCAGGGTTTGTGGCTGAGCCGGGACTGGATGGCGCGGTGGATAAGGCGTTCTCTTGATCCAGTGCCCCCAGGGTTCAATTCCTTCCCGGGACAGCTACGCTACAGGAGATGCTGTCTTCAGAATCTACATCTTTGCAGATTCTAACCCCCTCTGTGCCTTACGGTTGAAACTTCAAACAGATTTCCCATGTGTGGGCGTATGCACTTGAACAAAAGAAGAAAAAAGAAAAAAATTGAACAGAAAACGCGCGCGAGCGAATTCGGCCATTTCATATCTTTCGTAGAAAAATAGGCTATCGCGTCCCGGTGGAATGGATGAAACAACAACAACAAAATTGATAACAAGAACACTAGTTTTTGTGTTTAATCTCATCAGCTCCAAGTTCCGGTACTTCAAGCCAGTAAACAAAGAAACAGAAGATTGGTCAGCGAAGCGCAGAGGCCACATCGGGGGGTGTTCTAAATCTGAGGAACTACATAGAGTGCTGTGAAACTCGATCATGACACTGTGACACAAATGGAACAGTAAACAGACTGATGATGTGGCTGGAGGAAAAGTCACCGACACGACCATAGAGAGGGGAGAAATCCCTCAAGACCCGAGACCTAAGACGTAATTTCAGAAGAAGGAAAAAAAAGCACCATGGGGATTGATGGATCAGAAAGAAAAACATTAAAAAAAGGAAAACGAAGCTGAAAAAAAGAAAGAAAGAAGCAAACAAGCACAACAATGGTACACTTTTCAAGACTATATCTACACATGGATGAAATTCGACGCAGTTAAACAAAAATAAAAGCGGGGGGGGGGGGGGGGTTCTCAGTCTCAGCCATAATGGACACTTCTTAGGTAGTAAAAAAATAAGATTCAAGTCAAACTAAGACGAATGTATACTGTATATTTTGACAGAGGGGAATCTCCATATATACCCCTCCTCCATTTCCTTCTCCCTGCTCACCTGTATTTCATTCGGTAGGCGAGAATAATGACTGCTGCATTGAGAACTGCACCCTGGCCTCTCTTTCTTACATTTTTTTTTACACTGCAGATAACAAAAAAAAAAGCATTGAGAACCTCTCCTCTCGCGCTGCTGGGTGGCTTTGCTTCTCTCTGATCCTGAAGGATGCTAGATCAGGCATCTCGGGTCACTGCGGGTGCAGAGTTCCAGAATGCTTCGTGCACACGCTTGGACACGCTTGTTCAATCTATGCATACAACACGACATTCCTCACGTTGTGTGATATTCACTATGATTGTCATATCTCGGTCGGACCGATCGATGGGTATGATAATATTATCGTGGAAAACACACCAGTCACGTGTAGTATATATATAATAGATAGATAGATAGATAGATAGATAGATAGATAGATAGATAGATATAGATATAGATGGAACACCATTCACTTTAAAGTGTTATTAATAAACAAGCCACTCTAGATATGTAAGAACACCAGTCACTGCAGACTGCGTAAATTATTATGTACACATGCACAACACACTCAGTGACTGTGGCATGTTAAAACACCAGTCACTGCAGACCGTGTAAAGTTATATAGTACACAGCTAACACCCAGTGACTGTGGGCATGTTAAAAACACCAGTCACTGCAGACCGTGTAAAGTTAGTCATAGTACACACGCTAAACACGCCAGTGACTGTGGACATGTTAAAAACACCAGTCACTGCAGACCGTGTAACAGTTAGTCATAGTACACACGCTAAACACGCCAGTGACTGTGGACATGTTAAAAACACCAGTCACTACAGACGTGTAAAGTTAGTCATAGTACACACGCTAAACACGCCAGTGACTGTGGGCATGTTAAAAACACCAGTCACTGCAGACTGTGTAAAGTTAGTCATAGTACACACGCTAAACACGCCAGTGACTGTGGCATGTTCAAAACACCAGTCACTACAGACCGTGTAAAGTTAGTCATAGTACACACGCTAAACACGCCAGTGACTGTGGACATGTTAAAACACCAGTCACTGCAGACCGTGTAAAGTTAGTCATAGTACACACGCTAAACACGCCAGTGACTGTGGACATGTTAAAAACACCAGTCACTCAGACGTGTAAAGTTAGTCATAGTACACACGCTAAACACGCCAGTGACTGTGGCATGTTAAAAACACCAGTCACTACAGACTGTGTAAAGTCATAGTACACACGCTAAACACGCCAGTGACTGTGGGCATGTTAAAAACACCAGTCACTCAGACGTGTAAAGTTCATAGTACACACGCTAAACACGCCAGTGACTGTGGACATGTTGAAAAACACCAGTCACTGCAGACTGTGTAAAGTTGTCATAGTACACACGCTAAACACGCCAGTGACTGTGGGCATGTTAAAAACACCAGTCACTGCAGACTGTGTAAAGTTAGTCATAGTACACACGCTAAACACGCCAGTGACTGTGGACATGTTAAAAACGCCAGTCACTGCAGACCGTGTAAGTTAGTCATAGTACACACGCTAAACACGCCAGTGACTGTGGTCATGTTAAAAACACCAGTCACTGTAGACATGTTTAAAGTCAGTCATTAAAGACATGATAAGCACATCAGTCACCGTGGGACATTTTCAAAACACCAGTCACTGCAAACCATACCAAAAAATATGTCACTGCGGACTTTATAAAACTAACAGTGACATGCTAGAATGCGAACGTAACTATAGACATACTGAGAACTCCAGTGACTAGAGACATGATGAAAAAAGTTCTAATCTCTGTGGTTTCACTAAAGCACCAATACAACGTGTAGACATGGTAAAAACACTACTCGCTGTAGAATGAAAAATAGGAAAAAAAAAAATACGAAGTCACCATAGACAGGATAAAAACACCAATCACTGAAAACATGGAAAGAACATAAGTCAATGAACACATGGTAAAAACATCAGTCAATAAAGAGGTGACAAGAGAAGCAGTAATTGTAGACATGGAAAACATCAGTCACTGTAGACATGGAAAACATCAGTCACTGTGGACATTGTAAAAACACCAATCACTGTCGACACGGAAAACATTAGTTACTTGTAAACGTAGAAAATACTTGTCACCGTAGACATGGTAAAAACACCAGTCACTGTAAATATGGACAATACCGCTGATTGCAGACATGGTAAAAACACCAGTCATGTAAATATGGACAATACCGCTAATTGCAGACATGGTAAAAACACTAGTCACTGTAAACATGGACAATACCGCTAATTGTATACGTGTAAAAACACCAGTCACAGTAAGCATGGAAAATACCGCTAATTGTAGACGTGGTAAAAACACCGGTCACTGTAAACATCGAAAATACCGCTGATTGTAGACGTGGTAAAAACACCAAGCACTGTGGACATGGTAAAAACACCAGTCACTGTAACCATGAAAAGCACCAGTCAATGTAGACATGGTAAAAACACCAGTCACTGTAACCATGAAAAGCACCAGTCAATGTAGACATGGTAAAAACACCAGTCACTGTAACCATGGAAAATACCGCTAACTGTAGACGTGGCAAAAACACCCATCACTGCGGACATGGTAAAACACCAGTCACAGCAGACATGATAAAACCTCTAGTCAGTGTAGACATAGTACAACATCAGTCGCTGTAAACATGCTAAAAAAAAACGCGAGTCATTGTGCACATGGTAAAAACACCAGTTTATGTAGACGAGCTAAAGAAAAACCAGCAACTATGGACATGGTAAAAAACACGAGTCGCTATCCATATGATTAAAAACACCAGTTTCTGTGGACATGGTAAAAAAAAAAAAAACAGTGACTGTAGACATGGACAACATCAGTCCCTGTAGACATGATAAAAACACCGGTCGCTGTGGGTACGGTAAACATCAGTTACTGTGGGTACGGTAAACATCAGTTACTGTGGTCGTGGTAAATACCAGTCACTTTGAACAGGGCCAACACCAGTCATTGCTAGCATGGTGACAACGCCATGCAGTTACTGTACCCGTGGTAAACACCAGTCATTGCTAGCATGGTGACAACGCCATGCAGTTACTGTACCCGTGGTAAACACCAGTCATTGCTAGCATGGTGACAACGCCATGCAGTTACTGTACCCGTGGTAAACATCAGTCACAGCACACATGAATATAACTTCAGCCACCGTAGACATGGTAGGAACACCACTCACTACAGATACGATAAACCACCAGTCACACCACTCACTACAGATACGATAAACCACCAATCACACCACTCACTACAGATACGATAAACCACCAGTCACCCACTCACTACAGATATGATAAACCACCAGTCACACCACTCACTACAGATATGATAAACCACCAGTCACACCACTCACTACAGATACGATAAACCACCAGTAACACCACTCACTACAGATATGATAAAGCACCAGTCACCAAAAACATGGTAAAACGCCAGTCACTGTTAAAGATTAAGTTAGAAAAAATCCAACAGCTGATGGCTTCAGAAGCAGAACTGTCAGCGGTTCATCATGTCTTGGGTACGGTATGGTCGAATGCGGAGCCCACCCTTCTGGTTCCGCTCCTTGCAATCTTTTTTTAACTCAGTCAGGTACCCATTTCAGCTCGATGGACAGTCAGGGTTTTCAACCCGAAAAAAAAACGACCCTACGAGTGATTCGAACACACTATCGTCAGCTTCACGGACAGGCGCTGTAATCATTCGACCGTGGTAAAAATGGTTGAACGCACCAGTCATTGCATATCTGGTAAAAACACTAATCACCATGGACATGATTGAAAATGCCAGTCGCTGTAAACATAGGAAAAACACCAATTGCTGCGGACAGGGTTTAAATCATCATTTATTGTGTGCATGGTAAAAATGCCAGTCACATGGACATGGTCAGAAATGTCGGTCAATTCAAACTGGGATGAAAATGCTAGTCATTGTGGGCAAGATTGGAAACACTAACCATTATAAGCATGATGAAAACAAAGTCACCGTAAACATGATGAAAACACCGGTCACTGTAAATATGGTGAAAACGCTTGTCGCTGTAAATATGGTAAAGACACTAGTCACTGTATAAATATGGTAAAGACACTAGTCACAGTATAAATATGGTTAAAACACTAGTCACTGTAAATATGGTAAAGACACTAGTCACAGTATAAATATGGTTAAAACACTAGTCACTAAATATGGTTAAAACATTAGTCACAGTATAAATATGGTTAAAACACTAGTCACTGTAAATATGGCTAAAACACTAGTCACAGTATAAATATGGTTTAAACACTAGTCACTGTAAATATGAGAAAACAACAGTCACAGTAAACATGGTTGAAACACCTGTGACTGCAAACATGATTTTTAAAAAAAAAACCAAAATACCAGTTGCTGTTAACATAACAAAGCCAGATAATAGTTAAAAACACTAATCATTGTAAACGTAGCAAAAACACCAGTCATTGTAAAGATGGTAAAAAGGCCTGTCACCTTTGACATGAGTTTTGATCACGTTTATATTACTGCGACCGGTGTTTCGACCATGTCTTCATTACTATGACAGGTGCGCGCTTCTTGTAGACATCATTCTCCCACTACTTTAGACATGAGATTTACAGATAACCAGCAAGTAGTTAAAAGTAAAGAAGAAAGTTTCAGAACTCATAGCGTGGTTTGAGCACATACATTTTGGGACATTTGCAAAAGATGATACATACGATATTCATATAGCAGAGAATTACAGACTGTAGAAGTTGCAAATGTAAAGAGTCATTGTCGAGAGGCTTAGGTTTCAGTACGTGGATGGCGTAGTGATAGACACAGAAAAGCCAGGCAAGTATAAAGATATGAACAGTGTTAAGAGATTACGCGTGAAGAGTGTCTCAACCGAAATTTGAATCTTCAGAGGTCTGGGAAGGGAACATTCGCAGGTACGCGTTAGCACCAAGCACAGGACGACACACCTTAGGAAGTCAGCATCCAGCACCACACGTAAGACTATGATCTGAAACCCACAGGTGAGAAGGAAGAGGGGACGACTCAGAAACACCTGGAAAGGAGACACTAAGGCACAGGTACAGAGAAAAGGATCCAACTAAAGAGAGGCGGAGAAGATAGCTGAGAGTCGAGCCTAGTGGAGAATTTCTGTTGAAAGCTGGGACTCCCTTGGAGACGATGGGCCTGAATGAATCAGTACGAAGGATAGCGTGGGAGTTCCCAAGCTTCAGTAACATTTGATAACCATTTTCTATGTAAAGGGAGTTATTTTCTTACAATGAAAAAAAACGTGATGAATAGTAGTTTTCACATGAAAATGGTAATTATCATAAATGCTGTTGCTCCATAATTGTTCGGGTTTTTTTTTTTTTTTTTTTGCTTTTAATTTTTCGATCTAATATGGAGGTCAAACGTTATAACCATGAAAGCAGTGATAATGATGATAATGACTCTGATAACAGAAAACAATGACTCATTAAAACAAGTATCTACGGGTAACGTGCACGCGTTCCCAAATGTCAGTAATATTCGATGACCATTTGCTATGAAAAGCGAGTTATTTTCCTACAATAAACACGCAGTGATGAATACTAATTTTCACATGAAAATGGTAGCGCATTTGTTGTTGGAAATTCAGAAAAGCAGTGCCATGCAAAGGTGTAGAATTCTGGAATCCGGAAATAGCTGCCAAACGTAACTATTATCACTGCTCGTGGCTCAGTAGAGTCATAAGGTGGTTTCGCTTGCTCATGAATTCTAGACACTATCAAACCCAATGGGAGTGTTCCTACACAAGAGGCACAGCGTCATCGTTTCCTTACTTTTAAAACTATGATTTCTCCCATTTTTGTAATCATGGTTACTGTTGCGATGGAAACAGGTTAATTCTTATTTTTCTAAAGATGGATAAGCTCCCATATACTGCGTGAAACGTGGTGTCTCTCCATCTGTGGCCGCACACCTAGAATTAATGCGGCAAGGCCTTGCTTAGGGAATCGAGAAGTTATAGACTGGCGCAATTGGATTGGATTGAGAATTTTTACTGTGTCTGAAAGTTGATTCTCCTCATTTTCTTTCATATGGCCATCAAAGTGCGAGCCAGGTGGCAAGCAGACAGATTAAAATCGAAGGAATGGGAATATTTTGTGCTCTTGAAACTTACGCAAAGACAGGGTCACGGGTGAGTGCAAAGGCCTGAAATATGTGTCAACAAGGGGAAAGGTCATTTGTTCGAAGATTGTTTGTGATTTCATCGATGAAGTCCACCCCCCCCCCCCCTTCCACACACACAAAAAAGGGGGAGGGGAAGAGTTGGTGGGGAGTTGTTCTTTTGATCATGTATCAGTTTAACATTAAACGCTGGCTCAATGTTATGGTAAGCCTCAAACACTTACATGGATTATACAGCGTTTTAGAGTGTCGGGACTTGCATGGTGTGAGACATAAACACTTCACAGCAGACTCCGTGAAAACCTTGTTCAGAAATGTCCCGCCTGATGCGATTATCTTTGAATTTCTGAAAGAGATTAACATTTCTCATCTGAGCTCAGATTTTTTAACGGAGCAAAGATTTTTAACAAAATTTCCGTTGTGTGTTTAGAAGGTGTGTTTTAAAGGCTTGTATGAATGAGTTGTTTGGGGTTTTTTTAATGTTGACTTGTGAGTTGACTTCTACGCGGTGACAGCCCTGATATGACCCTTTGCGGTTGGATGGGCTTTAAGCAACATGACCTTACCGTACCCTAGTGCAAAAATCCTAATTGCGGCGTGTGGCCTGTGCTGGTGCCTGGTTCGGCGCTGGGTGAGCAGGTTCAGCTGACCAGCACGGGGTCCAGCTCGCTGCCCAAGGCCAAGATCAAGACGCTGAAGATGACCCTGGTGATCGTGGCTGCCTTCATCCTGTTCGGACTGCCCTACTTCGTGGCGGAGATGATCATGTCCTACGGCGACTTCAACGTCCTCAACCCCACGGTGTACGCTCTGCTGGGAGGCGTGGCTCCGGCCAACTCGGCGGCCAACCCTTACATCTTCCTGCTGTTTCTCAAACAACCTGCAGGTGAGCGAGTGACTGTGTGTGTGTGTGTGTGTGTGTGTGGTGTGTGTGTGTGTGTGTGTGTGTGTGTGTGTGTGTGAGTGAGTGAGAGAAAGAGAGAGTACGTGTGTTGGGGTGTGTGTGTGTGTGTGTGTGTTGTGTGTGTGTGTGTGTGTGTGTGTGTGTTGTCTGTCTGTCTGTCTGTCTGCGTCTGTGTGTGTGAGTGAGAGAAAGAGAGAGTACGTGTGTGTGTGTGTGTGTGTGTGTGTGTGTGTGTGTGTGTGTGTGTGTGTGTGTGTGTGTGTGAGTGAGAGAAAGAGAGAGTACGTGGTGTGTGTGTGTGTGTGTGTGTGTGTGTGTGGTGTGTGTGTTTTTGTGTGTGGGGCGCGCGGGGCGCGCATGTGTGTGTGTGTGTGCTGTGCTGTTCAATGGTGCAGTGATGACGTGGGACGGTGCTTACATCCTGATCTTTGTATACTTTCGACTCATTTACAAACAAAAGGGGGCCGGAATAGCTCAGTTGGTAGAGCGCCTGACTCGTAATCTTGGTGATCCTGGGGTTGCGGATTCGAACCTCCGCCGGGGCGTTTCGGTACAGGGGATTTTTCCCTCGGAGTTAACATTGGTTCTGACTCCATTTCCCATACAGTCTTTCGAATGAGACTATAAACCGAGGTTCCGTGTGTGAACGCATGCATAACATCTTGCACACACGTAAAATCCCATCACCAACTTTCGGAAGAGTAGGCCAGTTTGGCCGTTGGTATGGATGACACGTTACACATAGCATGCACCATGCGTGAGAAATGGAAAGAATGAAGGAAGTAAGGAAAATGAGTGATCGATATTGAACGATACTAAATGGATGACACGGGAAACGACTGAATGAAGCGCCAGCTGGCAGCTCTTCAGTCGGCACTACCCAGGTAGGCAGCCCGTTGTGTAAACGAGTGTTGATTGCAAAGCGCTTAGAGCTTGGCCTCTAGCCGAGAATAGGCGCATATAGATATTATTATTTATTATTATTATTATTATTATTATTATTATTTAATTATCAGAGGGGATCAGTAACATTCATCACATTTTGTTTAAAAAGGATAGCAAAAAAATTGTGTCAAAATGTTATTCTGCAAAAGACAGTTTTGAAAAGCTACGGCTGCAGGTATTACGGCAAGGTAATAAAGACATATTTTATAGACATTCTTCTTTTTCTAAAAAAAAAAAAAAAATGTAAGCGATACTGCACGACGTGGCGAAGTAGATAGTGTTGCGGTCTCGCGGCTGGGAGGTCGTAGGTTCGATTCCCATCAGAGTCATTCATTTGTGAGATTTTTCTGCCCCAACCGGTTCATATCTAGAGTCGACTTTGCTATGGGTTCAACTAGAAAGACTGGGACCGTACGGTCGAGTTTTACCTACGTAATGGATACGTTCTCGAGAGGTGTTCAAATTTCTTGACCAACACTGCAGGCGTCTGTCTCTCTCGGTCTGGTTGACGCCGGGAGGTGTTGAGTAAGTAGGCGTAGAGTAGAGCCCTGTCATGCTGTCTCAGACCAGAATGGCAATCCGGAGCCTCATCTTCATCCTCCTAATCTTCATCGACCAGCAAAAGAAAAGTGTCAAAGTCTGTGGCCCTTCATGCCCTTCTCTCATGGCGACCTCAGTTTGGATTTCCTCGCCACTTCTGTGTCCTTGGTAAGTTTCTGTCGGGGTCACCGGTATCGGCGAAATTCATCGAAAACCGTTGTTGAACGGACGTGGTGGCTCCCTTCAGAGGGGTAGCTCACTCACGCTGGCTGCGCGATAACGGAATATTGTCATTAAGGGGCTCAGTGGGAGTTGTCCTGCGTATGTTAGATCAGAACTGGCTCTACCGAACACCACCGAAGTGACTCAGCAGCAGCGCAGTGTCTCCGCTGGTGGGTTGCCTCCTGATGACTTGACACTGACTGCTTCCTGCGAAGTGGCGGTACTGTAGCGGGACAGGCGTGGCTATGGGCGAGGGTATGGAATGAGGGGCAATGGGTGCAATGCCGCTATGATGGTGGTTTGTTGTGCTGTTTTTACAGTGAAGGTCACGTGGCGTCTTACGCAATGATTACGGTGATTTGGTATGCTGTTTACAGTCAGTGAGACCCTGTGGTGCTAAGCACTGTGAACGATGACTAGGCCCACATGTATGATGCAATGCTCACAGTGATTAAGACTGCGTGCTGGAGTGTGCAGTGTTTACAACGCTTAAGTCTACATGCAGTTACTGTCCAATGTATACAGTGATCACGACCACCAGTATGCTGTGCAGCGATTAGCGTAACGCTGGTTATGTGTTGCAGTGGCTTTGGCGGTACATTGTGTTGAGTGGTGGTGACTGCTACTTAGTTTCATGATACGTGTAGGGTGTTCACATCAATGCAATACGAGGATATCGAGTGTTCACATCAATGCAATACGAGGATGTCGAACAGCTAGTGTGATGGGGTGTAGTAATCTCTCTTGTGTATGTCTGATAAATGAATTCATACACTTTCGCAGTTTTAAAGAACCGTAATATGTTTCACTTTCTGATTTTTCTTTTCTTTTTTTTTGAGGGGTGTGGAGGTGAAAGGGTAGTAAAGATGTAGGAGTGCGTATACGTGACATCATGTCAGCCGTGACATCGCCCCTTGCGATTGGCTGGGGTGTGAGCAGCGTGGCGTGAACTGACGCTCAGTCTTTTATTTTTGAAAATGTGATTTACGTTTTATAGTCTTACTTAAGGAGATAAACAAAACAACACGGAAAAAACTGTTCGCATAAGATGCCATCACAGTGTGAGGTTCACACATACGTGGATATATAGTAGTATACTTTATACAGTGCAGTGCACAACAGTAAACTACAATATCGTGCAAAAAACAGATCATACATATGTTTATGAAAATACCTGGATCGTAGTCTAGGAGTAAGAGAGCAATCGGCAGACCGAAAAAACCAATAAACACGCACTTTACAAAAGACCGACAGAAAGGTAGGATGTTAGCAAGCCGAAGAACGTAACTGTGTTAATCTATCATACATTGATTCCAGAGTGCTACAATGAAATAAAATAAAATGAAATGAGATGAAATTAAAAGAAATAAATCACATTAGTAGTATTTACAGAATTTGATTCGTTATGGTCGGAAGGATTGAAATATAGACTGAACGTTATGCGTGTATTGTAAAACACTTTGCATTGTGTTGTACCCACACTGACGCAGCAGCCATGACGGGCACTGACACCCTGTGTTTTGCAGTGTCTACGGGGTCTGAAGCTGTGTCCGATGAGGACGGAGACACACCGTCGTCACCTGGTCTACAGCACCGCCTCCACCAGGTCCGACTACTCCGCCAACTACAGCCGATCCCCCCGCCTCCTCACCTCCCACACCTACGAGATGTCCTCCCTCAAGTGACGTCACCATTCCCCTCTGGCAACGTTGCACGTGCAAGGCCACCGCGGGGCAGCAGACGTACCACGTTCCGCGCGCTCCGCCGGTGTGTTTGTACGTGCGACCTAACAAGATTTGTAGTTTTCTGACGTGTCTTTGAAGGGGTCGGTAACAACACAGAATAAGTCTTCCTCCAGCAGCAGAAGCCGGGAAAGTAGCATTCTGGCATGTGTTCACATGGCAATATAACACGGGGTAAATTAGCTTTCTGGCATGTGTTCACAGAGCAATATAACACAGGAAAAGTAGCTTTCTGGCATGTTTTTCACATGGCAATATAACACGGGGTAAATTAGCTTTCTGGCATGTGTTCATAGAGCAATATAACACAGGAAAAGTAGCTTTCTGGCATGTGTCACAGGGCAATATAACACGGGGTAAATTAGATTTCTGGCATGTGTTTACAGAGCAATATAACACAGGAAAAGTAGCATTCTGGCATGTGTTCACATGGCAATATAACACGGGGTAAATTACTTTCTGGCATGTGTTCTCAGAGCAAATAACACAGAAAAGTAGCTTTCTGGCATGTGTTCACATGGCAATATAACACGGGGTAAATTAGCTTCTGCATGTGTTCACAGAGCAATATAACACGGGAAAAAGTAGCTTTCTGGCATGTGTTCGCATGGCAATATAACACGGGTAAATTAGATTTCTGGCATGTGTTCACAGAGCAATATAGCACCGAAAAAGTAGTTTTCTGCCATGTGTTCACAGAGCAATATAACATAGAAAAGTCAGCTTTCTGACATGGGGTTCACAGAGCAATATAACACAGGGAAAGTACCTTTGTTATGTGTACAGTGCAATATAGCACAGAAAAAGTAGCCTTCTGACATACACAAAGCAATATAATGCAGGAAAAGTACCTTTGTGGCGTACCTTTGGGCGTGTGTTCACAGAGCAACATCACCCAGAAAAAAAATAGCTTTCTGGCATGTGTTTACAAGGCAACATAACACAGGATAGAATAGATTTCTTACACGTCTTCACAGAAAAACGCAACACAGGATAGGTATCTGACATGTGTTCACAGAGTAATATGACACAGGATACGTAATTTCTGGCACGTGTACACAGAGCAATGCAACACAGGACAGGTAGATTTCTTACCTGTTTTCACAGAGCAACATAACACAGGACAGGTAATACCTGACATGTGTTCACAGAGCAGTATAGCGTCAGTTACGCAGATATCTGACTTACAGTTGAAATGTAACAAGTTCAAGCGAGCAAGACAAGGCACCATACTCATTTCCGACGAGCAAAAGATCCTCATATAGCGATTGTACATAAGCTACATGATGGAAGACATGTATTTAAAAAGTTCTTCTCCTATGGGTGACAGATGCAGAGCTGAAAGCCATTTCGGAACAGCAACTGATACAGATTTCTGACGTGTAATAGCTTCATGTTTATGTAAACACTATTAGACCAGGAATCGTCGTCTTTGGACATGCAGTTGGTGTTGGTAGCTGACATCACAAAGACAGGACTGATGCCTCTTCCTTACTGGTCACAGCTGTTCGAAGTGTTCGCCATGAGGTCTTCACACTCTGTGAAGAACTCGTTCTGAAATGGTCCAGGCGAAGTGATTTTGTTTCCAGCTTCTGAGAGAAATGAACGCTTACACTGGACTTCTCTGAGAGAAATGAATGCTTTACATTGGACTTGATTGAGATGTCGACTGAAAATAACATGTGTTGAGGTTTTAATTTCAGAAATCGTGTTTGTCTGGGTTTTTTTGTTTTGTGTGTGTGTGTGTGTGTGTGTGTGTGTGTGTGTGTGTGTGTGTGTGTGTGTGCCGCGCGTGGTGGTGCGTGGTGTGTGTGTGTGTGTGTGTGTGTGTGTGTGTGTGTGTGTGTGTGTGTGTGTGTGTGTTCCTTGATTTCTACTTAATTTGCACATAGTCCTACTCGATTAGCTACACGATAATATGATTTCCATTCGATGTCTTTTCACTGATTCACCTCAGGTAAGAAACGGATATTAAGTAAGAGTGGTTGAGAACTCTTCATTTCACCGTTTTCTAATGGCGCAGTGGGTCACGTGATCGTCAGAAGACGATTTGACAAAGTAAGTGTTCGAGACTTTATCAGGTCGAGAAAAAAGAAAAGAAAGTCGTCGAATTGTGGACGTCATCTTGGATGAAAGCACGATTTCTTCGTTTCTTAGCCCCAATGGATCATTTCCAGGGTCGATGAGTATGCTGTGGGCTGAACAATTGAAGACTGGAACCACACTGTTACGTTTCATCCACTTAACAGATGCATCTGAGAGTGTAAATCAAATGTCCGGACCAGCACTGCAGATGTCTGTATTGAGTCTAATTTATGCCCGGCTGTACTATTGTAAGAGTCAGTTGTCCTGTCTTGTTTCGTATGTCTACCTTCACGTTAATTATCGTCTAGTCTTGTAGCTATGTCCCTGTCTTCTACTTGTCAAGTCTGACAGCGTGATAAACTGCGATGAGCGGAAGTTAAGAGCATGTAGTAAACCTAATCCGGCGCGCTAACTTAGGGGTATAATTTAAAAGTCTACCACCACCTCACCCCCAGTGTGCTTGAAATAAGTGCAGTTGTCTACATGACGAATGTGCAAATGAATTCAGAACCTTTTTGTGCTTAACATTGTCTTCCACATTGGAAAACATTCATTTTACAGCAACGAGATGAGCATTTGTGTACGCGATAATTGTTATTTCGGCTTCAAAAAAAAATGATATAAACAGGTAAGGCTGCTAAATATCACATTGAACGTCATGGTCATTATTTTACATGATTTGCTGCTAACAGTGTGCAGATGAGTGTTGTGTTTAAGTCAGTCAGCACGGAAGCTCACATGAACACGAACACACACACACACACACACACACACACACACACACACACACACACACACACACACGCGCGCGCGCGCGCGCGCGCGCGCGCACACGCACGCACGCACGTGCGCCCACACACAAAATACATACATATGTGCGTGCGCGCACGCACACACACGCGCGCATACACACACACACACACACACACACACACACACACACACACACACACACACACACACACATACCGCGCGCGTCCGCACACGAACAGTATGCTCAGGCAGAATGTGTGTGCTGTTAAGCAGTGCAAAAGGTGCACAGTAGTGTGTGTCTGTCTGTCTGTGAGCGTGTATGTGTATGTCTTTCTGTCTGTCTGTGTCTGTCTGGTGTGTGTGTGTGTGTGTGCATGCGTGCGCGTGTGTGTGTGTGTGTGTGTGTGTGTGTGTGTGTGTGTGTGTGTGTGTGTGTGTGTTCGATTTAATATCTATCCACATAAAGCGATTTTAAACAAAATTGTCTAATTACCAGCAATAAAGGTTAAAACAATAATACTATTAATGAAATGGACAAAACAAATTATTATAATAATAATAATATAATAATAATGAATATTTGTATAGCGCCTATTCTCGACTAGAGACCAAGCTCTAAGCGCTTTACAATCAATACTCGTTTACACAACGGGCTGCCTACCTGGGTAGTGCCGACTGAAGAGCTGCCAGCTGGCGCTTCATTCAGTCGTTTCCCGTGTCATCCAGTCAATATCGTTCAATATCGTCACTCAATTTCCTTACTTCTTTCATTCTTTCCATTTCTCACGCAGGGTGCATGCTTATGTGTAACCTGTCACCCATACCAACGGCCAAACTGGCCTTCTCTTCCGAAAGTTGGTGATGGGATTCTTACGTGTGTGCAAGATATTATGCGTGCGTTCACACACGGAACCTCGGTTTATAGTCTCATTCGAAGGACTGTATGGGAAACGGAGTCAGAACCAATGTTAACTCCGAGGGAAAAATCCCCCTGTAGCGAAACGCCCCGGCTGAGATTCTAACCCGCAACCCCAGAATCACCAAGATTACGAGTCCGGCGCTCTACCAACTGAACTATTCCGGCTCCCGGCTTCCGGCTTATGCAAAGAACAGAGAAATAAGACTATAGCAACAGTTGACTATCCTGTTTACAGGACAGAAATAAGGAAGATAATGTAATAAAAAAGCCATTTTGAACGTGTGGCAAGTTCATTAAAACCTGTTCTTTAAATGAATTAGACAGCACATGCAAAAGAGATCTCGCTGTTCACAACGAAATGGTGTGTGAGCATGTTCTAATAATTTCGAATGCACGCTGTATTTTCGCAAAACTTTGTCTTTAGAACAAATTTTTCAAGCTATAAATAAAATTTAAAAAATTAAATCATTGAATGAAATGAACAAAAGCAAGAAAAGTTATTGAGTAGACCAGTATTTGATAAGCGGATTGAATGAGCACACAAAAAAGAACCGGAGTCTTGCCGTTCTTTCCTGAAATGTTTCCAGGGTCTTTCAATGAAATACAGAGTGAATCTAATCCGCCTGTATGCTTTGCTTCTCGCTTCGCCGCTCTGTCACTCCTTTCATTAAAATGGGTCTCAGTGTGAAAAGAAATCCGATAGAAAAAAATCCCAATGGTTCTTAAAATCTAGAAATGTGTTTAGGGGATTAAGTTCATTAATCAGATCTTGTCTTTTCTTGAGATTTGATTCGCTTGAAGTGAATTACAGTGATTTTGAAGTGTGTGTGTGTGTGTGTGTGTGTGTGTGTGTGTGTGTGTGTGTGTGTGTGTGTGTGTGTTTTGCGTGCGTGCGTGCGTGTGTATCTGTGTGCGTATGCTTATATGGTATTTCATGGTATTTCACTTAGCTTCAGTCTTCGGAGGACGCTTACTATGAAATCAAATTCACAGAAGGCAAAAGTCACCGACGGACAAGTAGTAACGTAGCTTTGTCTTGAAAAGTTGAATCCTTATGGATCAGCTATTTTGTCTAGATATCGTGATGTATGATAAGTCTGGACTCATACTTTTAAAGTAGCCTACATAGAGCATCCAGTCTTTGTGTTTTTCATTGAAATCAAGTGAACTAATCTCTAAACCTTTTTCTCTCGGGCAAAATTGCATGTAAAAGCGAAGTACTACTTATTGAATGCACAACACAAAACGGACCGGTGAATTTTCGACAAATATATCAGATCCTTGAGGCTGTCGGCAGCAGAATGACGGCATGAAGTATGAAGTATGAAATGCAGTAATGGGGGAAGTAGGTGCGGTTTGGAAACAGAGAACAGGAGCAGGGTATGAATGAACGAGAGGGACAACAGAGTTGGGGGTGGGGTGTAAATTAAGGTGCGGAGGGGGATGGGGGGGGGGAGGAGGAACAAGTAATGCAGGATATAGGTAGTGTGAAGAGTGGTTGGTGGAGAGGAGAGAAAGACAGAGAAAGGGGCATACAGAAAGAGGAGGGGAGGAGGAACAATAATGCAGGATATAGGTAGTGTGAAGAGTGGTTGGTGGAGAGGAGAGAAAGACAGAGAAAGGGGCATACAGAAAGAGACGCCCTTTGTTTGTTTTGGTGGTTTGTTTGCTTCTTTTTGTATATTTTTTTATGGTCATTGATACCCTGTGCCCGGAGTATGTGTTGAGCTTGAGAGGACACAAATACATTCAGCATTAAACGCCGACAATTTTTGTTCTTTTTATTTCCACGTAAAATCTTCAGAGCATCCTCAAAGAAAGTTCTTATTTGTGGGAAAGAAGACTGGCAGTCAAGAAATCATTTTGATCTGAGGTAACGTTGGCGGTCACGGATCATTGTCATATGTGTCGATGGAGGGTTTTTTTTTCTAGAATAAATATTAGACTTCCTGAAAACACTGCTATCTCGCGTCTCGGACGGGAAACCCATTGGGGTAATTGGTTTCTAACTGGGCGAGTCTGACTTCCCCTTGGATAACTCTTAGGAAGCCATTTACTCCAGCATCATTTTGTAATGGTAGAGAGAAGTCGGGGCCAGATTAAGTGCTTTTTGTCTGGATCGCGAATGCATCGTTTGTTTGATGGCGGATGGCGTAGTCGCAATGAAGCACTTAACGTGTTTTGCGATCCGCTTGTGAGCAGTATTTTTGATGACGTATCTCTAGCCACGACTCTCCCAGTCCCCCCCCCCCCCCCCTTCACCCGTCTTCTTCCCCATTCAGTCACACACACACCACACACACTCACACACACACGCGCTCGCGCGCGCGCGCGCACGCACGCACGCACGCACACGCACACACACACACACACACACACACACACACACACACACATACACACACACATGCAAACGTTCACACACATGCGTGATCATTTGCACACCCACTCAGCGGAAAATGTATCCCCTGTGAACACACGGACATTTTGTAGTGAATGTTTGGACGTTATGTCAGGAGAGAGTGAGTCGTATGCGTCACTCACTGGAGCAGAAAATAAAACGGCCATGTGTGAATACCTCGCGTTTACAGTAATGATTACCTACATTGGTGTCCACTTCTAGCTTAATTAACATGCACCCCAAGAACTTGCACGACTGGAAATTCAAAGCAATTAGCGTTTTCTTCATGTCCCTCCCTTTCCTTGTCTGTCTGTCCCTCTCTCTCCGCTCACTCCTCCTCTCCTGCACACCCACTCCCTCTCCCTGTCCCCTCCCTCCTTTTCTCTTTGTAAAGGAACAAAGTTTAGAAAAAAAGAAGGGGTTATTTACCGCCAAGGACATAGACAAACAAAGTACAGGACAAGACACAATGCACTTCGACCTCTTGGCTCTTCTTCAGGCAAAACCAAATGACGTTTTAGGACAGTGAAAACGAAGAACGAGAAACCACTCACGGTTTCTCATGTTCGCCGCACGACCAAAATGGCCGCTGGACGGAAACGAGGCCAGAGAGTGAGAATGAGAAGTGGGTTACAGCGTTCACAGGAGTTTTGCAGCTGTTTCCGTATCACTACTTCTGACTCCATATTTTCTTTCCTCCCGGATCTGGGTTTTTTTTTCCTTCACCCGTCTGTGCTGCGATAGAGCAGCCTGCCCAGGGAACTGACCTTGATTGGCAGCTGTAGTGACTGACCCTTTCTCACCCACCCCCACCCCCGCCCCCACACCCCTTACCCTTTTAACATATATTTTTTCAAATAAATTCTGCAAAATGTTCTAGTCTATCATTGAGAGACCGGAGTAACTCTGTTGTTAGAGCTGGGTTCGCTAGTTCGAATCTCCGCTGGGCCGTTTCAATGGAAGGAAAATTTTCCGCCGAGTTCTGACTCCATTTTCCGAAAAATCCGTCAAATGAGACTGTAAACCGAAGTTAAGCGTGTGAACGCACGCATAACATCTTGCACATACATAATATCTCTTCTCCAACTTCCAGAAGAGAAGGTCAGTTTGACGTTTGGAGTGCATGGTACGTATGCACAAAACATGTGCTGCGTGAAAAACAGAAGGAAGGAATGAAAACCTGGATGGCTGACATTGGACTGAATGACAGGGAAAACGAACACTGGCGCCAGTAGACAACCCTTCAGTCGGCCCTACTCAGGTAGACAGCCCGTCGTGTAGGCTGAACGAGAACGCGGATTGTTCAGCGCGTAGAACTTGTTCTCAGCACTCTGAAATATGTACACTAATCTCACCGAATGTTCAACACACACCGACTCTTTGCCCAGCATCACTTGTGGTTGAAGAGATTCAGCTCCACTTTTGATCTTCTACACCTCTGCCTCCGCCGTAATCCTCCCCCCCCCCCCCCCCCCCCCCCCCCCCCCCCCCCCCGCCACCTGTTTTCTCATTCCGTCTTTCATTGCCTGCTTCTGTTCTGTGTTTCGCACTGCCCTCACTTCTCTGCTTTTCAAGAGGATCATTCTGCCGTTGGCAGTCATCTGGGGAGAAGTGATTTGTGCTTTTTGATATGCGTTGACTGGGACGTCTACAGAAGACATGTTTGTTGAAATTCACGTCTGTTTTGCCTTGCGTATTAAGTAAGTGTTATTTTGCGTCTTGTTTCGTATGTTCATTTATATTTTACTTTGTTTCCATTAATGCTGCCGTCTGTTTCAGTCTCTGATTTCAATCATGAAAATGTTAATGGTTGGTACTACTGGAATTCAACAGACAAAACTGCTTGGAAAACGTCGGGTCTATGTTGTGTACATCTGCAGACGGAAAATTGTGAATTATGAAGATTTTACTGTCATTTTTTTCAATGATTTTGTCAGCTCAATTTCAATAGGTGTCGTCAATCGAATAAATTCGTGAAAAAGAAACATTAGGAAAAAAATCAGATGACAAAAAGCTATAATCATGATGTTCCCAGTGCATTAAGAATACTTGGTAGTGTGCATAAAGGTTCAAAACCCTGTATTTTTGTCATTTAATGATTGTAGACCAAAAACTTGTTCACAGTGGATAAAGAAAAATAACAGATATTGAGTTGAATAGTCAGTCAACAAAATTCACAAACTCAAAGATGTTGGATTTAGATGGTTACAAATGATACTCATTCACATAATCATTGCCACAAACATTACACTAAATGCAATGGATATTTCTGACTCCGTTAATTCCAGACTCTGAATTGGTGCAAGAGATTGTGTTGTACCTTTTCTGTGGGACTGCGAACGAATAGGAGCTACTGGGTGAGTTTAGAAAAACAGTATACAGAAAAATGTGCCAGCGCATTCAGTGTTAAAATATCATGTGATCTGGTAGTCCTTGATGTGAATGAACGTTTGAAAGTAGACATTAAATTTCATTATCATGCTTGCAAAGTTGCACTACATGGATACAAAATGAAAGACATACTGTCAAAATATTTCAAAAGATGCCGCTGAATAGATCTAAGATTGAACAATAAATGTGGAAATTGGAAACACATTGATAAATTTGATACACATTGGAACCAATAACAACCAATGTTTCTTGATATGTAATATAATTCAGAAAAGTTATTTTTGATGCTGAGCGCATCTCTTCCGTTTATTCAAAAATAGCAGGTATTCATTTGATATTCTTGTTCCCATCAAATGCCAAAATAAGAAAGTGTTTGTGATGATGCCTGCAAATATTCCATACGGCAGTGTCTTTGAACGATAGTAATACAGAATGAAGTCTACTGAATGGATACGTGTTCATGTTCAATTTGTGCAATTTAGTATGATTTTTTTAAATTATTTTCACAAAAGCCATTGAAGAAACAGCATGGAAATGAATTCCCTGAGGATTCCAGCTGTTGACACAACCTCCAACAAAAGAGAAAGAACTATCTGGTATCATTTCGAAAACGCTTACCATTTTGATGTATATTTATCACAGCTGAGTCGTATTGAACACATTGTCACTATTATCTACATTTCGGGTGAAAAGAATAAACGAATGGATGATGCCTGTAGCGTATCCCAGTCGTGTCAATCTTAAAAGTATCTATAGATTAGTCATTATGCAATAAATTTGCTGCTGTATGTACGTTGTAATTCATATAATTGTAATCGTTGTTGTTTGAAAGACAATTTTTTCTCCATTCGATGAAGGTCCAGAAATGGTTGTGTGGTCGGCTTGGTTAGCATGCAACCGTGGACGTTGTTTTCAGTATCAGAAAGTAATGGGCCTGCTGTTTGAGAGATATGGTGGCAAATTCAGAGGCAAGGTAATTGTTGTGTCATTGTCGGCACTTAGTCAACCAAAGAAAAAGGACAAATCAGATGCAAACAAAATATCAAGTATCGGAGGAGAGGTTAAGGTGAGGGGCCTTCATACTATCTTTGACCAGAGATGTAGAGGGGAGGAAAGGTATCTTCACCTTTGTCCAGGCAGTGTCCCATTGCGCATGTTGAAGTCATTACCCACTTCCTGTTGACCTGATTGCCTCTTTGTCCACGAGTTTGCTGCCTCTTCATCACACTTCGCCACTGAAAGTGTCAAACTGTCAAGCTAGAAGCACACGGCTGAGTTTCACTCTCAAGCAAAGCTAGGTGCAGGCAATGGGCCGCCCTTGTTGAACTGCGGACATGAAGTATCTGGCATACAGTGGTTACTTTAAAGGGCGCCCCAGCCAGTTGGACAGTTCTCTCGTAGAATATGGTGAGTGTGGTCACGTTCTCCTATGTTTTGTTCTGGAAACTCTTTTAACGGCTGTTTATCGTCACAATTTATCGCATGTCAGCTTTTGTTTTTACTTTTAAGTTGGACTAGTTGGTGAGAATTGTACATTCTCTCATGAGTAGACAATAGGTGTTTATTCTGCAGGGTCTGTTTGCCTATTTGACTCTGTGTGTGTGTGTGTGTGTGTGTGTGTTGTGTGTGTGTGGTGTGTGTGTGTGGTGTGTGTGTGTGTGTGTGTGTGCGTGTATGTGTGTGTGTGTGCGCGTGTGTGTGTGCGTGTGTGTGTGTGTGTATGTGTGTGTGGATACATTTAACCTTTTTTTTAATTGATTCTGTTATCTTTTTACCTTGGTTCGATGAATTAAGAGGAAGGTCAGGTGCTCGGCTTACCGATCAACTCTGATCGATTGGAAAGATGTCAGCAGTTCAGCCACCATGTCGTAAACTGTTCGTGCTTTTTCTTCTTTCTTTTTTTTTTTAAACGACGTGGTCTTTTTTAGGGTCTGGTCTTTTTGCACGTGCGAATTTGACAGTCCTTAGAACGCCTGTCCTGTCGGATGGACTGTAATGAAAAAGCACTATAGTGCCCAGACATGGTTTGCAGCCTGCACGACCAAACGGGACTCGGGTCCAAGTGAACAGCGGAAAAGCCAGGCGAGATATTGATCCTCTGCCCTCTGCCATCTCTGGCCCGACGTTCAGTGTCGGGGGGCACGTCTCAAGACACACAGCCGTTGAGATTTGTCTGACCTGTCTTCGCTGCATATTCGTCGCTTGTCTGCGGTGCTAACCCTATCCCCAAACCTCTGCTGATCGTTACGGCTGAATATGAACAAGATGCAAAGCATATAAACGTACTCCCGGTTTATCTTGAATACAAGTACTTTCTGAGATATTCCATAAAGAAGAAAACCCGTTTGGGGCCGTTATAGCCGTTAGTAACGGCTGTTCTGGTAAAATGAAACATCGGGCATTATCAGTGACCCATCATGAACATACGTACAAATTGTCAAAAAGATCGGTCTAGAAGTTTTGTCTGGAGCGAGTGGAACACATTTTGACCGCGGACAGACACACAGACACGCAGACACATAGACAGCATTTGTTTGTTCCCATTGTAAAGTACTCCCTGTTCTATAAGAACTGGGAGTACAAAAACTAACATCCAAATAGTAGACTTACACCGATTTCTTCTCACTGGAGAAAAAAAAAAAGTATATTTGTGCTGTAATGTATGTGGTTGGTATATATATAAATATATATAATATAAAAGAGAGAGAGAGAGAGAGAGAGAGAGAGAGAGAGAGAGAGAGAGAGAGAGAGAGAGAGAGAGATGTATATACATATATGTAGAGACAGACAGACAGGCAGACAGAGATGCCAGAGGGGAGGGGATTGCGAGCCTTAATTTCACCAACTGGGATGGGCTACACGATGCTGGTAAGGTGGGGTTTGGTTTTTTCTTTCACTATGTAAACGATGAACAAGTAATGGCAGGTGTGATCTAGCATATGTCCCAAGCTACTCGGTACTATTCATTTGCTAGATTTCCCCGACCGCCACTTATCTTCTTTGTGTAACTCAGGCTGCTGTTGTTTTTTTCCCTCTACAATTCCTCAAGCTTCTTCTTATTGTCCATATCCTCCAGGCTGTTTTCTTCCATGTATGTTTCATGCTATTTTGCTATCCTCCATATGTACATCAGGTTGATGTTTATCTTTTTATATGTCCTAGGCTTCTGTGTATCGTCTATATATCCCAGACTGTTGTTCATCCTTCTTATATGTCTCAGGCGTTTTTCATTGTCCGTATCTTCCAAGCTATTTTTTTAATACATATTTTATTACAAAACTTAAGAACAAGTTACAAGTAAGGAATACAAAACGCAAAGGCATAC
This sequence comes from Conus ventricosus, assembly GCA_018398815.1. NCBI lineage: Eukaryota > Metazoa > Mollusca > Gastropoda > Neogastropoda > Conidae > Conus > Conus ventricosus. Next base: position 67,331,126 of record CM031608.1, read on the forward strand.
TTATCGCAGTAAGACAATAATGACAACAGCAAAACATACATCATCATCATAATCATCATTATCACCATCATCGACATCAACATCATCACCTTGCTACTACTGTGAGTACCGATACCATCATTAGCACTACTACTACCACCACAACTTCCACTGTCATTACTTCTACTACCATCAAAGTGATAACGGTCACTTAATAAGTACTGTATGCGGGTTTTTTTAATCTAATCATAGACACATATAAACTCTTCCAAGCTATTAATCTTCCATATATGTCCGAGGCTTCTCTTTATTGTTCGTATGTCTTGGACTATCATTTATTTTCCTTATAGATCCCAGGCTTTTGATTATCATCCGCATCTCCCAGGCTGTTGTTTATCTTTCTTGTGTGTGCCAAGTTTTTGATTAACTCCCTTACATGCCCCAGGCTTCTGTTTTACGTTCATATCACGAGGACCGTCGTTTATTTGGAAAGTATATACAGGTATCTGTTTATCTCCTCCTGTCTAGCCTGTTGTTTAAAGTTCATAATTATGTCCAACGCTGCGGTTTATATCCCATGAGTCCCAGACGGCTTTTTTTTTTTTTTTTTTTTTTTTTGTCGTCGTTGTTGTCTCAGACTGTTGTTTACACTCCATGCGTCCCGAGCTGTTGTTTATTTTCCATGTTTGTCGAAGTCTGTGGTGATCTCTCACTTGTTAACATTTAGTTTTTGTCTTACCTGTAAGTCCCATTCTGCTGTTGGAGTTCCCGGCTATTCATCTTTCGTATGTGTCTCTGGTTGCCGTTTTCCGTTCGTATATGTCCTAGGCTGATCTTTATCTTGCGTACATCTCCCCAGTGGGTTGTTGTTGTTGTTGTTGTTGTTGTTGTTGTTGTTGTTGTTGTTGTTGTTGTTCTTGTTGTTATCTTGCGTACATGACCCAGGCTGCTTTTGATGTTACGTGTATGCCCAGGTTGCTGTTTATCTTGCATGCATATCCCAGGTTGCTGTTCATGTTGCATTTACGTCCTAAGCTAGTATCAATCTTAAGTATATGTCGTAGGTTGCTGTTTATCTTGCGTACATCTCCTTCCCAAGCTGCTGTTTATCTCGCGTATGTGTCCCAAGCTGCTGTTTATCTTAGGTATATGTCACAGGCTAGTGTTTCATCATGCGTACTTCTCTCAGGCTGCTCGTTATTTTTGTGCATATGTCCCACGTTGCTGTCTATCTTATGTTCATGTCACAGGCTGCTGTTTCTGTCGTGTGCATCTCCCATGCTGCCGTGTATCTTGTGTATATATCCCAGGTGTTGTTCACCTTCTTTATATGCCCCATGCTGCCGTGTATCTTGTGTATATATCCCAGGTGTTGTTCACCTTCTTTATATGCCCCATGCTGCCGTGTATCTTGTGTATATATCCCAGGTGTTGTTCACCTTCTTTATATGCCCCATGCTGCCGTGTATCTTGTGTATATATCCCAGGTGTTGTTCACCTTCTTTATATGCCCCAGGCTGCTACTCATCTTGTGTATATGTCCCAGGCCGCTGTTTATCATGAGATGTACCCAGGCCGCTGTTTATCATTATTATATACCCAGGCTGCTGTTTATCGTGTGTATATACCCTTGGCTGCTGTTTATCTTTGTGTGTCTCCCAGGCTGCTGTCTATCTCGCGTGTAAGTCACAGACTGCTTTGTATCATTCCTAGATGTCCCATGCTGTTTTTATCCTAGCTGTAAGTTCCAGGCCTCTGTTTATCTTGCGTACGTGTCTCAGGCTTCTTTTTAGTTGCGCATATGCACTACCGAATGTTTTTTCTTCTCCCCCTCTCCTTCGGGGAAAAACACTTTACTAAATCACATCAAACAATTTATAAACAGATTTTATACATGTATCTCTCTTTACACTGAGAGATAAACTAATTCATTCAAGATTCTGTAAAATCATGGCCTTCACATTACATTAGCCCAAGATCCAGACCAGGAGAATAAATAACTCCTGTAATCATTGATGCCATGCCTGCATCAAATATAAGACTCTCTCCATACTGTCATGATTCCCTGTCTCTCTCAGACATCGTATCGCCCCCTTGAATTCTCCCGTCACTGGAGATATGAGTTCCGACTCCTCTCCCTTGAATTCTCATGTCACTGGAGAGATGATGAGTTCCAACTCCTCTCCCTGGAGTCTTTAATTGCTGGGGCTGAACTACCGGTATGTTCCCCACACCATGGCCACCTTTAACCACCTCACGGGGTGAAGGGTGAAGGGCTGAAACACGAATAAGGTTCGTGTAAATAACCTGCTTCTTAATTCAACATATGAATTCTTTCTTTCTCTTTTCTTTAGGTTTTCCCCTGTAGCTTTCCCAACTATCTATGTCATGTGACGTAGCCTCACATCAAGGCATGTGACGCTCCATCACATGTAGTTTAGTGATATGAATCATTTCCCCATGCCACAACTAAAAAAGGAAGAATATTTATGTGGCTTGACTAGTGTAGCGGGCGTCCCCAAATAATGGTGAGAATGACTCATTAACAGAAAGAAGGGTGGTCATTGGGTGAAAGTGACCACTGAGAGATAGTTTAATAAGGGCTCGTAAGGTGCTGGTCATGTGTTTTGAACACTGAGTATGCACTCACTAGGAGGAGGGAGGAAAGAATCAGTTTTAGCCCAGCAGATGGCCTAGAGACTCGAACCTGTCAGGACGCTGGTCCTCACTGCTGACCAGTCATTACCAGGTGAGCCATAGATAGTTGGGGAAAGCTACAGGGGAAAACCTAAAGAAAAGAGAAAGAAAGAATTCATGATTAAATTGGGAAGCAGGTTACTTACACGAACCTTATTCGTGTTTCAGCCCTTCGCCCTTCACCCTTCACTTTTCACCCCGTGAGGTGGTTAAAGATGGCCATGGTGTGGGGAACACACCGGTAGTTCAGCCCCAGCAATTAAAGACTCCAGGGAGAGGAGTTGGAACTCATCATCTCTCCAGTGACGGGAGAATTCAAGGGAGAGGAGTCGGAACTCATATCTCCAGTGACGGGAGAATTCAAGGGGGCGATACGATGTCTGAGAGAGACAGGGAATCATGACAGTATGGAGAGAGTCTTACATCTGATGCAGGCATGGCATCAATGATTACAGGAGTTATTTATTCTCCTGGTCTGGATCTTGGGTTAATGTGATGTGAAGGCCATGACTTTATAGAATCTTGAATTAATTAGTTTATCTCTCAGTGTAAAGAGAGATACATGTATAAAATCTGTTTATAAATTGTTTGTTGTGATTTAGTAAAGTGTTTTCCCCGAAGGAGAGGGGGAGAAGAAAAAACATTCGGTAGTGCGCCTTTTGGTTGATTGGAAAGATTGCGTGTGCGTATGGAGTAAATGCTGTCATGAATGCGTGTGTGCAAAAGTGACAGTGTGACAATCTTGCGTACGTCGCTTCTAGGCTATCTTTTTGAATTGGCTATATGCCTTGGTTGCTGTTAGCGCTTGCTTCTTATTTTCCTCGTTGCCGGTATTAGTTTCAGCTCCTCTAGTCCTGCCTTTTTCCCTTAATGCCTAGGGTTGTGTTTATCTCCTTCATATGTTCCCAGGCTTTTTCCTGTATGTTCCAGGAGGTGTTTATATCTTTCCGAACTGTGTTCTTTGAACAACCTTGTGTATCTATCTTGTGTTATTTTCACACGAAGGTGTTTAGTACTCTTATATCCCGAGACCGTATTTGTATCCTCTGTCTAACCGTCTTTTTTGTAGTTTCATAACATGTCCAGGCTACTTTTACTTTTACTACACAGCTCTCTCCACGCGGTACGGTGTTATACTTCTTTCCATGCCGCATTTGTTCCTCTCCACGTGTCTAACCGTTTTTTTGTTCCACATGTCCAGCTATGCATTACCTTTACTCCAAGCTTGTTTATCTCACACCTTCACATGTCGCAAGATTATGTTTTCCCCATGTCCCAGCGTTGTTTTCTCAACGTATCCCAGGCTGTTGTTTATCTCCCACATGCCCAGCTGTTTATCTCTCGCATGTACCAAGCTGTTGTTTATCTCCCACGATGTCCCAAGCTGTTGTTTCTTCTCCCACAGTGCCCAGCCTATGTTTTATCTCACACATGTTCCAGTTGTTTATCTCCCACATGTCCCATCTGTTTATCTCCACATGTTCCAGCCTGTTTTATCTCCCACGTGCCCCAGGCCTTTTTCTTCTCCCACGTCCCAGCCTATTATTTATCTCCCACATGTCCAGTGTGTTTATCTCCCACAACTGTCCCAGCCTGTTATTTATCTCCCACATGTCCCAGCCTGTTGTTTATCTCCCACGTGCCCCAGGCTGTTGTTTATCTCTCACGTGCCCCAGGCTGTTGTTTATCTCCCACGTGCCCCAACCTGTTGCTTATCTCCCACGTGCCCCACATGTTCCAGCCTATTTATCTTCCACATGTCCCAGCCTGTTGTTTATCTCCCACGTGTCCCAGGCTATTGTTTATTTCTCGCATGTTTAAAGCTATTGTTTATCTCCCACATGTCCGAAGCTGTCATTTCTTATCACTCACTTGTGCCAGGCTATTGTTTGTCTCCCCGTGTTGTAAGCGGCTGTTTATCTCCCACGTGTCCCAAACAATTGTTTACATCCGAGATGCTTCCTGGTTGTTGTTTATCTCCCCTATGTCCTAAGAGGTTATCTCCCTCGTGGCCCAAGCGGTTGTTTTCATTAGACATGTCCCAGATTGTTGTTTATTTCGCATATGTTCCGGGCGATTGTTTGTCTTGAACATGTTCCAAAGGGTCGTTTATCTCCCGCATGCCGCTGTGTAAAGCTCACCCGCCATTGGAGGAATGTAATCTCTACGCATGGACTGCGCAAATGCCATCTGCGTTTCTCTTCAGTTTCTGGGCCGCGCGATCAACCGTAGATGATTACATGATAGCCATCATCTAAACATGCTTCGCTAGGGACGGGAGATCGGGGGCTTTCGTTATATGAAATGGGAATCCAATGAAATCCTCATTTTACGAGTCTGATGAAATCCTCATCAGTTGGCGGAAGGCATGTTTGCGTCAGTCAGATCCGCGTCGGAGAGCGTCCCAGACTGCCGAGACAGCCCCGGGCAAATGACCGTGTAATATGTGTGTGTGTGTGTGTGTGTGTGTGTGTGTGTGTGTGTGTGTGTGTGTGTGTGTGTGTGTGTTTGTGTGTGTGTGTGTGTTTGTGTGTGTGTGTGTGTGGTGTGTCCCTCTGTGTGTGTGTGTGTGTGTGTGTGTGTGTGTGTGTGTGTGTGTGTGTGTGTCCCTGTGTGGTGTGTGTTTTCGTGTGTGTGTGTGTGGTTGTGTGTGTTGTGTGTGTGTGTTGTGTGTGTGTGTGTGTCTGTTCTGTGTGTGTGGTGTCTCCCTCGTGTGTGTGTGTGTCTCCCTCTCACTCTCTCCTGTCTCGGTCTCTGTCTCTCTTTTCTCTCTCTCTCTTCTCTCTCTCTCTCTCTCTTCAGTTATATTTAATAAGGCATTGTGGAAGGATAGGATCCTGGGGGGGGGGGGGGGGAATGTTTTGTTTGTTTTGGGTGTGTGGTGTTTTTTTTTACATGTGTCTCCTGCATCTTTGAATGCGCGTCAAACTTTCCCCGGACAGTTGATTTTCGCGCGCTGTGGAATCAGTAGTCAGGTGGCTTGGACCCAGAGCGGGCAGGATTGTGAAAATCCGTTGAAACTGATCGTTACAACTGTCTGAGAGAAGAGAGGAGTGTCATGACGACATCCATGCTGGTCATTTATTCTGCTGTTGAAATGGCTTTGGTTGCACACAGCTCGCTGTTACTGCCATACACAGTCACACCCATCGTCGACTCAGCACTAAGATTGTAGCCGGAGAGATCAGTTTTGGGTAGTCGTGAAGTTACCAGCAAGAGGAGATACTGCACTGCTGCGAATCATTTTGGTGGTGCGTAGTACCTGTATTTTTTTCCCGCGTACTCAGGTAAGGTAAGGTAATGTTGCTTATAGCCCAGCCGACCGCAAAGGGCCATATCAGGCTGATACTCCTGCGGACACGCCCTGTGTAGACAGGCAAGGATCAATCCCACTTAACCAACAAAGGGAGTGGAGTTTTGTGTGCATGACCGTTTTTTAATCCCGCCATTAAGGCAACCATACTCCAACTTCGGGGAAAGTACCTGCATTGATTTAATGTCCACAGACTTTAGTCCGGCCGATTACTAGGCGTACCAGTGACCATAACAGTTCGGTCGTTGATCCAATGAACCAACATCTACCTACAGAGTGGAAACCATCACTAGGTCGTTGTACAGACAATCTCCATGAGTTCGCCAACACCGCAGCGTTTGACTGGAATGTAACAATGGCGTGGATGTGACCGGGGAGCCGACGTTGAGGTCACCGGGACAGCAGAGCAGGAAGGGCCGCAGAGAATCCAAGACAAGGTCCCTTTGATCACGATGGATCAGGGGAGCGAATAGAATGACTGTGACACCGTTTTGATCCAACGCAACAAGACTTGTATTGTTTCCCGTCGTATGTCCCAGATTAATAGGGCACAAAGAATTTTATCAATGACTAGCAAAATTTACAATATTCAGCTGATCGCATACCCACGCAAACACACACACACGCGCGCGCGCGCGCGCACGCGCGAATCCACGCACGCACGCACGCACGTACACACACACACACACACCACACACACACACACACAACACACGCACACACACACCTGTACTCGCCCACCCAGAGAAAAAGTGAGAGGGACAAGAAAGGGGATGGTTTCTATTCCAGCTTCTTTCCGGACCGTTCTGGTTGTATCAGTGCAGTGTAGGATACCCTCATCCCCCATCTCACTCGTCAACTCCACTGGAATGTCTTCAGGAATCGCACAAGAAACGTAAAAACATCGCACTGAGCAGTACTCTCTAAATTGCAATATCATGCCAATATGCAGGTATTTGGGAGTAAGTGTGTGTGTGTGTGTGTGTGTGTGTGTGTGTGTGTGGTCTGTTGAATGTGTGTGTGTGTGTGTGTGTGTGTGTGTGTGTGTGTGTGTGTGTGTGGTCTGTTGAACTGTGACGTCTGAAAAGGAGGTATTTGTCAAAAATTCACTCGTCCATTAATTTTAGTATTGTGTATAAACTATGCGTTACTTGGCACTCTGTTGTAATAGTGGTCTGTTTTCATAAACGCTGCATTCTGTGTCGGCTTTCTGTTCTGATCGGTTGGTTCCGTTTGTCGGGCGGGTCCGTTATCCCGAGGAAGTTCTTGCCTCAGCTCTCATCAGCAGTTCCCCATCTTTTGACCTTCTTCGGATCTGTGCATCGTTACTGTAGGAGCTGGCCTACTTTCTCATCTAAGAAATCATTGTCTTTTGGAGTATTTTGTCGTCTAAGAAATTATTGACTTTTGGAGTATTTTGTCGTCTAAGAAATTATTGTCTTTTGGAGTATTTTGTCGTCTACGAAATTATTGACTTTTGGAGTATTTTATCGTCTAAGAAATCATTGCCTGTTGGAGTGTTTTGTCGTCTAAGTTCTTAGCAGTCTTCCACTGAAAACTTTCTTCACTGAAAGTTTGACGATGACTTGTGTTTGAGCGTTAGTTTTGACATAATTGTTGGAACATGACAATTTCAAAACTGAAACCGATTTCAAAAACCACGAACAAAACAAAAAAATAGATACAAAGTGGTTTTGACTTTATTTGGCAGATATTCTTGTGTGTGTTTGGGCGAAGTAGTGTGTCGGTGAGTTTTTTTTCATGAAATAGTGCACAAAATGCACTACAGGTGTATGAGTGTACAGGTGTGTGGTTCTTCTGTTGGTCAGTGGATGAACGAGTTTGGATTTATCCTTTGTATTCATGTCGTATGTGTTGGTTTGCTCTATACATAGAATCCTGGTGTTGTTTTTCGTTGTTGTTATTCTTGAAACTTTTAGTATAACTATTATAACATATTCTGGATTCGTGAATTTGTGAGAATATGCATAGTATGCGTTGAGTAAATGTGTTTATCCAGTTAATCATGTTGTAAAATAAAAGACTTGAGAAGCGATGTGTACTCATCTTTTTTTTCATTGGTGTTCACTACGATGATCGACTGATTTTTTTTTTTTTTCAGAATTCGTGGATGTGTGTGTGTGTGTGTGTGTGTGTGTGTGTGTGTGTGTTGAGAGGTTATGCTTAATTAAGGTACTTGGTTTAAGGTATGTTTAATTAGGGTTCAGATTTCAGGTCACTGGGTGTTTTTAGGGCAGGCAAACGTTAGGGCGATGGTTGGGTTGTTAACATCATTGTGGCTCATTTACTTTTCATGATCGCAACAAGTTTCCGTAAGTTTCCCTAATTGTAATTCCACTACTCGGGGAAAGCAAATAAAGTACGCACCAATTACTTTTTTTCTAATCTTCTCTCTCTCTCCTCTCTCTCTCTCTTCCTCTCTCTCTCTCTCTTTTTACATTTTTTTTAAACCTCTCTGTGTGTGTGTGTGTGTGTGTGTGTGTGTGTGTGTGTGGTGTGGTGTGATATTTTCTGGAGACTTTTGCTGGAGATAGCTCCCTGTTTGCCATGTCCTGGTCGCAGCATATACATGGGCGTGTGAAAAAGAGAAACGACAAGAGCCAAGGTCATGCTACATACAGGACCCGGTTTCACTACGTGCATCTCATTCCCAAACCTAGCCGTCAGACAATCAGCTCACCTTCACCGTGGCCCCGACAGACCCATTTTACACTTTCAAAATAAAATTCACACACACACACACACACACACACACAACATGTTACTTGGTCAACTCATTGCTTTCAAGACGACATGGGTGGGAGTATTGGGGAAGAAGGCAGATGAAGGTTGTGACGTGGGTGCTTATTGGAACAGAGGGAGCGGATGAAGGGCGTGACGTGGATGTTTTATTGGAGCAGAGGGGCGGATGAAGGGCGTGACATGGATGTTTATTGGAGCAGTGGGGCGGATGAAGGGCGTGACGTAGGTGTTTTATTGGAGCAGAGGGGGCGGATGAAGGTTGTGACGTGGGTGCTTATTGGAACAGAGGGAGCGGATGAAGGGCGTGACGGTGTTTATTGGCAGATAGGCGTGAATGGGGTTTTATTGGGGCGGATGAAGGGCGTGACGTGGGTGTTTTATTGGGGCAGATGAAGGGCGTGACATGGGTGTTTTATTGGGGCGGATGAAGGGCGTGACGTGGGTGTTTTATTGGGGCGGATGAAGGGCGTGACGTGGGTGTTTTATTAAGGCAGAGGGGGCGGATGAAGGGCGTGACGTGGGTGTTTTATTAAGGCAGAGGGGGCGGATGAAGGGCGTGACGTGGGTGTTTTATTGAGGCGGATGAAGGGCGTGACGTGGGTGTTTTATTAAGGCAAGGGGGCGGGTGAAGAGCGTGACGTGGGTGTTTTATTAAGGCAGAGGGGGCGGATGAAGGGCGTGACGTGGGTGTTTTATTGGGGCGGATGAAGGGCGTGACGTGGGCGTTTTATTAAGGCAGAGGGGGCGATGAAGGGCGTGACGTGGGTGTTTTATTGGACAGAGGGGGCGGATGAAGGACGTGACGTGGGCGTTTATTGGGCAGAGGGGGCGGATGAAGGGCGTGACTGGTGTTATTGGGACAGAGGGGCGGATGAAGGCGTGAACGGTGGCGTATTTATTGGGGCAGAGGGGGGCGGATGAAGGGAGTGATGTGGGTGTTTATTTGGGGCAGAGGGGCGAAAGAAGGCGTGACTGGGTGGCTTTATTAAGGCAGAGGGGGCGGATGAAGGGCCTGATGTGGGTGTTTTATTGGGCAGAGGGGCGGATGAAGAACGTGACGTGGGTGGGCGTATTGGGTAGAGGGGGCGCAGATGACGGGCGTGACATTAGGCTGCATTGGGGCAGAGGAGGCGGATGAAGACCGTGACACAGGTGGACGTATTTTTTGGGTAGAGGGGGCGCAGATGAAGGAAGTGATGTGGATGCGTGTATTTGGGTACAGAGTGGGAATGAATGGCATGGCATGGTGGGCAAATTGTGTAGAGGGGGTGTGGATGAAGGGCATGAGGTGGGTATCTTATTGGGGCAGATGGGGGGGGGGGGGGTGAGGAGGGGGGATGAAGGGCGTAACATGGTAGGCGTTGTGGGGCAGAGAAGGCACAGATAAAAGGCGTGACCTGAATGCGTGTATTTGGGCAGAGAGGGCAAATGAAGGTCAAGAACAATGTTGTGACCTTCCACCACTTTCAAAGAGGTAAAAAAAAAAAAAAAAATTTAAGTTTAGAAATCTAGGATGATGGAGATTACGGCCAGCTATGGCCACCAAAACCGACAGTGAATCAGACAATATCAGAAAGTCCTTTGTAGATTGAGAGATAATCTTCAGTGCTAGAACCAAAGCCAAAGCTGCAAGTTCAGCAGAGTAAACAGAACTACCTTACGGAATATGCAGAGGGGGTGGATGAAGTGCATGACGTGGTTCTCTCATTGGGGCAGAGGGGGCAGTTGAAAGGCGTGACATGGTGGGCGCATTTGGGCACAGGGAACGCGGATGAAGGGCATGACATAAGTGGGTGTATTGGAGTAGGTCTGAATCAGCTAGTAACGTTTCAATGTTAAGGTAGTTCGAGTTGATGGTTTAAAGTCATGATTGGGTTGGAGTTAGGTGGTTATGGTCATGTTACAGTTTATGTTCAGGGTATTGAGATGTTATGTGGAAGTAAAACTTAAGGCTTAAAGGGGAAGGTTACTACCAGGATAGGTTAGCATGAGGAAGGAGGGGGCACGTAGTTGCAAACGATAATCTGAAGAACAGTGCGAGCTCGTACACACACACACACACACACCACACACAACCACACACACACACACACACACACACACACACACACACACACACACACACACACACACACACAGAGCACGGCTTTCTTGAGAGCTTTCTTTTTAATTTACTAATTCAAATGGACTACAAGAAGAATGAGCAAACCTGTTTTAAAATGGCTTTCCAAACAGTAAGATCATCCAATACAAGGCTATCCGAACAGTCCAAGAGAAATTCTACTACACTGAGTATCGTACTACCCATACATGTCATAACACGCCGCCATATCCAGGTACACAACAACGCATGTACTCTTTATATTCAGTATGCAGTCAAAACAAAAAAAAAAAAAAAACCCAAAAGCTGATGGTTTGGTTCACTCATAAAACCGTCCTTCAATGATAAGAAAACAACAAGAACAACGTGTGAGCCATTTTCTACCTGCCAAACCCAAATCACAGATGATGTTTACAGACAGCACTATCACTGTGCTACTAACCTCCACATATCTATTTGTTCAAGTCACACACTGGTCATGAAGCATGGTAATGAAGAAAACGATAACGTCTTGACACTGATTGAGAAGCTGACACTGATATCGTGGTCCCAGTAAGAAGTTACATCAGTCAAATCTCACTGAAATTACAACTGTCCAGTCAACGATTCCTTTACATATTCTTCAGTGGAAAATCGAGTACACGATTCAGCACACACACAAAAATATGACTATTCATACAGATTATCACATCAGATCACAAGATTAACACACTTTTTGAAATGCATATCCGTAAGCACACATGGACACTTGCACAACTCCACGACAAATTTCATACAAGTTCCAAACTGACTAGTGGAAAAAGATTACAGCTTATGGAAAACGCCAAAGATAAACACAGTGAAGCTTGAAAATACACTGGAAATCACAAAGCAGAAGTTGCCAAAAACTGCTGCACAAGTGGCGACTAAACTGCGTGGGTTACCTCCCTTGGCAACTGGCAACTTTCTCCTGGGTTGCTGTCTTCACACTTTGCATTCGTCAATTCCAACTGCCAAAAATAAAATGAGACAAAAAGGAAAGGAACACCATCAAAGTTTGACAAGTGCATTTAATTTCACCAGTTCAAAATCCAAAACCATCAAAATAACACTGCCAGAAAAAAAAATTTGATTAAGTTGGCTTGGTAACCTCTAACCTGATGATTTTGTGTAAACCTTGCTTCTGTTTATTAATTCAGTGACACAATCTTTCACATGCTTTGTCCTTTGGCAACATGAAAAGAACACTAAAAGACACAGAGAAAACGCCTGCACTGAGCCGATCAATATAGCAAAGGGGGAAAATCGTTTTATTTAAATTTTGATCTGTGTAATAAACTTCACACGTTATGAACATCATTTTCATTTACTCACATCTTTATTTTCAGCCCATTGACTGATTGGATACCAATATACAGCCGTGACCAGTCACAAAAAAAAGAATAACATGTCATGCCACATCATTAAAAAAAAAAAAAAAGAAATTGAGTGTAAACTACTGGAGATCACCGACGATGCTACATAATTTCTCAAACACATGAAATCCACAGTGCTGTGACTTTTGCACTTCTTCGTTAGGAACAAAAAGGGCATATGACACCAAAAAGATTGGGAGTGGGTGTTAAATGTCTTAATGGCACAACAGACTGCAGAATGGCCAAGCAGTGTCCATTAACGAATTCTATCATCACTCTGCTTACTTGTCGAAACACTGCAGTCAAGTAAGAATCTTAGAGATAGGAAATGATTACCCTAAAGGATTGGAGACACTGCAGTCAAGTAAGAATCTTAGAGACAGAAAATGATTACCCTAAAGGATTGGAGACAAGGAGTCTGAAGGATTACATATGAAAACTCTCAACAGTTGATTTAGGATTTTTTAAGGACTGGAAATAAAAGCTCTAAGCCACAGGAAAAGAAAGCTCTCAAGGATTTCAAATGACTCCTAGGGATTGGAAATGCACCCTCTCAGGAATGAGAAACGAAGATTCTCAAGGGCTGGCAATGAAGACTCTTCAAGGACTGGGGAAACAACTCTCTCAATGACAGGAAACGAAGATTCACAAGGATAAGAAATGAAGGTCTCAAGGTTTGATAATAAAGGCTGGAGGACTGGAAACGATAACTGTAAAGAACTGAAAATAAGGTCTCAGCAACTGGAAATGAAGACTTTCAATAAGTGGAAATGAGGGCACACAAATACTGGAAACGAAGACTCGTAAGGATCGGGAATCACTCCTTGCAAGGATTTTAAATGAAAAAACTTGGTAACAGGGAATGAAGACTCAACTGTTGGAAATGAAGGCTCTCAACTACTGGAACCAAAGACTAGAAATTGAATGTTTGTGACATAAACTGTTGGTGAATCGACAGGAAATGCAATGAAGGTGGTGACAGAAGGGAAAAAAGTGAAAACTGTTCAGTTATTTGAGCCTTGCTGACCACAAAAGGCTGTTAGAAAAAGAATTAACCACTCAAAAGGCTCTTACAGAGAGAAAAAAAAAAGAATAAACAACCCCCCAAAAAGCAGAAACTCACACACACACCTGACAAAATAGAATAAAATAAATTCCAACACAGTTTCTACAGTGCCTACTTCTCATGGCTACATCTCTGATTTCACTTCCAATTTCGACCAGGAAGCCAAGTGCCTGGACCAACATGCTCTGGCTTGTACTCATCTACAGTCTAACACAGAACAATTCAAGTTCCAATGACGCTCTGAATAGAACGCGACACGCTACTTATCTAACTACTCCATCACGCATCTTCTGAACTGAGGTAGCAATCGAATCACTCTGAAGATGAACAATCCCAGTCACCTGTGGCAGACCTAAAGGAGATAAATCAACACAGTGAACCAACACTAAGCACACTGGACAACGCCTTTTCTCACCACGCACACCTGCTGATATGGATCAATGAACAGCCCTGTCATTAAGTACATATTCTGACCGTCACTCTGACGGCCGACTTGTTTCACATATACCCCCCTCCCCCCTCTCTCTCTCTCTCTCTCTCTCTCTCTCACACACACACACACACACACATACACACACACACACACTCACTCACATACATACATATATGTTCGTAGGTAACTCAGCACTATCTCAGCAGTACAGTACCCAAGAAAACAACATATGCTGTAAAAACTGCACAATATAAAAGCATACAATTGAAAACTCACATAACCACTATGCACAGCTTACAAGAGAAAAACAACTGGAAAATATCAATCCTTTACATCACCTCTTAGAAATGATCCAATAAAAAGGAAAGAGAGGGGAGAAGGGAGCAGATATTAATTCATTCATAATGATCCTGCATACCAATAATGAGTGGAATGTTACAAATCTAGATCAGTGACCAGGTACATACACAGCCTGTGGTTAATTAATCGTCAACGTGAACACAGCCTCAAAGGAACACACTGACCACATCAAGCCTTCTCTCTCCTTCTTGTCAACAATGCCATTCATGCCAAAGCCACTGTCACATGTCCCACACCTGTTCTTTCAAAGCACCAGACACTCCAACCATGATCAGCCAGGTATTATGTTTCCCAGTGGTTTTAGCATCAACATGTCCAATTACGAAGAAAACCAAAGCTACACTGTTCTAAAGCATTATTAAGTATTTACAAGGACTGACCGAGGGGCACAGAAATGCCACTAACTGATGATGAGACGAACTACTGGGGGCACAGAAAATGCATAACTGATGATGAGACAAACTACTGGGGGGGGGGGGGGGGGGGGGGCACAGAAAATGCCACTAACTGGTGATGAGACAAACTATGGGGGGGGGGGGGGGGGGGGCACAGAAAATGCCACTAACTGATGATGAGACAAACTACTGGGGGGCACAGAAAATGCCACTGACTGATGATGAGACAAACTACTGGGGGGGGGGGGGCACAGAAAATGCCACTGACTGATGATGAGACAAACTACTGGGGGGGGGGGGGGGGGGGGGGCCCACAGAAAATGCCACTAACTGGTGATGAGACAAACTACTGGGGCCACAGAAAATGCACTGACTGATGATGAGACAAACTACGGGGGGGGGGGGGGGGGGGGGCACAGAAAATGCCACTAACTGGTGATGAGGACAAACTACTGGGGGGGGGGGGGGGGGCACAGAAAATGCACTAACTGATGATGAGACAAACTACTGGGGGGCACAGAAAATGCCACTGACTGATGATGAGACAAACTACTGGGGGGGGCACAGAAAATGCCACTGACTGATGATGAGACAAACTACTGGGGGGGCACAGAAAATGCACTAACTGATGATGAGACAAACTACTGGGGGGGCACAGAAATGCCACTGACTGATGATGAGACAAACGACTGGGGGGGGGGGGGGGGGGGGCACAGAAAATGCCACTGACTGATGATGAGACAACTACTGGGGGGGCACAGAAAATGTCACTGACTGACAATGAGACAAGCTACCAGGGCCAGGACCCATGGCAAGCCAACGGTGGATCTACAGCCTGGCAACTTGCCACCAGCAGATGGTGAGTACACCCACAGCATTACTATCTGTTCATGACAAATTGTCAAGCTCAATGTCCGCTGTTGTCTCTCTATGATTCACATTGGAATGTATCAGTGTCACTTGCCTGTAAAGTTCCTTCCCTACCTTTAGATAATAATCCTTCCCTCAGGAATAAGTTTGTCTTGATCTATGCCGTACCCACGTCATATCGAAGACTTCATTTCAAGGCTTGTTTTCCATTTGTCAAATATATATGTGTGTCTTGATCTGTTCTATACCTGTCTCATAAACAAGACCTCATTTTAAAGTCTTGTTTTTCATTTGTCGAACATGTTTGTCTTTATCTGTACTAACCCTAGTTCCCAATAAAAACTTCACTTAAAGTCTTGTTTTTAATTTGTGCAACTTTTGTCTTGAGATATATCATATCTATCTCCCAATGTACATTCTGTTTAAGTTTTTGTTCCTCACCCCCACCCTCCCCTCCCCTCCTCTCTCTCAAAACATGTCTACCTCGATCTGTATCATATTCATCAAGCACAAAGATTCTCTTCTGAGGCATTTTCTGGAATACATTTGTCATGTACTTTATCTACCTTGTACAATGACTCCATTAAAAGGCTTTTTCTTGCATATATTTGTCAGTGATCTACACTATATTTAGAAGGGCCTTTTTTTAACCTCAACATTACAATACACTTACCTTGCAATGGCCTCTGGGACAGAAAACATGGCTCCTGTAAGTGTCTACACGAGTGCGGTTGTGTAAAACAATGAAATGAAACGTGAGCAATGTTCATTTTTCATCGTTTACATGGGGAGCACATAAATCATTTTGGTTAATTCAATCTTCAAGCCTAACTCCCCACCCCACCCCACCCCACCCCACCCCCACCCCACTCCCCTCCTTTGCCCTCACTTTCCCAAACATGGTTTGTGAAGAGTTCGTTTCCATGACTCATAAGTTCAATCCTTGATATTGCACCAACGGATTCCATGTTTAGCACAGTTTAGTCCATGACCTATCACATGATGAACGACAGATAATACATTCCCTTTACATGGGTCTCAACAGCACAGGACAGTGGCAGAGGGACCAACAATGAACAATTCAAGTACAGGCCCTGCCATCCTCTGAGCTCCTCACTCTCCACCTCCATCACATCACCCCCAACCCAAACACACTTCAGAAATCACTCACCAATTCATCAAATTACATACATGTTAAACCGTAACAGAACATCCATTTCATAAATTACCACTTTTTTTTTTTTTTTTTTTTTTTTGCTGTACACATTTCATCATTGTGGTCAAAGCACCACTAGATTATCATCAACAGCACACACAACATGAGTGACTGCATTTCTTATCACAACACAAAATTCTGCATCATTATCTGTATACAGTCTCTCTTCTACTCTACTTGAGCTAAAGACACGTCTACAGGATTAGGGTCACGTCACTACAGTGTACAGGTACTACAGTAAACACACCAAACACACTGGAAAGAAAGAAAGACCAAGAGTGTTGTTCTACTGCAGCTGTATGTCCTGATAACAGCGATAATGTTTCTGTTTCATAGTCCCCGACCAAACCACAAGACGTACACAGAAACAGACGTTTTTGTCACGGTTTCATTGCAATATACAAGTTGTGAAGAAAAACACTCAGCAGAGATACACACCTGGATTTATCATTCACACAATATCATTAAAGGAAGAGAGAGAGAGAGACAGAGAGTACAGAGAGTGTGTGTGTGTGTGTGTGTAAAAGAAAGCCAATATGATAAAGAACGCACACACTGAACTCGCTCTCAGAATACAATGTTACTGATAATCATGGAGATTTAACAACAGAGAGAAGAGAAGAACAATTCTCAAAGGCCTATACACAAAGGTCACACAACACATAGTATATATGCATTAAAGATCACAGAGAGAAAAGCCTGGTTTTTCCTTCTGACCACAATGTGGGACAAAACTTTGCGCAACCAACGCTCATGCCGTAAATGCTCACCAGACAAACGCTCACCACCAAACATCTCCTCCTGGACTTGCTCTCACAAAAAGAAATTAGGAGTAGGTTTTGTGTGAAAAATTATGTACTGTGTGATGTTTGTTATAAAAAGAAAAAATGGCACATTATCTGAGCAACAGAAATGTTCACATAAACAGAAATGTGCATGCGGATTTTCTATGTTACTATCAAACTTATAAGCTTCAAGTACAGCAAGTTGATAAATGCCGAATGAGCAACTGACTCTTTAACGGACAACATGTTCTGTTTCAACATTCACATGAAATGATAAAAATTTGGAAACAAAACCTGTCCAGATGATTTCATTGTAGAACGTTGAAAGAGCTACACAGGTTACTCTGCCACTGTACTGACGAGCACAACAGCATAGTGAAAAATTACCCCCCTTCGATCTCCTTGCAGCTCCCTCCCTCGCAGCTAACCTTTGCCACAATTGTAACCCCTCACAATGCCTCTAAATGCCTTACTTTCAAAAGAAAGGATGTTAGTTCCGCAGACAATACAGACAAACAGATTACAGGACAAAACGCATGCATTTTGACCTCTTGGGTCTTCTTAGGCGAAAACAACATTTAGGACATGAAAATCAGAACGAAACGAGGGTGACTATGCCAGAACCCGTATTTACTTATACAATTATTATATATTATATATATATATATATATGTAGTATGTATGTATATGAGATACTGGGTCTGGGAATCAACCTCGTAAATACCCTCATTTTCGTCGCAACATGGGCGTCATTTAACCATAGAAAAGTAATCACATTCTCGTTAAAAGTTGTTTTTCAATTTTATTGTTTAATTGTTTATTTGCTTAGAAAGGTATTGTTGTTTTAATTGTATTGGAAAACTTTTAAAATGGCCCATTTTCCCCGATTCCCCAAAAAACAAAAAAAATTAAGGAAAAACGAAGCAAAATCGGGTTTTTTGGGAAAAAAAATTGGGGAAAGAAAACGAAAAAACATGACTCGCCCTTCATATACAATTTATAAAATTTTTTTAAATTTAAATAAGAGATTTTAAGGAAAAGGGGGGGAAAAACCCCAAATTTTCCTCAGGCCAAAATTAGGTTTTTCCATAAAAGTTTTATGAAATTTGTAAGAGGGAATGGTTTTTCCCTTTTTTCTTTTTTAAATTTTTTGGGACCCTAAACCCTTTCGAAACCTTTGTTTTGCCTTTTATTTTTGCCCCGGCAAACTAAACCCCAAAAATTCTTTTTTTCCCCCCTCCATCCCAAAAAATGTTTTTTTAAAAATCCCCCCCCTTGTTCTTTAAAAATTAAAAGAATTTTGGACCTTTTTCACATTGTAAATCCCTTTCCATTTTGAACTGTGACCCTCATCAGGCTCACTTTTGCTCATAACGAAAAACCCCCTTTCGACGCTCAACAGGGGTGTGCCCTTAATTCGGCAATTTTCCCTTTGCCAAAATTAAATATCTACGCCAATCAGTCAAGAAAAAAAAGAGGAAATCCAAAAGGTTTACGCATGTCCATTTTTGGGGCGACTGGGGTGAAAGAAAAAACCCCCAACAGGTTAAAACTCGTCCTATTTTGGACGATGGGGGTTAACAAACTTTTGTCTGGTCAGCCTTCATCGGGGAGCATTTCAAGTTGCCCCACATTCTAACCACTCCTGATCACATGGGGCTTGAAGACAGGGGGGGGGGGGGGGGGGGTGAGAGGAACCTGGGAAGAGTGGACGGGAGTGAGGATGGGAAAGGGGGGGTAGGGCAGGCAATTAGCACAAAGGTCACAACAATAGAAGCAAGGCGGGGCCCCCGCACAACATGGAATGAAGCCACAGACAGGCAAGGCGGAGTCGTGCCCATCACAAACATATTTAACAAGAGAGGCAGAGTCAGTATCACGTCTGACACAGGGCAACGTTCACCCCACCTGGTCCAGCTGTAGACTGCCCAACCATGCTACTGCTGAGAGTGGTGTTTCTTTGACTCTCGGAGTCATCAGCTCCGCACTCGGGGTGTGGTTAACATTTAGAATACAAATCTGTTCACATTCTATCACCAACACATGGACACCCAACTTGCAGACGGGACACTGCCAGGTTTTACATTTAGAATACAAATTGTTCACATTCCTATCACCACACATGGACAGCCATTGCAGAACAGACACTGCCAGGTTTTACATTTAGAATGCAAATCTGTTCACATTCCTATCCCAACACATGGGCAGCCAACTTGCAGACGGGACACTGCCAGGTTTTCATTTGGCAAAGGAAAGCAAGACAACTATATTTCAATCATTAACGTTAAGCTTCACTACATCTGACTCCCAGAAGAAAAAAAAAAAGAAGGAATTCACATGCCAAACACAATTCATGACTTGGAATCAGAAGTTTATACACTACCTGACATCTTGTTTACTACAAAGAAAAAAATGGCCCCCGCCTGATGTACGTACCCTTACATGCATAAAACACTAGTGTACCGACCACATGCAACATATATACAGTACATATGTACCAAACCATGCATTAAGTATTGATGTACTGTCACATTCAAATGGTACATAATGATTGCAAGAGGTCTGTGACCAGTTCATTTCTGCAGTCGCTTGCAATGCCCAACTGATGAAATTCCCAGCAGGAAGCATGCTTGCCACAAGCAATTACTTGAAACAGCACACTGCCATGCCCCCAAAACAGTAAACATGAGGACAATGTAAAACTTTCTAAATCGAGTGATATTGAAATGTCACCAGATTTCCCAGATGCAGATACAATCTCACAGGGAATGAACAGACTGAAAATACACAAGGAAGTTTTAAAAGGAAAAAAATAAAAAACCCTTTAAATATGCAGACATGCTGTTATGTTGCTTCAGTCTTTCAGTTATCATGATGCCAGATGGGCCCTGAAGGGTTAACAACGATGCAGGGGAACAGTTGTGCCAGATGAGGCCTGAAGAGGTTAACAGTTTAATTCTAATGTACAGCATTGAGTTCTCTGACACACTACTGATACCACTCGGACAAGCTTTGGCCACGAAGAGTTAACAACAATGCAGGGGAACCAACAGGCCACATGAGGCCCTGAAGAGGTGAACGGTTCTCTTCTACTACACAGCACTGAGCTCTCTGACAGTACAGATACCACTCGGACAAGCTTTGGTGTTTTGCAGTGTACACTTAACTAGCCTCACTGAAGACTCAAACACGTCTTCATGCGATATTAACCACTGCTCTGGACTGAGAACGGGGTAGGGTTCAGGAGATGACAAGGTGGGGAGGTGGAGGTGTCTGTGTGGAAGTGTTCCTCTGGACAGCATGGACAGCACAACTAGGATCACCAGACTGACCAATGGTGGACAGAGGCTGCGAAGAGCAGCACACTTGGGGATGCAGCCAATCCAATCCTTTCTGTCGACTCTCACCCAGTCCAAAGATGCTTGGCCCCACACTGCACTGAAAGTGTTAACAGTCGATCCAGGAACAACAGAAAGGCAAAGAAAAAAGCAAAGACGTCTGGATCAGAAGATGGCCGCCTACATGTCAGCTGACACATTTCAGAAGTTGTACAGCTCAGAGGTTACATGGACGACTGATGATGCCATCAGAACCTGCTCTGAAAACCTATGTAGTTTGAAAATCCTGACCGCTGGAACCTGTTTGATAGACTGTTGAGCCTTGCAAGCCTGAAGGTGATTCATCACTCAGAAAAAGCTACCAACACCAACTGGGTGAACGTTACACCGATCGTTAATGCAAAATAGTCAAAATCAGTAGTTTGACACTATCAATACTGACTTCAGACCGCTCACTGTTGTCACAGCACTGAAATAATGTCGAGACACCCAATCCAATTCTGGACTTCTTAAATCAAATTTCTCACGAAACCTGAAGCTCACAACAGCTTCATTTTTGTTTAAAATTGAAGTCTTTCATTTTTTTCTTTATAATACATTTGAAAATAAGTATATTGTGTTTCTTTTATGGAGCAGAAAATGCTCTATTTGTGAAAGATCAAAAATCCAGAAGTGGACCTGAGTCTCTGCTATCGAACGCTTTTTGTACATCATGTTCAGAAACAATGACAATGAAATCATTTTTGGCAGTCTCATCCTTGCTGTTGCAATGACTGACAGTTCCTTTCTTTCATCTGAGCCTTATTGCAGAACAAGTTCAATGACTCGAGCACAACTGATAATCTAATGTTGCAATATTTTATCAGAACACACTGCTTCTGTGGTTGAATAGAGAGGCCTGGGGTGGATGCTTTCTCTTCAGATCGACCAATGATATCAACTGTTGCTGGTTTACTATACCACTCATCAGACTTGCGAAGGACTAAACGTGTACTCTGAAACCAATGATTGGGAATCTTCTTGAAACCCTGCTCACACTTAATTTCAGAATGACCGTCGCTGTCATTCTTCCAATATGTCCCGTCTGACCCACCACCTGCTGCTAGTATTATCGGCAGCACATCACCACCAGGCGAGTGGCCTGCTCCAAGACTTCTCACAGAATGGTGCACAAAAACTTCAGTCCATGTGAAAATGATGCGGATGACATAGTGATGTCACTATGTCGGGACACCTCGTTGTCTGGCTCCCTGACAGTGTCTGGCTCCCTGACAATGCCGACTGACCGCAAGTACAGGGGACGTTCCTGTCCGCAATGACTGGCCAACCACTTAGTCCACACAGGCCACAACCCATGCCTGTCTGGCTGGCCAACACAGGAGAGACGGTGGGAACACTGACCACACCATTCAATCACAAGGCCAACACAGGAGAGACGGTGGGGACACTGACCACACCATTCAATCACAAGGCAGCACTGACATGAAGTTTTGCTGTGTGTGTGTATGTGCGTGCGCGCATGCACATGCATGTTAATGAAGAAATACACCTGTAGGTGCATAGCGCTTTAAGCACTTGATAAACATTCTTTTTTCATGATTCACATTATTTGATGTCCTGCAGTATGAACTGCCTGTCTACACCAACACCACCAAGCTTTAAACAGTCTTTTGTTTTTTACAGCAATAAGAAGAAAGAAAATGAAAGATTGAAAAAAGCAATTCCACAAAAACAATCCATGCAAAATGTTCAGACAAGAATGGCATGGGAAGAGTGCTACCAAATTGTTCTGAAACATTATCTTCACACACCGAGTCAGGTGGCTGTTCCCACCAGCATTGTTATCAATAATTAAGAAATGGGGAAGGTGAGGAATTTGGGGCAGGGGGGGAGGGGATGTAGTGCAAGCTGTGATGGGGGGTGCAGGGGGAACAGGATGAAGAGGGGTCAGCATGTGTTTTTGCTTCATCAGGCATCACTAGGGTAGCAACAGACACACAAACAAGTCAGCCACCAAAAAAACAGCTATGAAACACTGATCATGTCTTTAAAAAAAAAAAAATCAGCACACACACTCACACACACACTAATGCACACCTGCATTCTCCACTTGTACATGCCCAGGTAAGAATACAGACAACAGTCATTCACAGCCCACATATCAAAAGCTAGAGTTTTTTTTTTTCTCCTCAGTCTACTTGGTGTATATCATACATACACACACCAATGCAACGCTTGTTACAACTTCCACAACTGTGAAGGCAAAGCACTTTCAAGTTTAAAAACGGTGAAATAAATATAGCACGAAAAATACTACACACAGGTTGATAAAGATGTCTGCAAAATATCCAAACGATAACTACTTTACTGAACCCCTACCCCCCCCCCCCCCCCCCCCCCACTTTCTTTTTAACTTGCTTTTTTCATTCATTTTGATCATATTAAACATACCAAGGAATGTTTCAAAGATTCGTAGACAATAGTTATTGCTTTGGGGGAAAAGCTTCACCATTATTTCACCACTGGAAATGCCAATGTCATCAAGATCTCCACGCAGACCCCAAACCCTTTTGTTGACCTGACCCAATACGCTCAGGACAGTCATTTATTCATAAGTGACAGATTTCATCAACGCACTTTACCTTCCAAGACTTTCGTCAATAAGTTTCTAACAGCTTCAATGAGCACATCCTGTTATCGACAGCTTTCCCTCTCTCTATCAAGGGGCACAGAGATCAGGCTACTCCATGTAATGTCACCAATCATGGTGAAAACACGTCAAATAAATGATTCATTTAGATCAGGCTACAGTGCAAGCTGACCAGAGAGAGTGTTCAAAAATGGAATGATGAAAGACACCAAAGTCTGTGATGGCCACCCCTTGCTCATCATTCAAAGCCTTTCTGCTTATCTGTATCACTTTCCTCCATCTGTTTTTTTTTTCTCCTTTTTTTTTTGCCTTCTTTCTGTTCATTCTGTTTCAGTCTTGACGTATTTCCTCCAAACATACAACACGACAAAACAAACTGCACATAAGCATCTGTCTCTCTCTCTTTTTTTTTTTTACTCCTACTCAGCTGTTCTGTTTAACTGCTACAACACACTTCCTTTCAACACACTTGAAATACATGACAAAGCAATCTTTCTTCTTCAGTCTTCGCCCGACACACATTTTGTTTGCCCGTCTACAACGCATTTCCCAACAGAACATGGTACACGTCAAGCAATGCAGAAACACACATACACACATATATACAGACATCTACACATAGCTCTATATATAGCACCCTGAACACACCAATGTGCTCGTTACGTGACAATGAATCATCGCCTGGCGCCAAACACAAATCATCATTTGTGGCACGATTTTACATCTCCAATTTTGTCCTTGCGTCCTCCTCAGCCTTGTGATTTCTCTCCCCTACCGACATCCTTACCAGCCCTGGACAACTGGTACCTGCGACTATCACAAAGACGTAGCTTCTCTGTCCACGCTCCAATCCACCAGCCGCAGAGCATCAGTGAAGAAATCCCCTGCTGTCCACCTAAGTCACAGAAATGGATGCTGGTACACCGCTGGCAACCAACCTCAACAACCAAAATCCCCTTGGCATCATGAGCCGCACAGAGAAATCTCCTCACCACACCACCTGAGGCTGGGTTGTGCCCAGCTCCTTGCCACACACACACACAATACACACAAGTTCCGTCACTCACAGGATTTTCATTCTTGCTTCATTTTTTTTTTTCCACTCTCATTTCTTTGCGTTTTTTTCTTTTACCTAAGGATCAGTTAGGGGAGTGGAGGAAGAGTGACGCTTAAACAGTCCCCTCCCTCCTACGGAAAATCTTACGACTTCGTCCCTCCTCTCTCTCTCTCTCTCTCTCCTCCCGCATTTTCAGGTCTCCAAGGTTCTGTGACACACCAGCAGCAGCCAGGCAACAACGCACCAGACACAGGCTACCCGTTTCACAGCCGATCTGACTGTCGGCCTGAACACACACACACACACACTTCCTCCAGACCACCAGTCCCAGGCCCCGCTCAGATGAAGTGATGGGTCATGACCTCTTTCTCTGGGAGGTGCCGGAACTTGATGGAGCCGTCCGCCCCGCACGAGAAGAGATGATTGGTGGAGTTGATGGCGACCTGCGTGACCCCGGACGTGGCTCCCACGTTGCGGAAGAAGGTGCTCTTGCTGTGCTCTCCAGGGAAGGAGAAGCACAGCTGGTTGGAGTTCATCGCCCACACCTGGACACAGTGCCACAGACAATCAGACTGTGTTGGCTGGGCTGTGTGGGAGCTACACTGAAGCACACTGCATTGCGTCTTGTTGGTTTGTGGAGCCCTGTTTTGTGTTTACTGAACTGCATTACATCACTCTGTACTGTTTTGCATTACATGAAACTGTTGCGTTGCGCGTTCTGCGTTGTGTCGTGTTGTGTTGTGTTGTGTTGTGTTGCACTGTAATGACTTGGCGTTGCCTTGTAATGTACAGCCTTGCATTAACCGTTTTGCGCAGCATTTAACTACTTTGTGTTGTTTTATGTTGACTTGTCTTTTAATGTAACAGATTCTATCATTTTGTTTTGTAGTGCATTGCAATGCATTAAATTGTGTTGTGTTGCATAATATTGCATCTCACAGAACTGCATTGCAATATGTACAACTGAACTGCCCTGTATTCTATCACCCTGTATTATAATGTATTTTGATGTATTGCATGGTGCTGTGTGTTTCACTGAGCTGTATCTAATGTACTGTTAACTGTTTAATTCTGCACTGCTCTTTATTGTATGCATATCAAGTTCATCATCAGAACAGACTTCACCATGTGAAAGTCCCTTGGCTCTCGCAGGAGACGGCACCATCACTAGAGGACAGGACCCTCCAACTGTTTACTCATTTTTTCCCCCAACTCCCATGTTCTCACTATTCATTTTATTTTTCTTTACACTACCGCCAGTGACAAATCCACCATTGCTGCAAGCTGATTTTACACACCCTAAATTTATGGTACATTCCAACACCACCAGTTTACCACCTCGTTCACAAACATTAGCATTATCACTTATCGTCTGGTTGGGAACGGGTGAGTGGGAAAATTTGTCATGTGCAAGGCTTGAACCAAGGACACATCATTCCTTTCTTGCTGAGTTCTTCACCAGGTCGCCCTCTATCAGTAATAACATTGCCAATGAGGGGAAAGGGGGGGAGAGGAATTCCTGAGCACCATGACCTCCGCCAAGGTCAAATGCACACTTGATCCACCCTCCAGGATAGCATCAAAGTTAGTGGATTCTTTCTTGGGCAATCTTGTGCATCTTTCCTGCCAACGTCACCAAAGTCAGATCAGCAGTTTCTGCATGATCTGACCCAATGGATTCTACTTCTGCCCTTTGTTGGAGCGGATCCACATCAAAATCAAATGTCTTTGTTTTGGGATCACATTCCATCTTTCCTAGCAGGTTTCCCTGAAATCAGTGCAACAGTTCTTGCGCTATCATGTCAAGAGACCAGCAAACTTACAGATGCAACCATAAAACTAAAGTCCTTGACACAGACAACAACCACAATGCAAACAGCTCCAGTCTTGTGGCGGCAAAGCAATCAAAAAGCATGCTGGATCAATGCAGGCAACACTGCACATACCCACAGTGACTCTACAGCACTGCTGAGCCAACTCTGTCAGAGGGGGACCTCAAAAATGGACAGCACCCCGACTACTGCTGGCATGTGACAACAGGTCAAGTTTGAGCGCGGCTGAGAGAGAGGCAACTGGTGGACATCAGTGTGACAGCTGCTGCTGCAACGCCTCTGACATAACGCACAACTCACATAGCAGCGAAAAATGTCTGGTGGAGATGGTTATCACAACGCCTACTGCTCACATGCGTGCACACACACACACGCTTACACATACGCACACACGCTTACACACACGCACACACACATACACGCGCACACACACACACACATGTGCTGTTGGAGATGGTTATCACAATGCCTACTGCTCACATGCGTGCACACACACACACGCTTACACACACGCACACACACTTACACACACGCACACACACACACACACACACACACACACATGCATGCACGCGCACACCACACACACACACACACACACACACACACACACACACACACTCAGGCAGCAATGATGATAATGAAGCAGGGCAAATTACTTTGATGTCTCCTTCAGAAGACCCAGTGACGTAGTACTCTTCTTTCCCATCTACAGCTAGACATTTGATGGCGGAGTCGTGGGCCTGGAATGTGTTCTTGATCTTCCTCTGACGAAGATCAAACTGGCCTGACACACAGTCAAGGATCATCACACATCTCATCTCATGATTAGACCTGTTTACCTTAAAATGAGTGTATCTTCTACATCGAGCGAGTCCACCTTGGCTTAAGGCTGTGCCAGGCCAATTGACATAGGCTGGAACACCAACGCTACATGAAAATGTTATGCTCTGCATAGTCATGCGTGGACTGTCTTCAGCCGTGACCAGCTCCTACCATAACATTATCAGTCTCCAAAATCCCCCAAAGTCGGAACGTGGCTGCCCATGTGGCGGGGTAATCAAAAACGGTCACAGACGTAATGTTCTCATCCCCAGCTGATGCATTTGTACCATAGTGTTCAAGTACTTCGGCTGTTGCAATGATCCCTGGAGCCTTTTAGCCAGGGTACGACAACAACAACTACGTAGAGCGAGTGCAAATTAAAAAAAAAAACAAACAACTAAGAGCAGGGAAAAGGGATGACAGGTGGGGGTGGGGAGGTGAGAGGAGAGGATATGTGTGGAGTGTTGGACGTTCCATCGTCCACAATTTTGTACATGGAAGGTAGGGTGGGTGGTTCGTTTCCACCTGCCATCATACAGCAGAGGCATGAGGAATACACTACAGTAATTACTGTTTAAAAAGTTCTTCCAATGCTATTCAGTTTCAAACAAGATTCATCACCACTCTTGGACAAAAATCCATACTCTCTCATCAATTTTTTTTTTTCAGTATTTCAGGACTATTGGCATTTCGTCAAGGAAGCAGACAAAGAAGCCAGACACAATTCTGCACACAAGAGTTAACAGAGCCATCACTCTTTGGTCAAAACTCTCTCATTTTGCAATATCAAAATAACAACGCTATGCTTGTGCTGCTAGAGAACTTCATCTCTAGATTTTTTTTTTCTTTTTCTTTAACCTTTTCTTTCTTCCTTTTTGTTTTTTCTTCCTAGTTCATCAAAAATTGTCATCGCATCGCCAAACACTTGTCAAAATATGGCAAAAAAATTGTAAGGGTATTTAGGTCATCATTATTCTGAATCATGTGTTCTGTTTGTTGCCCAGCAACAAAATTTTTGTAGCAAAAGAAAAAAAGGATTTTGAGCTGAAACTGTCACAGCAAATTGGTGCATTTTTGTTCTCTACTTCTTGTGATGTAAGACCTGGACAGATGGGATGAGGAAGTCATCAAAAGTGTGCAAGATTTGTTGTCATCTCTCGTTCTTCTCTATCAAAAAGCATGCTTTCACACATGGGACTTCCATTCTGAAGTCTCATCCAAATGACTTGAAAGGCATGGAGACTGCACAGAGTCGATTCCTGAGAGAAACATCTCCCCTAACCTGCTTTTCTCCTGATGAGGACTAAACTCGATACCCTTCGATCAAGAGAGCAATGCTATATCCACTACGTCCACCTGAACCCACAGACCTTGAAGGAAACTCGCAGGTCATAACAATGCCCACATTCGGGGTCAACAAAGCTGGCGTATCACATGACTTTCCAAACACACACATTCAGTCACTCGCCCCCTCTGCCTGCGCCCCCCCACCTCTCCCCCCCCCCCCCCCCCCCCAACCTCACATCCAGGTTGACAGACATGAACTATGGACAAACATGCCAGCACACCATTAACAAACCACAGCAGGTTCACTGCTGGTGATGTAAGTGGCCCAAACAAAAGGCGAAAGGATACAGATTTCTCCTCGCCTCCCGCCGCTGATCAGTGTCTGACTCTGAGGAGCATACACCACAGACGGGCAGCCGAACTCATGGCAAGGGAATGCTGCACACAAAGTCAATACACATGTACCACACCCACACACACATGAACATACACACAACACACACACACACACACACACACACACACACACACACACACACACACACACGAACATACACGCACTATACAGTCATTAGACGCACATACACATAAGAAAATAAAACGGATCCAATCACCAATCATTAACACTGAGGCAGACGCGGATCATTTCAACCTGTATGAGGAAGGAAATCTTACATGAGGTAGGTAACAGTACACAGCAAACAAGTAGGGCAGCTCCGTTGTAAGCTGCATTCCTTTTGAGTGATGGGCGTGTATTTATTTCATCATTGGAGCAAGAGTTACCCCACTTGTTCGTTAATTACTGCATGGGGAAGTCCAATTTCTTCTTTAGAACATGTAAAGCACTACACAACAGCAGTAAAACCCCCTCCCACTCTTCAGGAGACATGGGAGTAGGGACCCACAGGAGACTTTACCTCTCCTTTCAAATGCTACAGTCAGCTCATGTTTGTTTGGTTTTTCTTCCACAACCACCAGGGCTTCCCAGACACTGAAGGTACTGCTTTCTGCCACCAGTACCTTCACTTTGTCCTGACATGTCTGTCCTCTGAATCCTCCATATCTCGCTCATCACTCAAAAAGCCATGGTGTATTGCATTGAACATTAAACTGCACTTTACTGTAT
Source organism: Conus ventricosus (assembly GCA_018398815.1). Classification (NCBI taxonomy): domain Eukaryota; kingdom Metazoa; phylum Mollusca; class Gastropoda; order Neogastropoda; family Conidae; genus Conus; species Conus ventricosus. The sequence goes on from CM031608.1 coordinate 67,360,613, forward strand.
TGCACCGCACTGTTTCTTTCTGTGTTGTGTTGCATGGTACTGTACTGTACTGTGTAGTGTTGCACCGCACTGTTTCTTTCTGTGTTGTGTTGCATGGTACTGTACTGTACTGTGTAGTGTACTGTTCTTCCGCAATGTTGCAACACAGTCTCTAGACCATGTTGGTTCTCCCTTGAAGCAGAACATACTGCCAGAATTTCCTGTTTTTTTTCCTTCTCTGCATACCTTGTTCTCTTTATTGATCAGCATTTCTGCCAAGGGCAACTGCTTTGTTGCTTTGAGTTGGTGAATGTGTGTGCTACCAGTATACTAAGCACAGAACCTAAGTTCATCATCTTATCGAAAAAAAAAGACAAATTGTCAAACCAACTCTTACAATCTTGAGGAGCAAGGAACACAACAACAGCAACAACAACAAAAATACTCCATTCAAGATCTGTATTATCAATCCCAGCTTCCTCATTTCCTCGGCGAATGTTCAGTGTTGGGGCTCTGATATGCTTAGGTTCTGATGTCCAGTGTTCTGGTTTTTCACTAGTGTAAAAGGAAAAAAAACTGAATGTACATGTAGAGTCATCTTTACTTTGTTTGTTTGTTTCTTTGAAAGATTGACAAGTTGGGACCTTGTTGTGTTGAAGGGCCTGACTAGATGTTGGTCTGGAGTTTCCTTACTTCCTTTTTCTCTCTTAAGACGTGTTTCTTTTGTCGAGTGTGTGTGTGTGTGTGTGTGTGTGTGTGTGTGTGTGTGTGTGTGTGTGCGCGCGCGTGTGTGCATTTAGTCCTCTGTGTGTGTATGTGTATGTGTGTGTGTGTGGTGTGTGTGTGGTGTGTGGTGTGTGTATGTGTGTGTGTGTGTGTGTGTGTTGTGTGTGTGTGTGTGTGTGTCTGCATACAAGCATGCATGCCATGTGCGTACATGTGTGCTGCATACTTGCTTGTATGCATGAGTGTGTGCTCATGTGTGCAAGTGGGAGTCACTGTCTGAGTTGGTGCACTTATCTCTATCAGTACCCCAGACTCCATTTCTGCCGCCATCTCTGTGATATAACGCATGTGCCTAATCATGCTAAGAATGCATACTACCTCTTAACCGAGGTCTGGATGTTACTAGGGGGAAGAGGAGATAACCCACCATCAATCATGCAACAATCAAATCACATGAAAACCCAACGCCCCAAACCCACAAGATCACACAGTTTGACACAAGAAAACTTCAAGAGAACACATCCCACTAGCCATAGCTAAATATGCAAAAAACGATTTTGAAGACAAAGCTAAAAAAAATGTTCTACCCTTATTTACAAGTGAAACACTCAGAAGGAGCGGCGAGGGGGGCGATGGGGGGTGGGGGGGGGGGGGGGGTGGAGGGTAACATCACTGCCTTGTTGAATGCAGCCAGTGAGTGGACCTTACCGTGCACGAGGGCGGAGCGCGGGGGCAGCAGGGTGTCCCACAGGCAGACGTTCTTGTTCTCTGAGGAGTAGCCACAGGTGGCGATCAGGCTGGAGCAGCCCAGGAAGGCAAAGTCCGCCGTCGTCTTGTTGTGACACTGCAAGCTCTGCACAGCCCATCCACCAATCATCTCACAGAAGAAAAAAAAACATGCCATGTGAATTTCCTAACCAATGCGATCATTCAGTGCACGGACCTGCTGAACAAGCTGTGGCATTCTGATGCAAACCTACTGCTCTGATGACACGACAGAAGATGGGTAAATAACCGTAATCAATCACACACAAAAATATGTCTCCTCTGATCATAAATGATACACCTAACGACAGCACAGCGTTTATTCAAACACAATAAAACGAACTGTATTACACATACTACAGAACGAAACGTACAACACTACAGAGGACAAGTGATTTCACAGACAAAGCTAAACAATGTCACTGACCACTAATATCACACGCGACGAGCAACAAATACCAGTAATCAACAGAAATACAGGCAAGACTCAACACACCATCACCGGCCAATGACAAAACATGTGACCACTTTTCTTTGGCCAATGACATTAATGGTGACATAATCTAACGAAAGCCATTTGTCCAATAGCATCCCAGATGCCATCTGAGCCTTAAGTGTTGACCAGTGATATCACAGACAACATGTAATATAGGTACATCAGCTCATAGCATCACAAATGTGACGGGTACCACAGTTACCTCATGAACAAATTCATTTCACAATATACCCAAGACAGCTTACCATTGACACAATCTACTGTTTCACAGAGATCAAACCTGACCCAGACTGACCTGGAAATTGGTCTTCAATAAGACAACTCAAAAACGAATGTTTTAATTTATCATTTGATCCCTACAACCCTCATCCCTCACACCCATGTTCCCTACCACCAATCACACACACACACACACACACACACACACACACACACACACACACTAATATCACACGCGACAAGCAACAAATACCAGTAATCAACAGAAATACAGGCAAGACTCAACACACCATCACCGGCCAATGACAAAACATGTGACCAATTTTCTTTGGCCAATGACATTAATGGTGACATAATCTAATGAAAGCCATTTGTCTTTTTTCTTTTTTTTCTTTTTTTTTTTACAGTTGAATTCTTACTTAGAGTTTCTCCCCATCACACATACACGCACACGCACGCACGCGGGCGCGCACTCACGTACGCACGCTGCATGCACACACGTACGCACGCTGCACGCACACACTCAAACAGACACATACACAAACACACACACCTTGTCTAATATCACATTTAGTGAAAAGACGTTAAATTGAAGAACAACAACAACACACACACACACACACACACACACACACACACACACACACACACACACACACACTATAGGTCTAGCTGGACCAAATGACACCTTTCCAGTTCAAGACACTGACTACGTCACAGAATGTTCTCCATGCTGCAAGGACGAAGAGCAACTCACCATGATCGGTTTGTTGAAGTTGCTGCCCAGACCTACTTGCCACAGGCATATAGAGCCCTCCACATCACTGACACAGCACTGAAATCATCGCCATCATCATCATTACATCATCATCATCATCATCATCATCATCATCACACCATCATCATTACATCATCATCATCATCATCATCAATATCATCATCATCATCATCATTACATCATCATCATCATCGTCAATATCATCATCATCATTATATCATAATCATCGTTCAGCATGGGCCTACACACTACAAACATAACAAGAAGCCCTCAAAATCACTGACAAGCACTGAAATCATTATCATCACTATCATCATCATCATCATCATCATCATCATTACATCATCATCATCATCATCATCATCATCATCATCATCATCATCATCATTACATCATCATCACAATTATCATTACATCATCATCATCACATCATCATCATCAATATCATCATCATCATTACATCATCATCATCATCATCATCATCATCATCAGACGTCCCAGGCCAACTTACCACTAACGTAATCAAGGCCACCCCTGCACATGACTGACACAACACAAGCAAATTGCTGACAGATTTCATAGAAATATCCCACTACTACCCTCACAATGTAGATAAGGGGAATGGGAGAGGTTTGGGGGGAGAGAGGAGACTGGTGGATGAGAGGTAAACATCTAATGTCCACTTTAATTTACTATCAATTACAATCAAAAATAGGCTTGCACATGCATATGCATGCATACAAGTGCGCTGGAACGCACGCACACACACACACCCATGCACACATACACATGCGTGCATTTGTGCACGTACACACGCACACAAATGCAGGCACACACATGCATGCACGCACACAAGCACGCGTGCGCACACACACATGCGTGCACAGGCGTGCGCGCAAACACACTCTCATCAGCAGCATCAAGTAAACAAGCCGCAGTTGAGAAGCCAAGCTCATGACACTGCATTTGAATTGAAGGCCATCGAGCACAATATGGATCTTCAAAAGGGCAGCCGTTCAGCAGCTCAATTCAATGGTCTGTCAATGGCATATTTCAGCACGGTACACTTTCCCCATGCAAAAAATGACAACGGTCCATAATTACTTAGAGTTTAAAATAAGCAGGCATGGTCTTGACGACAGACAACACAGAAGTCACAGCAAGCACAAGCGCAGATGGAGGAGTAGTTCGCAGACAACATGGCCAACGTCAAGAATGAGTTCTTGAATCCTTTTGCTTGGCCATAATCTATGTCATGAGTTTTTCATCGCTATTTTCTTGCAGTTATCAATCGATTGTAGCTCAAGTGCTGGTTTGCGTTGTTGTTCGGGGTTTTCTTTTTTCTCTTTGGGAGGGGGGTGGGGTGGAATGTTTGAAGGTGCAGTTTACCTACCGGTGCAGTCTATAACCTGGAAATTAAGATGAACTATTAGAGAGAGAGAGAGAGAGAAGAGGAAGAAATAAGTCAAAAAAACTGCAAAGAAATAAGCTTCAGGAAATCAGAGAGAGAAAGAACATTTAAGAGAAAATGCAAGAATGCAAATCACAGACAGGCAGTAATAAACAGCAGGAGAAACAAGAGAAAAAGAAAAAAAGGAAAGACAGGGAGCATCATCATCATCTGACAATGACCCTGACCTTATTGCCCTGGGCATTGAAGAGGACCTTGGTGACCTTGGGGAAGCTTCCTGTGTGCCTCAGTGTGGTGACAGGTTGGTCGTGGATTCCACTCCCACAATCTTACGCTGCCGTCAGCGCTGCCAGTCAGATCTGCCATCACACACAACTTTCTGTTTTCTTCTCATACAGTCGTGGTCTGCCTTTTTGCCTGTCATGTTTTCTGTTCATAAAAATGTGGTCTGTCTTACTCTTTACGGTGACTGGTCAGTCAGTGTTGGTGACATTCTGTTCCTTAACAACGCAGAAACATTTGGTCACAAACACCATATTTTGCTGTCAGCAGATTTTTAAAATCTGTTACCCTTTACTCAAAAAGGAACACTTTGTCATACCAGTACAAAAAATAATATTCCGAATCCAACAGGTTCAAATCGCCCACACAAAGAGTCAATCTGAAGCATTAACATTATTCATAAAAGGGGAATTTTCTTCACCACCTTGAATCGAATCTGAGAACAGATTGCTCGTTCTTTGCTTTTTGTTGTCCATAATGTTGTTTATCTTGCCTAAAGAGACCTAAGATAACTCAAGATTAGAAAGAAAAAGTCTCAGAGTTTCAGGAAAGAGATACTTACAGTACTGTAAAGTGGGGTGTGAGCCGATCTTTCGAACCCCTTGAAGTGTTCGCACCATATTCTGTCCACCAACAAAGCAAACAACATCTAAACAATGTACCTATATGCAAATAAGCATCATCCTTGTTCCAAAGAATGAGTTAAATATAACGGTCTGTGCCCAAATATGCTCTTTAGTGAAGCTACCTTCATTACAACATCATCCACTAAGATTTGTGATGCTCAAACTGTCAAAAGTCATTACAATATATGTAGTTAGTTGATAATCGGTTCAGATTCATAAAGAGTTGATAATCGGTTCAGATTCATAAACTTATCATCACTGTAATTTGCTGAATTTCAAATGCTTAATTCATTATCTAAGTTTCTGTACACACATTCAGAAGACCTTTAATTCTTTTATCATTATCATGCATTAAATGCCAAACAACTATAAACAATTACAACGCTTGTACCAACATCCTTTCAACAACTGCTTCATTTTTCTGCACTACTGAAGTTTAAAATGACTTTCCCCCTTTCATGAGACCGTCGCTGAGGATGACAGTGACGACACCACCACCTTGAAGCTCTCCATTCTTTCATCACATGCCCGGCAGACACCTGCAGGGTTGGTCAAGAAATGTGACCAACACTTTCAAGTGCTATTTTAGAGCGGACACAACTGAACTGCGCAGCCCCAGTCTCCCCCTTTGAGCACACTCAACTTTGTGGGGGGGAAAAGATTGAAACTGAAAAGTCCTGCAGAGAAATATTAGCAAAGCAAAGTGACTGAACCCCCAACCCACAGGGTGAGTCTGCAAGGCTGACCACTACACCACAACAGCCGGTCAATCAGTGTCCTGACCAGTCCTTTCAAATCACTACAACCAGTCCCTCAAAACGAAAAATACGTTAAAATTTTCACTTCAGCGGTCTCCTAGCCAGAGAAAAAGGTGCCAGAGTATTACACTCTATCAAAATTCATTTCCTGAGATTTCAAAATGGGCTTGGTTGGCACTTTTAAAAAAAATGTATGAATATTGCATAATTATGACCAACGCCGGAAAACTGCTGGTGGAAGGTAAGGGGTGAATATTGTTTTGTAGGACGCTTTGAAGGTAATGAATATTGCTAATTATGGACAACTCACCAACAACTGCTCGTGAATAAAAATACATAAATGAAATAAGATGCAATGGAAGGAGTGAAACAAATTAGTGAAGTACCAATTGCCGTGAAGGTAAATGGCTGTTATCTTTTTCTTTCAGAATCAAAAGTAATCCCTACAGGGCATAACAAAACCGTCAAAGATAAGTCCATCAAATATTTATATCATTATGAAATCATGTACATTTCCCGTCATTATTTTTTAAAAGCGTATCCGCACTGAAAATGTCACACTAATTAACAGTTTATTTGTTACTTAACAGTGTACTAGGACCAGACATTAAATGAACAAGATAGTCATATAAAGACACTCTAACATATAGACAGAGACAGCAGCAAAAAAGAAAAAACAAAAAACCCCACTTTTGTTTCCTGTTGAAACCAACCCATGACAATGAATTACTGCCTTATGCAACCTTTTTACTTGATGTACAAACATACATCATTTTTACAATGTCTGGCATGGCACTGCATATGATATGAACTTTTACTTGATGTGCAAACATGACAACGATCTACAGTCTCCATTGCCGCAATAACTTATCCAAACCAGAGAACCTTTACAGTACAAACATTCATCTTTTCAATGTATTGGCATGGTGTGCAAGAATGACTGGTATAGCCTGGTTTATACATGATTGTAACGCACATAGTTTACTAATATTAATAATGACTCCTTATCAGACTTCTGAGACAAAAACAATCCCTACTGCAATAATAAACTAACATTGCAAAAGAACAGAAGGATACTGTTGCTTATAAAACTTATCCACCAGAGATCACGCAAAGTGCACATATCAGTGCCTGAACATTTCAAAATGAATTGGATGATTCAAAATTATACATAAAGATTATAGCCATGTTATCAAATATATACAATGTCCAATATAAGCATACATTCAAAGAATTTGATTCAATAACGTTTAGTCCTCAACAAAGCAATCAACTCCTGGTTTCTCAACAGATTTTGTGCTCATAAGAGAAACGTAATCCGATTTTTCATGCATTGAAATAATTGTGCAAATAAATAATTAAGAAAGGAAAAATGAGCTGAACCCTCTGTGGCCATCACCACCATCACCAAGTCACAGACTTGTTCCAGACTGTTCCATTTCAGGATTGCTGCTAAGCACAGAATGTCTTCGCTTTGTTCCTTTCTTCGCTCCCCCCCCCCCCCCCCCCCCCCCCCCCCCCCCCCCCCCCCCCATCATCATCATCATCATCAACACTTGGTTAGATTATTGAATAACTGCTAGCTAAGGAGTCAGACGAACATATGGACCTGAGTTGAGGATAAGCCTTTATTATGGGTATACACAACTTTCTTTTTCAAACCAATGATTGTTCACAGTTGCTGCTTAAGCTGTACTTTTTCTTTACTTTGTATGCAAACTGTAACAACTCAAGATAAAATCTGAGAAGTGGCCGATGTTTGACGGAATTTGAGACAGAGAGAGAGAGAGAGACAGACAGACAGACAGAGAGAGAAGAGAGAGAGAGAGAGAGAGAGAGAGAGAAGAGAGACAGAGAGAGAGAGAGTGAGAGAGAGAGAGAGAGAGAAGAGAGAGAGAGAGAGAGAGAGAGAGAGAGAGAGAGAGAGAGAGAGGAGAGAGAGAGAGAGAGAGAGATCACACAGATTTCCAGTTTACTGACATTCAATTTCAACCCAAATGAACTGTCATACACGTTTCCACTTTGGAGATTATATCAAAAAGCAACGAAAATGAACAGAAACAATCATGGCCATTCACTGTAAACAGACATATCAAAAAGACTCACTGAATATACATCATTGCACCACAAAACAATGAAAAAATGCAGTAAGACGTGACACCACCTGACACCTGTGCCTTCTAACTACTTAATACACTCTAAGAGGAGCTGAAACAAAAAGGAATCTATGACTGGGAGGAAAAATAAAAGAAACTGAGATACAGTAAAAACTAATGTATTTCACACTTCAACATAATACTGACACTTCATGTATTAAAAAACTTTGAATAACAAAATAAAGTTTTCAAAAACTATGGATTTGTAAGAATGCTGTCTGTTCAAAAATCAAAGATATAAAACGGATAAAACATAAAATAATGAAGAAATTCATCGAAAAACTGTGCACAATAAAACTAAGTCTATGGAATTCTACATCTATGACTGAAAACGGGTCATTAAAAAAAACTATGAAGTATCATGGGTATTCCTTTTGATATATATTAAAAAAGAAAGATTTCGTCTTTTCAGTATCATGAAACAATGTAGATATGAGAGAACTCTGTCTATTTCAAAGCCATGAAATGCAATGAATATGAGAGAATATACTCATTCTATTTCAAAGCTATTATATACTACTGCTGTGACGGAATTTCTGTTTAAAAGTATGAAATAACTGTGGGTATGATAGAATACAGCCTCCTTTTAGAACAACGAAATACTGTAAGATAGAATAACGTCCGTTTCAAATTTTATTAAGCACAACAGAAAGGACATAATATATTCAATTTCATAACCTTTAAGAACAAGGATATGTTCAAATATAGTCTTCTTCAAACCTACTGCAACACAACTGACAGGATGTAATCTGTTTCAACACCTATGAAATTCTATGGATATGACAGAATGTCAGTCTGTTCTGAAAGCCACTAAAATACTGTGGATGTGACCAAATATTTCACTGCTACAAAAGACTAGGAACATGATACTACAGGCTTTGAACCATTAGGAATGAGATGGAAGAGGATGGGTTCCGAAATCACGAGGAAGAATCTTCATTCCCTCTACCAGTACCTATGTCTCACCAAACCTCCTCACCCTACTGAAAAAACGTGGAGTACAGAGGGAGAAAGTAGTGGGGAAGAACGTGGGGGGGAGGCAAGGTAAGAACCTGTAAAATTAGGGACTTATTACCTGGTTAAAACTTCTTTCCTGTCCCTGTCCTTCTTTTTTTTTTTTCTCCCATGTGTTGAAAAACAAACCTTCCACATTCCCACTTTGTTTTGATCACAGAATAGGTTTAGCCTAAGTATGTATAGATACAGGAGGGGTGTCGGGAGAAGTGGGGACTGTACACATTTATCAAAGGACTAGGAGGTACGAAGATCAAGTCTAAGTCTAACCCAAACCAACTACCTACCCCTCCACAGAACAGGCTGACCTATCCTTCATTATGTATTATTCTCAGGTGTACAACACAGACAACATCCACCCTCTGAGCAGGTAGAGTACACAGGTCTCAGATTACAATGACTCAAACTGTTCGTGCATCACAATGTGAAGAGGAACACAGACAGCACACAAGCAAAGGTGTGCATAAACCAACGAGGGGAAAACCACAACACAAAACCTACAACATCAAGAAAAGCAACAACAAACCGAATGATTTCTTTATCTTTCTTTTATGTTTTGAAACGTGTGTGAAACGTATGCTACGCACTTAAACTGTGAGGGTTTTAAATACATATACAAAGCAGAACACACAAAAAACGAGTCCAACAAAGGAGAAATCACTTTATCTGACACTGCCACTATTTTCACGAAAAGAAATAAGGTCAAAGTGCGTTCAGCACTACAGCCAAATCACTGCGGTGGACTTGAACAGACTACTGCCACTCACCGTCTTGATGAGGCGATGACTGCGATCTAAGATACAGTGAGACATGCCAGGGGTCTGGATGCCTAAGTTACTCAAACTTTTTACCTGCGTCCACCACCACGCAGCACAAACAGAACCCAGGACAAAAAAAAAAAAAAAAAAAAGTGAATCAAACACACCCAAACCGACACAGTTTCCCACACGTCACAACACCTATAACTTGCCTGTATTTTTTTCATTTTGTTTTGATTTTAAGCCAAAATGACATATTTCAAAAGAAAAACAAAAACATCCATTAAAAAGAAAATAGGAAAAAGACCTAACAAAATTCCCAATGGCCAAGCAAATAAACCTCCCCAAAATCAACTGATCAGAATGCAAATTTGTGGCTAACGGGGGGTTTTTATTTTCTTTTCTTTTTTTTTTTCCAGTTACAACTTTCACCATGCTATAACCATGACCTAGCCCAGCAAAATAAAGATTAAAGATCGAAATGAAAATCGTAAACGCATAGCGGGGGGAAAGGTGGTGAGGGACGGGGAAGACGAAGTAATAGACAGGAACAAGTTTAAATTTTAGATTCTGCTAGCTCAGTGCCACAGGATGCACAGCAGTGGAACCTCCATCACAGTTTCTCTATGCCACTCCCTCCTCACAACCTACACAAATCCTGTGACCCATTGCTTCTCTTGTACTGTAACACGATTTTCACAATTTTCAATCAAAATTACCCTTCCTGACTCCCTAATAATAACCATAGAATCCACAGTCTACAACATCTTTTTTTTTCCTTTTTTCTAAATAACCAAAATCAAGTACAAGTATCAGTCTCCTAACGACTCAGTATTTTACACCCATGAAAACCACCAAACTCCCAGGTAACTGCCCCTGGCCATGTTTTTTTTTTCTTTTTTTTTTTCCTCTGCTGAATGTCAACTCAGGAGATGGACAAAATCTCTGCACCATGATAATCTTTGATAATCATTTCAGACTTGACCCTTACAAGGCATGGCTTGACCATGATTTTGTTCTCTTTATTTTTTTCTCCCCATACACTCAATGTAGGAGTTCTAAACATTACCAAAATACTTGAGATGCCAGTCGACCTGCCTCCTCTAATGACACCCCCCACCCCCACCCCCCACCCCCACCCCTTCTCTCTCTCCTAAGACTGAAGTGTCACGACATTTTCATAGTCACTAACAAGCCTCTGCTGTACCATAACAATATGCTTCCTTGCTTTCAGGATGGAGCGAAACAACAGCACTAGGGCAAGGAGTGATTTCCCCCGATTTTCCGTCAGATGGGTTGACAATTTCCAAGCCGTGTGTGTGTGGTAGCCTCATTTCAATGTGATGTGGAATGCTGGTTCTTGATGCCCGACTGCGGTCGGCTGCAGACCCTGCCTCCGCTGCTGCTCTTGTGTTTCCTTGTTGTCTCCCTTTGTTCATTTCCACCTTCTGCTGTTGTTCATCTTCATGCTTTACATGCCTTTCATAGTTAGCCTTTTGCTGTCCTTTTTCCTTTTTTTTTTTGTTTCCCCCTTTCGATTTATTTTCTTCTTCCCCCCCCCCCCCCCCCCCCCCTCCTCCTTCCCCCTTCTCCCATCCTCTCTTTTCTTAATGCAGCCCAGTTATCTTCCCACACAGGGAAAGGAGTATTTTGATATTTTACAAGGAAATTCAAACTGTTTTTATTTTACATGGAAATTCAAATTGTTTACAAACTTCGGCCTGCATGCTCACATGCCTCCCTCTCTCCTTCCCTTTCACTTTCGATCAATCTGAGCTTTTTTCTCCATAGGTGCGAGCAAAGACAATGTATGTGTTTTGCACGTAATTAAAGCAACAATAATTTTCATTTTTACATTGTTATTTATTTTTTATGCGTCTGAACCTCCCCACCCACCCACCCCCTTCAGATGGGACCATGGCTTTTTTTTTTTAATGTATCATCATTCTCATTCATTCAGTCAGCCAGTCAATCAGTCAGTCAGTCATTCTCTCTCTCACTCACTCACTCCACTCTCACTCTCTCATAGTCAGGCCTGAAACCAGCACCTTCAAAAACAACAATAAAAAGGTAAAATGATTAATCCAGAGCTGCCTGCTAAGTGCTGAACCCAAATGCCCCGTCCATAAGCGCCCACTTCAGACAAGAAAAACCAAGTTTCTCTACCTGGGTAAAACCAGACCCCAGTGCAACAGCAACCGCAGTTTGGACCTTGTCCACTTTTTTCCCCTCTGATCAAATTATAAACAATCTTCACCTCATCGGATCTAAGAAAGATCAACATGCAGTTGGTCCCAGAATATCAAGCAGGAAATAAATGGCAGTTGTGACCAAACTTGTGCATGCTCCGTATGCTCCGATTGGTACAATAGAAGGAATTGTTTTTTCAGCCGGAAGGGGGACAGCAGAGAGAGAGAGAGAAAAACAAAAAGACAGAGGGGAGTATACATACATATATATGTATATATAATAATAATTCATAATCATAAATGGAGAGGTTTCAACGGCTGAACACAGAAAGCACTCCATGAATGTCTCACCATCTTTGACGGTAACTTGGGCTGCAGACAATGGTAATAAGGATACGAGTGTTACCAGCAGACATTGGTAACATAGAAATGAGCATTACCAACAGACAGTGGTAATGATAACACAAGCATTACCAACACACAGTCACAAGTGGTAATAATGACGCAAGCATTACCAACAGACAGTGGTAACAATGACATGAGCATTACCAACACACAGTGGTAATAATGACATAATCATTATCAACAGACAGTGGTAATAATGACACGAGCATCACCAATAGACATTGGTAATAAGGACACAAGCATTACCAACAGACAGTGGTAATAATGACACGAGCATTACCAACACACATTGGTAATAATGACACGAGCATTACCAACAGACATTGGTAATAATGACACGAGCATTACCAACAGACACTGGTAATAAGGACACAAGCATTACCAACAGACAGTGGTAATAATGACACGAGCATTACCAACAGACAGTGGTAATAGTGACAACAGCATTACCAACACACAGTGGTAATAATGACACGAGCATTACCAACAGACAGTGGTAATAGTGACACAAGCATTACCAACAGACAGTGGTAAAAAGGACATGTGCATTACCAACACACAGTGGTAATAGTGACACAAGCATTACCAACAGACAGTGGTAAAAAGGACATGTGCATTACCAACACACAGTGGTAACAGTGACATGAGCATTACCAACACACAGTGGTAATAATGACACAAGCATCACCAACAGACAGTTGTAATAATGACATGAGTATTACAAACAGTGGCAATAATGACATGAGCATTACAGACAGTGGTAATAATGACATGAGCATCACCAACACACGTGGTAATAATGAAATGAGCATTACAACAGACAGTGGTAATAATGACATGAGCATTACCAACAGACAGTGGTAATAATGACATGAGCATCACCAACAGACAGTGGTAATAATGACATGAGCATTACCAACAGACAGTGGTAATAATGACATGAGCATTACAGACAGTGGTAATAATGACATGAGCATTACCAACAGAGAGTGGTAATAATGACATGAGCATCACCAACAGTGTCAACCTCAGGGTATGTCAGTGGAGGAAGGACTAGCGCACAGCCGAAACACACCTCACAGCTTGCTTACGATCTCATTCATATATCATGCATTCGTCACATCAAACCACTAGTAAAGTCTATAACTTTACTACACATAATCATGGAAAGAATCAATGCGCATGGAGTCAAACAAAATAAAACATTCTCTCTTTCCTTGAACTTCACAAAACCATTTATCTAAATCATCATAACTAACCCGGGTATAAATAGATTTCTACTTTACCTGGCCAGGTGATCTTAAACTATTCACGAATCACTGTCTTTCCTTTTCTTCTCTTTTTTTCTTTTCTTTTCACTGTCACTTTCACAAACACCAGTCACGACACAACTGCTGGCACTGGTCAGGTTGGACCGCTGGCACTGGTCAGGTTGGACTGCTGGTACTGGTCAGGTTAGACCGCTGGCGTTGGTCAGGTTGGACTGCTGATGAAAGTGGCGCTGCCAGGTATGAGGTCGAACCCCGGTTCAGATTGAACAGTGACTACCAGACATCGATCTGTTCTCCTTTCTTTCTTCCTGCATTAACGCATTGCACTCTCTCTCTCTCTCTCTTCTAGTCTGCTCTATCAAATGGACATGGTTGCTTTTCTTTTCTTTTCTTTTTCTTTTTTTTTCTCTTCATCAGTTAGCAACTCTCTCTCTCAACATCTCTCCTTAGTCCTTCCCCTGCAGACTCTATCTGGTGCTAATGCTTCAGCTCGGTTCTCTTCACTCCTCTCATCTCTCTGCTCTTCTCTCGTCAGAGCCTACTCCCAGAACCTCTTCCTCTCTCTCTTCCGTTCGTTCTCCCCCTGGTTCTCCCTTATTCTCATCCTATGTGTCAAAGGGTGAGTACCATTGGTCAGAATTTTTCCCGCCTAGTACTGAGGCCACCTCCCTCTAATTCCATTGGACATTCAACTCGTCAAAGTCACATCTACCGGCCTTGCTCTCTGTGGTGGTCAATGGGTCATTTAATTAATTAGCTTGATTTCACCCCCACCACACAATACCTTCCCCCTTCCTACTTCAAACCGGCGACGTCTGGCTTAACTGTGGGCACTGGTCTTGTAAATTAGCCGGATCAGTCTGGCCTAGACGTGGCGATCCGTCTGGCCAGACCTATTGAGACGTTGGTCAGCCTCTCAGTCTGTCTGCCGTCTCCGCAAAAACTAAAAATAGCCTTTAATTGGCTGAGGCGACGCATGAAGTCATCTACCTGGCGCCAGGATGTTTGAGTTCGGGCTTAAGTCCGACTGAGCTGGCTGGCGACTGACCACGAATTCAGTTTTTCTATTTTTGTCCGTGACAAACAGACAGTGGTAATAATGACATGAGCATCACCAACAGACAGTGGTAATAGTGACATGAGCATTACAGACAGTGGTAATAATGACATGAGCATCACCAACAGACAGTGGTAATAATGACACGAGCATCACCAACACACAGTGGTAATAATGACATGAGCATCACCAACACACAGTGGTAACAATGACATGAGCATTACAGACAGTGGTAAAAATGACATGAGCATCACCAACAGACAGTGGTAATAATGACATGAGCATCACCAACACACAGTGGTAATAATGACATGAGCATCACCAACTCACAGTGGTAATAATGACATGAGCATTACAGACAGTGGTAATAATGACTGAAGCATTACCAAAAGACACTGCCTGACTGGTAACACCGACATGAGCATTACCAACAGCCTGTGGTAATAATGACACAAGCATCACCAACACACAGTGGTAATAATGACATACGCATTACAGAGAGTGGTAATAATGACACAAGCAAGCATTACCAAAAGACATTGGTAATACTGAAATGAGCATTTCCAACAGCCAGTGGTAATAATGACACGAGCATTACCAACAGACACTGGTAATAAGGACATGAGTATTACCAACAGACATTGGTAATAAGGACACGAGCATTACCAACAGACATTGGTAATAAGGACACGAGCATTACCAACAGACATTGGTAATAAGGACACGAGCATTACCAACACACCTTGGTAATAAGGACATGAGTATTACCAACAGACATTGGTAATAAGGACACCAGCATTACCAACAGACATTGGTAATAAGGACACAAGCATTACCAACAGACATTGGTAATGACACAAGCATTACCAACAGACATTGGTAATAAGGACACCAGCATTACCAACACACACTGGTAATAAGGACACGAGTATTACCAACAGACATTGGTAATAAGGACACCAGCATTACCAACAGACATTGGTAATAAGGACACCAGCATTACCAACACACACTGGTAATAAGGACACGAGTATTACCAACAGACATTGGTAATAAGGACACAAGCATTACCAACAGACATTGGTAATAAGGACACCAGCATTACCAACACACACTGGTAATAAGGACACAAGCATTACCAACAGACATTGGTAATAATGACACAAGCATTACCAACAGACATTGGTAATAATGACACAAGCATTACCAACACACACTGGTAATAATGACACAAGCATTACCAACAGACATTGGTAATAAGGACACAAGCATTACCAACAGACATTGGTAATAAGGACACAAGCATTACCAACAGACATTGGTAATAAGGACACAAGCATTACCAACAGACATTGGTAATAAGGACACAAGCATTACCAACAGACACTGGTAATAAGGACATGAGTATTACCAACAGACAGTGGCATTACCAACAGACATTGGTAATAAGGACACAAGCATTACCAACAGACACTGGTAATAAGGACACAAGCATTACCAACAGACACTGGTAATAAGGACACGAGTATTACCAACAGACAGTGGCATTACCAACACGAATGTTAGAAACAAACAGCAGTGATAATGACACAAATGTAACCAACAAACAGTGGTAACATGCACAATGAGCACTATGGACACAAAAGTTACCATCATGGCAAAGATCACGAGGAAAAGAGCATTGTCAACAGAGAATGGTCGTAAGAACACACAGTGGTAATAAGAAAACAACTGTTGCCAAGACTACAACAAAATGGTCATAAGGAAATAACAGTTACTAATATAACACACACAGGGGCCACAAGGAAATGAAGGTTACCAACAGGACACACATGGGTCATACAGAAATGACTGTTAACAAAATAAACAGAAACAGGGCTAATAAGGAAACAAATGTTACCTCTATAACAAACAGGGGTAATAGGGAAACATTTGTTACCAACAGGACACAGGGGTAATAAGGAAATGACTGTTACCAACAGGACACAGGGGTAATAAGGAAATGACTGTTACAACAGGACACAGGGGTAATAAGGAAATGACTGTTACCAACAGGACATAGGGGTAATAAGGAAATGACTGTTACCAACAGGACACAGGCGTAATAAGGAAATGACTGTTACCAACAGGACATAGGGGTAATAAGGAAATGACTGTTACCAACAGGACACAGGGGTAATAAGGAAATAACTGTTACCAACAGGACAGAGGGGTAATAAGGAAAATAACTGTTACCAACAGGACAGAGGGGTAATAAGGGAAAAAAAGTGTATCGAACAGAACACAGGGCAATGGGGAAATGACTGTTACCAACAGGACACAGCCATAATAGGGAAACAAGTGTTATCAACATGACATAGAGGTAACAGGAAAACAAGCGTTACCAACATGACATAGAGGTAACAGGAAAACAAGCGCTACCAACATGACATAGAGGTAACAAGGAAACAAGTGTTACCAACAGGACATACAGGTAATAAGGAAATGAGTGTTACAATCAGGAAACATAATGATAATAAGGAAAGCAGAATAATTTTACACCAGTCACACACACACAAATCTCAAAAGTCTCCATGCAAGTCAGTGATTACTAACACAGAACTGCAAGAACAACAGACAAGCGTTATCAAACACATCAGTTGCCGTTCAGAAACAAGTTATTCTGTTAGCATGTTATACACACACACACACACACACACACACACACACACACACACACACTCATGTAAGTCTGTCCGTCTGTCTGTCTGTATGACAAGTAGCAACAAAAGCAGAACCACTACTGTCTATTGGAATCTGCAGTATCCTCACAAACATCACCACCACCACCATCATCATCATCATCATCACTATGGTCGTCTCCCCCGGTCAGTAACAAGAGAGGTGTCCCTAGCAGTCCTGCTCTCCTCCCTGCCACCTGGACAAAGCAATGACCAACAGACCCCCCTCCCCCCCCCCCCTCAACCCCCCTCACACACACACACACTCACCACGCTGGATCCGCGGCCAGTCTGCAGGCCCTGCACGGAGCCGGCCGGGGAGGGCAGGTAAGGGGTGCTGGGGGTCTGGGTGCCACTGTTGGGCTGGGGCGTGTCCTGAGGGGTGTGCACCACCAGGAACTCCGGCATCGACTCGGCCACGTTGTTCAGGGGGCTGCGAGTGCACAGACAGACACACACAGACACACGCACACACACACACATGCACGCAACACACACACACACACACGCACACACACACACACACACACACACAACACACACACATACACTGGAGCACTGATCAGCCTGAACTGATGGAAACGAAGGAAGAAGGAGGGTTGGAGGAAGGCAGGGGACGAGGGGGAGGGGGAGGGGAGACAAATGGAGAACAATATCATCAAGGCGCCATCCATGTTCTCCTGTGACACAGTTCCCTTTCTTCTTCACTTCAAAAAAAATTATCTGAAATTGAGTCCATATATCTAAGTGGATGTGCAAGGAAACACACACACACACACACACACACACACACACACACAACACACACACACACACACACTGTGCAACACACACACACACACACACACACACACACACACACACACACACACACTGTGCAACACACACACACCCCCACACACACACACACACACACACACACACACACACAACACACACACACACACACGCAAGACTCGCACACACACACACACACACACACACACACACACACACACACACCACACACACGCAGAGACTCGCACAGACACACACACACACACACACACACACACACACACACAGACACACACACACACACACACAGAGTGTTGAACATCAGCTGCTGATCCGCTGCCTCCCCACAAGCTGTGCAAAGTCAAAATGCAACACACGCACACACCAGTACCACTCTATCTGAATCAGCTGCCATCCACATCGATGGGATCCTCCATCCTAGTCACTCTGACCCAACATCAATACAGCCCACACTATTCATCTACATTCCAACACTTTTTTTTTAACGCAAGGCGACAACATACGGTGAACACAGCAACCAATGCTGGGGACTGCAAACGAATCATAATAATTGGATAAAAAGAGGCATCAGGGAAGGAGAATGCCCTGTTTCCTCTGAGGACCATGGTGATGGTCTGTAGACGTGGCACCAGAGGTTGAAGTATTGTTCGTCACAGGGAAATAGTCCAGTGCACCACACACTGAACTTCACATTCAACTTTGACCACATGAGCATCAGAAATCGATCGGCACTGGGAACCTCCCCTCTCTCTCTCTCTCTCTCTCTCTCTCTTCTCTTTTCTCTCTCCTCTCTCTCTCTCTCTCTCTCTCTCTCTCTCTCTCTCTCTCTCTCTCTCTCAAAAGTCTCTTCTCTTAGAAATAAGAAAACACTTGGATTCCTAGTGGGGCTCTCAACAAGAGCAAACTACCAAAGAACAAAATTAGTGAGACATTATATCAGCTATGCCTGTGGAGCTCAACTCTTGACACACCCACCGGAACTGATGAATCCGATCCATGACAAGTGAATGAAAACCACCTTCAGAGATCAATTCATTGACTGATCAGCCTTATCAATAAGGTATCAATATTTTCTTAAATCCATCCATTAATCAATGAATCTGATCCCTTGAGAAAAGTCAGGAAAAAAAACTTACAGAAACCAATTAATTAACCTACACATTTTCAATTAACCAATACATTTAATAAATAGGAAATGACTGAACACATCTAATGAAATCAATGTGTTAACCAATGAATTTGATCAATTAGAAATTCCTGAACAGTTACGAAATCAATGAATTCAATCAATGAATTTAATCAATGAGAAATGACTGCACACAACTACTGAAATCAATGACTCCAATGACAGAGGAAAAATAACCATAAAGTACTGGCAGACCCATTTGAACTGATCATTTTGGTGTGTTTTTTTTTTTTCATTTTCATTTTCCGCGCCCTTTTAAATGGCATAAACTCCATGATTGCTCACCAAAGCTTCCCTACACATAGCTACACCCAGGTTAACCGGTTGCAGCCCCAGCCCCAGCACCACAATCAACAGAGAGCAATCAATAACATGCTGCATGAGGCAACCCACGAAAGGAGACACTGCACTGACGAGGAATCGCCTGAGTGGAGCTCAGTGGTGCCTGTTCGGATTCCAAGAGCACAAAACACCACCTTCCAACCCCCCCCCCCCCCCCCCCCCACCAACCCCCCTCCCCTTACCGACACAAGGAGTACTAAGTGGCAAAGTCAGGGTGAGTGGGCCTCCCCCTTGCAGAACACACCACCACAACCATCCAACTACTGTCCCCAAGAACTTGCTCATAATGCCAATGACCTGGACATGAAAATCCACCATGAGCAAAGACGTGGAGAAGAAATCGGAGTGAGTGTGGTCGTCATGACAGCAAGGCATGAAAAAGCCACAGGACCTGCCACTTTTTTCAAAAGCGACTTTTTTTTCAAAAGCGACTTTTTTTCCCAAAACTAAGCACACAAATTGTTAAACCAGTTCATCAGCCTTAAAAGAAATAATTGCAGTGAAATACAATATATCAAGAGAGTGGCACAACACCATGTAAAAACAGGAATGAGAAACATGTCATGTACATGTCACACACTGTTGCCCACCACATCAGTGGAGTCAGTGATGATGCAGCAGCGTTTTGAAATGAACTGGTCACAAGTAAAAACGGAAAAAAAATGAAACTGATTCAACAGTTTTTACAGACAGATCTTCACAAATGACAGACGCTGAACTTACGTCAACTGTGACAGTAGCACTACCGGCACACATTTCTCGAAAACAACAGATTATTTTGGAAATGTAACTGGTAAAGAAGTAAAGGAGTTGATCTATTACGACTTCCACAAACAAATAAAATGCATTCTTACTGGATTAAAAAAAAAAAACTCTGAGGACCCATATCCACTACGGCAACTCAAGTCCTGTTGTCAACTCTCAAAATTGAAGACAAATTAACAACACTTTGAATGTGAAATTACAGACTGACAAAAGGAAAGTAGCACCATTTCAAACAACCATCAGCCATATTCAGAAATTCATAACTAAGCCACCACCAGTGAAACAGCCACAAAGGTGAGAGCGGGGAGACAAAAATACCGGCAATTCAAGAGCCAAGAATTTACAGCAGCACCTCTTTTCAACTTGTTTCCTCTGCTAAAATTTAACAGCAGTGAAATGCCCAGATAACACCGTTGTCAGTGAGGAGCTTAGCACCACGTGCATGCATGTTGGATCAGAACAGGTGCCACTGAACACCACTAAAGTAACGCAGCTGCAACGCAGGGTCTCCTCGGGAAGGTTGCCTCATGACAGTTTAATACTGGTTGTTGTTTCCTGTGGACTGCCAGCGCTGAGACTGTCACAGAACAATCCTGGCTGTGTATGGGGTGCAAGCTCAGCAGCGTGACACCAATGCCCGGCCCCTTAAGGAGCAAGAAGACAAGTCAAAACAGAACAAAACAACAACAGAAAAAAAAACATTTTTTTTTTAAAAGACAAAATTCAAAAAACAAAACAAACAAAAGGGGGCAAATCAACTAAAGAACTGCTGAAATCATTTAAAAAAAAAAAAAAATGTATTGTGTTATTCATATTTTCTTTTCGTGAAACATAAAAAAAAAGACTTTTCAATGCAAAGAGAGAAGAGAGAGAGAGAGAGAGAGAGAGAGAGAGAGAAGAGAGAGCGAGAGAAAAACAAACAAACCTGAAGCCCTGCTAGCACTGTTCTACTCCATAATTCTCCCCATGCAGTTTAAATACATTCAACTACCTCGACGATCTATAGCACCGAACACACACACACACACACACAGATGGAGAAGACAGGTGGAAGAACCGAGACACAGAAAATATAACGGACAAACAGCGACCACACCAGAGAAGCATACGAAGAAGATAATTATAAAATTGCTGTCCTGGTTTTAGAGAGAAGAAAATGCTACTTTTGGGAAAGGGAGGAGGGGCGGAGGTGTGCTCCTCCAGTATTTGACGAACCAGAGAGAAAACATTCAAAAAGAAAAGTGAAAACAAAATTTGGAGGAAAAAAAATCCCATCCATGAGAGCCAAAGTATAAGAAAAGGTCCAAACAGAAACAAAGAAGTAAAGAAACTCAACAACCCAAAAAAACAAAAAACAAAATTGGAGATTTAGCATGCCATAGGCCTCTTTCAATAATGAATATAGTAACAGCATATACAGGCACACACAAATGCTTCCTTACTCACTCACTCACTCACTCACTCTCTTCTCTCTCTCTCTCTCTCTCTCTCTCTCTCTCTCTCTCTCTCTCTCTCTCTCTCTCTCCTCTCTCTCTCTCTCTCACACACACACACTTGTGCACATATACACGCACACATGCGCACAAGCACACCTTGTAACATTCTTGAAAACATGTATCACCAACAAGTCTACAACATGCACCTGCACACAAATGCAGGCTTGTGTGTGTGTGTGTGTGTGTGTGTGTGTGGTGTGTGTGTGTGTGTGTTGTGTGTGTGGTGCATGCGTATATGCGTGCGTGTGTGCATGCGTACGTGCATGTGAGTGTGTGAAAGTTATTGATAACTGTATTTCAAACTTAGCAAATACAAAACAAAATGATAAAGATATAGAAAAATAACAAAGACAACTGGAAAGTTTTAATTAATGATTATCACTTCATCTGCTAAATACATACACACAGAGGGGAGCTGTTCATGCACAGAGAGAAAGAGGGCCCGAAGAGAAGAGAGATGCATGCGCATGTTTGTGTGCCCCCCCCCCCCCCACCCCCCCCCCCCCCCCCACACACACACACACACACACACACATGTACATGATCAAGTACATTCTATTACTTTTTGCTAGTCTACATCATGACAGAATTGTTCGGTATGGCCACTGGAACCTAAGCCTGTGAACTCTCAAATAAATGAAGAGGGGTGGGGGAGGAACAAAAATCACAAACTAAACTCAAAAGGAATACACTTCAATGTATAAGAGTACTTCATTCAAACAAACAAACAAACAAACAAAATTAGAAACGGAATATATGATGCACAAAAGATGTGTGCAGTATTTCAACCAAAGACAGACAAAAACTAAAACGCGTACCTATATACACTTTGTGCCCTTGCCAACTAAACCACACAAAAAAAAAAAAAAAGAAAAAAAAAATCAAATAACAGCAAATCCCAAATCCGTTCAGCAGTGTACATTGGGTACAGGAGAGCACCAGTGGAAGAATCTCACCGCTTGACAACTATGTCACCACTACATGTGCACACGGCACTTAATTTGCGCTCTCGGGGCATAACTGGCATGACTGGAATGTCAGCCACGCTGTTTACCCGGCGCCTCTGGAAACTGAAAGACAACAACCAGCCACAGGTGAACAGCTCGTCAAGACATTCCATGATGGGTCAAACAAAGCCCCAGAGTTCTGCCCTATCATCTCTCATTCACTGAGTCATACCAATGCCTATCATCCCTCATTCACCGAGTCATACCAATGCCCTATCATCACTCATTCACAAGTCATACCAATGCCCTGTCATCACTCATTCACAAAGTCATACCAATGCCCTATCATCACTCATTCACGAGTCATACCAATGCCCTGTCATCACTCATTCACAAGTCATACCAATGCCCTATCATCACTCATTCACAAAGTCTATACCAAATGCCCTGTCATCACTCATTCACAAGTCATACAATGCCCTATCATCACTCATTCACGATCATACCAATGCCCTGTCATCATTCATTCACTGACTCATACCAATGCCCTACCCATCACTCATTCCAATGTCCATACAATGCCCTTCATCACTCATTCACAAAGTCATACCAATGCCCTATCATCACTCATTCACGAGTCATACCAATGCCCTGTCATCATCATTCACAAGTCATACCAATGCCCTATCATCATCATTCACCGAGTCATACCAATGCCCTATCATCACTCATTCACAGATCATACAAATGCCCTGTCATCACTCATTCAATGTCATACAATGCCCTATCATCACTCATTCACTAGTCATACCAATGCCCTGTCATCACTCATTCACAAGTCATACCAATGCCCTATCATCACTCATTCACCGAGTCATACAATGCCCTGTCATCACTCATTCACAAGTCATACCAATGCCCTGTCATCACTCATTCACAAAGTCATACCAATGCCCTTCATCACTCATTCACAAGTCCATCCCAATGCCCATTCATCACTCATTCACAAGTCATACAATGCCCTTCATCACTCATTCACAAAGTCATACAAATGCCCTGTCATCACTCATTCACTATCATACAAATGCCCTGTCATCACTCATTCACAAAGTCATACCAATGCCCTATCATCACTCATTCACAAGTCATACAATGCCCTGTCATCACTCATTCACAAGTCATACAATGCCCTATCATCACTCATTCACGAAGTCATACCAATGCCCTATCATCACTCATTCACAAGTCATACAATGCCCTATCATCATCATTCACTAATCATACAATGCCCTCATCACTCATTCACAAGTCATACAATGCCCTATCATCACTCATTCAAGTTCATACAATGCCCTACATCACTCATTCACAAAGTCATACAAATGCCTATCATCCATTCATTCACGATCATACAAATGCCCTATCATCACTCATTCACTGACTCATACCAATGCCCTACCATCACTCATTCAATAGTCATACAAATGCCCTATCATCACTCATTCACTGACTCATACCAATGCCCTATCATCTCTCATTCACTGATCATACAATGCCCTATCATCTCTCATTCACAAAGTCATACCAATGCCCTATCATCATTCATTCCACTCATACCAATGCCCTATCATCACTCATTCACAAAGTCATACAATGCCCTATCATCACTCATTCACCAAGTCATACAATGCCCTATCATCACTCATTCACAGTCATACAATGCCCTATCATCACTCATTCACAAGTCATACAATGCCCTATCATCACTCATTCACAAAGTCATACAAATGCCCTATCATCACTCATTCACTAATCATACCAATGCCCTATCATCTCTCATTCACAAGTCATACCAATGCCCTATCATCATCATTCACCGAGTCATACCAATGCCCTGTCATCACTCATTCACAAAGTCATACCAATGCCCTATCATCACTCATTCACCGAGTCATACAAATGCCCTATCATCACTCATTCACTGACTCATACAAATGCCCTATCATCATTCATTCACTGACTCGTATAAACATTCCATGGCGAGTCAAACAATGCTCCCGTGTTCTACCCTATCATCATTCGCCCTTTACCTCATCAAGATACTCAAGATGGGTCAACAAAGCTAGCTGAAGAATTGTGCCTGATAATAATTCATCCAGAATAAGGAGGGAGGGGCATGCCGAAGGCAGAGTGGGGATGTGATAAAATATTCCTTTTCCAATAAACATTAAAAGCAGTTCAGAGATCCTATGTAAATGTCTTTCCCCCAACAATACCAGAGACGATTCTGTAAACATACAATCAGTTCGCTGCATGATGATTTGGATCCCAATACACTCAAAACTTGTGTGCATGGGTGTGTGTGTGTGTGTGTGTGTGTGTGTGTGTGTGTGTGTGTGTGTGTGTGTGTGTGTGTGTGTGTGTGATTATGAGACAGACAGACAGACACAGACAGACAGAGAATGTGTGTGAGTACTTAAGTTGTGTGTGTGTGTGTGTGTGTGTGTGTGTGTGTGTGTGTGTGTGTGTGTGTGTGTGTTTGAGTGTGTGTGTGTGTGTGTGTGTGTGTGTGTGTGTGTGTGTGTGTGTGTGTGTGTGTGTGTGTGTGTGTGTGTGTGCGTGTGTCTGTCTGTGTGTGTGTCTGTGTATGTATGGACACGCACATGCATGTACACACCTATGTGTGCCCTCCCTCATCAACCCTCCATCTCTCCCCTAGGTTCATGCTTTAAACTTTAAACTGCCCTCAAGAACTTTCCACACCTACCAGGGACAAACTATTTCCATCAACAACAACAAAATCAGTCCTTCAGAAACAAACAAAACAAAACAATACATGAATCTCAAAACGACTTACGATGACTCAATTCTGATTTACAACCAGTATGTCCAAAAGCAGAGAGAGGATTTGAAATTAATCTTGGTGAAGATGGTAGGGAGATATGGGCGGGTGGGAAGAATCATGAATCCTCCAAGACCGACAACATCAGCAGAATAAAGAAGAAAGCCAAGGCCAGTCTGATCATCCCGCAGTAGAAAAACCTTCATCTCACTGTGTTCAGTCTGTGGCAGAGGACATAGGGGGAACCCTCCCAGCAAAAGAGGAGCTACAAAGCATAGGCAAATTCCGTGCGGAGCGGCATGTGTCACTCCAGACAGACCACTAATCTGTGTTCAGGGCTGACGACTACAGAAGTAGGTCTTCCTTGTGCTGAGCAGCGTGTGTCACTCCAGACAGACCACTAATCTGTGTTCAGGGCTGACGACTACAGAAGTAGGTCTTCCTTGTGCTGAGCAGCGTGTGTCACTCCAGACAGACCACTAATCTGTGTTCAGGGCTGACGACTACAGAAGTAGATTCGTTTGTCCATGTTGTTGGACAGAGTTACTTTAACCACTTTTTAAGGTTTGTTTAGATTTCTGCCGGCAGTCGTCTCACTAATTGTCACGGTCAAAAATAGAACAACCAAGTCGTGGTCCAGGTTGTTTGGACATAAGCTCTAACTCAAATATTCTGGGCGCCACGTAGACGGCCCATGGTTCGGATCCAGCCAATTAAGCATAGGGGAGAGGCTCCACAGAGACGGTCTGTCCGGCCAGACGGACTAAGCAGCTTTGACCGACGCCTCGATGTCTAGCGAGACGAGTCGTAGCGCCTGGCTCAGGCTCATCTAGCCAATTTGTGGAACCAGCGCCATTGTTAGTCGGACGTCGCAGGTTAAAGCAGGAAAGGGAGAGGGAGAAGGTAGTGTGTGGTGGGGGCGAAATCTAGCTAATCAATTAAATGACCAATTGACCACCACAGAGAGTAAGGCGTGTAGGCGTGACTGTCATGATTTGAATATCCAATGGAATTAGAGGGAGATAACTTCGACTACGAGGCGGTAAAAATACTGACCAATGGTACTCGCCCTTTTTGACAGATCGGAACGGGATAAGAAGGATGTGAGAGTGAGAGAACGGGAGAACGAGGGGGAGAACGAACAGAGAGACAGAGAGAGAGAGAGAGGTTCTGGGGTGTAGTCTCTGCAGGAGAAAGGCATAGAGATGAGAGGAGTGAAGTTTGAGCATTAGCACCAGATATAGTCTGCAAAGGGAGGACTAAAGAGAGATGTGGAAAGAGAGAGTTGCTAACTAATGAAGAGAAAAGAAAGAAAAGAAAAGGAAAAGAAAAGCAACCATGTCCATTTAATAGAGCAGACTAGGAGAGAGAGAGAGAGAGAGTGCAATGCGTTAATGCAGGAAGAAAGAAAGGAGAACAGATCGATGTTGATAGTCACTGTTCCATCTGAACCGGGGTTCGACCTCATACTTGGCCAGCGCCACTTTCATCGGCAGTCCAACCTGACCAACGCCAGCGGTCTGACCTGACCAGTGCCAGCAGTCCAGCCTGACCGATGCCAGCAGTCTAACTTGACCGGTGCCAGCAGTTGTGTCGTGTTGTGAAAGTGACAGTGAAAAGAAAAAAAAGGAAAAGAAAAGACAGTGATTCGTGAATAGTTAAGATCACCTGGCCAGGTAAAGTAGAAATCTATTTATACCCGGTTAGTTAATGATGTTTTAGATAAATGATTTTGTGAAGTTCAGGAAAGAGAGAATGTTTTATTTCATTTGATTCCATATGCATTGATGTTTCGTTCTATGATCATGTGTAGTAAAGTTATAGACTTTACTAGTGGTTTGATGTGACGAATGCATGATATATGAATGAGATTGTAAGCAAGCTGTGGTGGTTTGGGCTGTGCGCTAGTCCTTCCTCCACTGACATCACCCGAGGTTGACACTATTCAACCACCAATCAGAAGCCTACAGACAGACCGATGCACCTGGAATTAGCTGTTGCTGCTGGTGTGTGACACTTCGACTTCTGAATCTGATGAGACTTATTGTCAAAATGTTAATTCACAGAAAGAAAAAAAAAGACTGGCTGGCATATCCACCATGTCTGCACTACACTGTGTCTCTGTTGGGTGCACATTTTAATACTGTGTTTTGTAATAAGTTTATTTTTGTTTTCAATGAGGCACACAACGCTCCAGGTGTATGAACTGGAATATAAGATTCAGAACACTGTGTACAAAAGGCCGACAAGAAACAGCTGTCCCTTCAACATGGGATTTCATCCTAAACACACTGGTCCCAGTATCAAGCAGACGTTGTGTGACTTACATGGACCAGTCTGCATGCTGTAACCCTATCCTGGCTGTACCTAAAACCCAGTTGTACTGGCCAGCTTTAAACCCTTTAACCTGGCCATGCAGATCCAGGTCCACAATACAAAACGAAGAAACTAATCTGTGTGCACCTTGGCGGCACTGGCCACTTCACAACAAAGGCTTGTTACGCAGCTGCACTATTTTCCAGGAGTCCTCAACCAACAACTCCACATCCCATTTTACACCCAGTTTAAAAGTCACGCCAAATAGGGCTATTGATACGTAATAGTTGGTTCAAAAACCAAACACGCTTCTTTCCAGTCAGTTTGAAGTTCAGCTGACAACAAAAGACTCAACAGATCACTCTAAATTTCAATTCACAACCCAGAACATCAAGAGCACTAAATCATGCTGCACTGTTTTAAAGACTACTAGCTTGACTTCTATCACCAAGACTTCTTCAATCTTCATTTTCATGTAGATTACATACAGATAGGAGCATGACAACTAAAATCCAACTCAGGGAACATAGCTAACACAAGAACATTTCACAAATAATCACACATGTGAGAAACACACTCCAAAAATAACACACAAGTGGAACAAAGATATCATTATAATAAAATAAACATAACCGACTATAAGACAAACAAAAATCAGAAACAAATAATCATCCAAGAAGAATACAAACTTATCCCAAACAGCAATGAACTAGAACAGTATACAAACCTCACATGAATACGCATGTAACAAAATTTCCACTCTCACTTCAAGACTCAAATGAAAATAATTTGCTATGAAAATCCCACTTCCAAACAAATTTATCCTTAAACAATTTTCCATATTTAATTGTATTTGTTTACGAAAATTATCTTTTTAAATTAAAGCATGATAAAAACTCGTAAGAGTAACAGTAAACAGGGCAATAACCACTGCATAATGATACTTCATGCAACACCAAGCTGCTGCTTGTTGATTAAACATTGCACAATACGAAATGACAGAGAGAGCAGCAGCACTACACACACACACACACACACACACACACACACACAGAGCAAAGCATTCAAACAAAGAGAGTCTTCATCAACCTTGATGACACTTCTGCTCACATTCCCCTTCTGTCAGCTGTTCCCCTCATTCACACACATCATTAACATTTCAAAAAGAAAAGAAAGAAAGAAGCAGAAAACTGCTGAAAAACAGAAGACAAAATGCAAATTTTCCCAGCCAAATTTAAAAAGAAAAGGGGAAAACCCCACAGAAGGCAGAGGGTGTTCAACTGCACAGGCGGGGGAGGGGAGATGGGCAAGGGAAAGAGGTAAGAGCCACTCAAAAGAAAATCCACATGCTAAAAAAAACCCATTGCAGCATCCTAACCTTCACACCTAACTCCCTGCTCCCCCCCAGTGGTGCCCACACAAGTTGGCACCATTTCTCTTTCTTCCTCCCTCTTAAACAGTGCCTTTAACTCAATCGAATCCTGACAGAAACTTTATTCTGATATCTCTGTTTGTCATTGTGATCATGTTGGATATACGTTTTCTGACATGGATACCATTTTCAAACCACATTATCAAGGAAACTGTCAATTCCATTGACATCAGACCATATTGAAATCAATCTTCATGGGGTTTTTTTTTTTCCATTCGCTGATATTTCTTTCATACCTATGCATACTGTTGTTTGATTTCCTGTGCTTTTCTTTTTCCTTTTACGACAGCAAATCCAGAGCTCCTGGGGGGGAGAACAACACCCCTTTTACCTGAACTCGATTGAGTTAAAGCCATCAATTACCACCAGCACAGCTTCCCACAACATCAGAAGTTGACCGCATAACCATTCCACGCAGGACATCAGACAAGAATTCTCACAGATGATACTGGATGTACATGACAGACAGTGCCAGCAGGCATGAACATGGAAATTCTAGCACTGTCAGGCAAGGACGGACAGACAGACAGACAGAATACAGATAGTGTCATGGAAACGGCTGGCACAGTCACAGGGAACAGAGCTGCTGTCGCGATTCAGGTTGATCTACTACCTAATTAAAAACCTGACAGCATCACATGAGAAGACAGCGACACTACAGGTGTATTCTACAGGTGTATTCTTCATGTGCTCATGCCACAGTGCCAAGCTCTAGATTCGCTATCCCCTTCACACAAATGCTGTCCCCACTGCTGGCAGACAACGGTTTCAATCTGACATCTGTACAACACAACTGGCTTCCTTAGACCACTTGAAAAGGGGGGGGGGGGGGGTGTTGTGTTGTTTGTATGTTTGTTTGTTTGTTTGTTTTTGTTCTTTCAGACATGTCAGGTGGTATGATTTAGCTGATGAATGTCAACCATTCACAGAAAGAAATAAAAAAAGAAAACAGGGGGGTCCTTCATAACATTAGATTAACCCGGGCCCATAACAACATTAGTAAAATATGGTTCTTCAAAACGTTTAAATTAACAGGCCAACAATGCAAGTAATGAGTAAGTCTTCAAAACATGACATCAAAACTGTATGTTCAGACATGGTAAACACTTCTTCAGAAAACTAAACCAACATGGACCAAAGAAAACGCAGGTAATCAGTGGTCCTTCTGAACTTGACGTCAACAAACATGGACCAAGAAAACGCAGGTAATCAGTGGTCCTTCTGAACTTGACGTCAACAAAAGTCCATGGAGACCAGGTAATATTTCTACGGAAATACAGAAATATAAATTGGGCCATGAAATTGCAAATAACAATTATTCTTCAAAACACTGAATCAACAAAAGGACTTCAAGATGCCTGTATGCAAGAAATCTTCCAAATATTCTCTTGAGAGACCTGTAAACAATCAAAGGCTCTCTGGAACTAACAGAAGGCCATGAACATCTTTGTAAACAAAATTTTTTTCAGAACACTACATCAACAATCAGCCATGAAGCCAGAAGAAAACAACAATGATATTTGGGAAAGCACAGACCTCTACGACACAAAACAGTTTTGATCATAAGGGGATGTAACAATAGGTATGGACTGAAAGAGCTACATACCATGCACTTTTTTTTAAAAACAGGATATGGGAAAAAATGAAAATTCAATATTTATATCTCTTGAAACTTTTGATATTCCTTTTCAGAATGGAGTGACTGATGGCGGCGAACGAAGCAAAATGTAGAAATAGAGTTTGTTACTTACCGCCAATGACATTGACAAACAAAGCTGTCATGTGTTTTGTTTGTCAATGTCATTGGCGGTAAGTAACAAACTCTATTTCTACATTTTGATATTCCATAAAAATTGTTACTTCATAAACAAATATCACTCTGCAACCAAAGTTTCCATGCTGTTCATGTTCAGGGGAGATTTGTGATAATCTTTCTGAATGGGTCCCAGATCCACTTTTAAATCCAGATTTGCACCATGGATTTAAAACCAAATGTACAAAGTATTGTCCCAGGGGCACATCCTGTCTGTCCATCAAATTTCATATCAACTAGTTCTAGTGTTTTTGTTTGTATGTTTGTTTTTTCATAATCTTCCTGACAAGCATAGGCAGCTGAAAATAATTTCCTTGTAGTAGTATGTATGGTTGGTTCTCTAGGAAAGAAACAAAGGATGGTTCTTTGCAATAGTACATAAACAGAAGGGTGTAAAGACACCAGTAACCAACAGTTGTTCTGTACAGTAAATCAAAAGACAGTGGGTTGATGATAGTTCTTCATAATGTACACTAAGAGAGTGACATAAAGATGTAAAATGTATTAAATCAACAGACTGCAGTGAAAATAAAAAATAAACGATAGTTCTTCAGAATGTAAGACAAACCAAAGGTAAAACGATAAAATAAACAATAGCTCCTACAACCATCAAATCAACGAAAAAAACATACTTTTAATGTAAAGTTTACAATAGTTCTTCACAATGCTACATTAGCAAAGACTCATTAAATAAACACCAGTTTTTTTTAGACAAAAAAGAAGCAAAAGAGCTGAGCAAGAAACTGGGCCACAAGCCAACAGCATTACATGAAATCTGCCAGTTCCTGTACGAAAATTACTGCAGATGGTCGCATAGATATGTGAAGAACATGAGTGCTGAACGCATTTACACATTCAAAACAGAAAAAGTTACGACAACAAAAATGAAAAATAAACCGCAGCACACACTATCCAACTTGCACAGCGTTTGCAATACTGAGTGCTGCAGCTGGGAATGTTAACCTTTCTGAACATTACATGCAATGTAAACTATTTTTCTCTCTTCATAAAATGCTTCAACATTCTGGAGATTACGCATCATGCAAACTCAACTTTTCTTTGTCAACACTTCAGCTTTCTAAACGTTAGCACCGTATAAACTCAACTTTTCTCTGTCAACACTTCAGCTTTCTAAACGTTAGCACCGTATAAACTCAACTTTTCTTTGTCAACACTTCAGCTTTCTAAACATTAGCACCGTATAAACTCAACTTTTCTTTGTCAACACTTTAGCTTTCTAAACGTTAGCACCGTATAAACTCAACTTTTCTTTGTCAACACTTCAGCTTTCTAAACGTTAGCACCGTATAAACTCAACTTTTCTTTGTCAACACTTCAGCTTTCTAAACGTTAGCACCGTATAAACTCAACTTTTCTTTGTCAACACTTCAGCTTTCTAAACGTTAGCACCGTATAAACTCAATTTTTCTCTCTGTGAAACAATTTGACTTTCTGAACATTACACACCATGTGAACTTAATTTTTCTCTGTCAACACTTCAACGGTCTGAACATTACACACCATGTAAAACTATTTTCTGTCAACACTTCTGAACATTACACACCATGTAAAATTAACTTTTCTCTGTCATACTTCAACTTTCTGAATATTACACATGATGTCAGCTCAACCCCTCTCACTGAAGCACTTCAACTTTCTGAACACTATGCAGTGTAAACCAATTTTTGTCTTGTCAAACACTTCAACTGTCTGAACATTATGCAATGTAAACCAACTTTTCTCTTTGTCAAACACTTCAACTTTCTAGACATTACACACAATGTAAGTTTTCTCTCTGTCAAACACTTTGACTTTATGAATCGAACATGACACACAACGGAAACTCCACTTTTTGCTACACTACAACCTTTTAAACATTACAATATAGACTCAACTTTTCTCTCTGTGAAACTCGTCAACTTTTTTAACTGCTCTACAAGCTGCAAATAGCTCTCGAAATGCATGTCATCTTCTATAAGACCCACGCATTATTCATACAACGGTTTTGTCCCTCAGTCAGGGGTGATTAAATGTCGAACACTGCTTGCTTTTGAAACTTTACTTGAAGACAATAAACTGATAAACTGTCAAAAGATAGAGGCGTATAAAGAAAATTGAGACCAAGTGGATGAATAATTCCAAATATATATATGCATATCATTTTGTTTGTTTACTGTTGTTTTGTTTGCCAGTTCATTTTTTTAGTTTCTAGTTTGTCTGTTTTTCAAGTTTGTTCTGTTCCATTTTCAATTTTTCTAAACATCATAAAAGATGAAAAGAAGTAAACAACACACTGGTGAATTGAACTAGCCTCATCCCGGATCCAAACAGACCACAAGCTGATAGCATTAGAAGCTACAACACAAACCGTTCCTCTTGCTGTGTGTGACATCAGTCACACTTCCCTGGAGGATGTGGGCATTCTACATCAAAGCGATCTCCCAGACTGATAAAGAGGAAGCTCAGCAGCAGCAGCATGTGACCATGATACAAACTTGGCAATCCCATGATTTCTCATGAAACACTAAATGAGCAGGTCCTTCTGCTCCCATAGCGCCATAAGCTGTAACAACTGTGTGCAGGTTAAAGACAGGCAGATATACTGAACTGGCAAAAAACGTCTTCTATTAATAGAAAGTAAGAACATGGAAAAAAAAAGTCTTCTTTAAATAGAAAGTAAGAATATGACCAAAAAATACTATTAATAGAAAGTAAGAATAAGGCAAAAAAAAGTCTTTTAATAGAAAGTAAGAATAAAATGCATGCATACAAATCCTGTACCTGTTTGGTCTGCTTCTTCCAGTACATTTGCAGAAAGAAAATTTACAATCCAGAAAAAAAAAAATCATTCCTTTGAAATACCTGCGCACACCCATACAAAAAGATCTGCGCTGTACAGTATGAGCTGAAGTTTTAAAAAATCAAGCGACGCAAAACCTTTTCCTGTTGGTTTCAAACAGATTAAATCAGCTCCAGTCGAGCCATATGAACGCAAAAAAAAAGATGTGGGGGAAAAAAGCCTAGGTAACATGTGAACAGTCAACGCTGACTGACAGAAATAATCAGGTGGAGTTAAGCAGGCAAATCAGTTGACCCTATCCCCAGCACAGCAGAATGAACACAAACATGTGAGAAAGGCTGGAAGGTGTGTGAGCAGTCAGTACCGACTGAAACAAAGAATCCAGAGGACAGGCGAGGCTCTTTTCACCGATTCCCCCTTTGCCTCTATTTTTTTTTTCTTTTTTTTTCCCACTGCCAGTTCCTGTTTTGCTTGTTTGAAACTCAGAAAAAAAAATAGGGCTTTACCTTTTGGTTGCACTCAAACACACTTACACACACGTGTGCATGCCTGCAAGTACGCACGCACGCACGCACGCACGCACGCACGCCACACGCACGCACGCACGCACACACACACACACACACACACACACACACACACACACACCATCACTCACACTCATTCACCTCTCTCCCTCCCTCTCCCCCCTCCTCCCTCCCTCTCTCTCTCTCTCTCTCTCTCTCTCTCTCTTCTCTCTCTCTCTCTCCTCTCTCTCTCTCTCTCTCACTCACTCACTCACTCACTCACTCACTCCTCACTCACTCACTCACTCACTCACTACTCACTCACTCACTCATCACTCACTCACTCACTCTCACTCACTCACTCACTCTCACTCTCACTCACTCACTCACTCACTCACTCTCTCTCTCTCTCTCTCTCTCTCTCTCTCTCTGTGGCCACAGTGAGAAAACACAATGCAGTTAACAGCCAATCCATAGGCTTCAGTGCAAGAACTGTTCTGTTCGTACTGCCAAAGCTGCTAAAAAAAAATACATTTTTAAAAAATCCACAGAACTGGCAGGGAACAGGGGGAAAAGGCGAAACAATACTCCGCTAACAAAGTTTAAGCACAAAGGTCAAAGGTTAGCATCGCAGCAGGTATAACCCAGCTGACCTGTGGAACGGCAGTCTCTTCACCTCCTCGGTGCACGTCCAAACGGCATCCAGTTTGCGCGCTCTGACGTCCACCAAAATCCAGTTCTCACCATTCTCCCCCCCAATCTGCTCTTCCCGCGTGCTTTCCTGGCTGCTGGCCATACCAAAATTACTGAAAGGCACTGACCACGTGAAGATGACCAATCAGATCGTGGGATTTATTTCTTACCCACCCACCCCCCTCCCCCGAGGATGTTAACCGAGGTTTGCCCAATGCGGACAAAGCTGCAATGCCATCTCTCATTCTCACAGACCAAAAACAGAAAGATTTGCCAGCATGCTTGATTAATCAACTGTCTTGTTCTTTTTACCGCTCTTTTATTTCAAATATCAGATGTGGTCAAATATGTAAAACCTATTTCTAAACACCACCTGTACGATAAATCTTTGTCCTATGATTCTCAGTCAATCCTTTGTCTACAGATTTTAATTTTCTGACAAAGAAGGATTAACAAGAAAAAGAGAGAGAGATAGTTATATCATTCTGCCCCTTTTAGTGTAAGCGAGATATTTAAAGACAAACCAATTTTTACTGACAATTGAAACAATCAACAGAAAATAAAAAACTGAGCACTAAAACTGTATTCAAACACAATCTAGGCACAGAACACAAAGGAGGAAATAACCAAACACATACACCACTTTCAGATAACACCATACCCCCCTCCCTCCACAATCATCAACTTTTTAAACTTTTACGACTTAGCTCATTCAATACTGACTTTTAACTGACACCTGAAATAAACTGTCATATGTGACCTTCTACCACAAAACCAGTCTTAACTCAATTTTGAAAGTTCTGAGATATACATATATTTAAAATCTACAGATTTTTCTGATTAATTTGATATAAAAATGAACGCTATAGGGTACAATATAAGAAAGTTATGGTCATTTGAAGTGGGTTACTGTGCCGACGGCCATTTTGAGAAAACGGCTTCCAAAGTTTTTGCTATCATCTCCAGCATATTTTCCTTAGCAACGGCATATTACTTTTTACCATACTTATTTTTAGATGACACACAGAGAAACTGGGAGAGCTTCACACACGCTTTCGAACGGTGGGTTCTGTAAGTTTTAGGCGAGTGAAAATGGGTCATTTTGCGTTAAAAGAAGTTCATTTTGATTCGAGGTTAGGCTTTTAAATCTCAATTTTAACTAATGTATTGGTTGTTTTGGAGCAAATGGATAGTGCCACGTGAAAGTTTAGGGTGTAAGGAACACACTTCTGCAAAAAAGTTAAAATGCCCCAGGTAGACCCTCACCAGCTATTTTCAGCTGTAGCCGTGAAGTAGGCCGTGCGAGTTAAGACTGGTTTCGTGGTGGCGGGTCACATATAGTTAACACTGAAACCAAGAGCAGCTTTTTCTAGACATTCATTCATTCGTCCCAAACAGTTTTCCAAAACACTGGCCAGCTGGCAAGTGCGCTATGACCGCCTTTCCACCAACCACAGCACTAAAGTTACCAACGTCCATCTGTTGCTTAAACCTACCGACAGACATGCTGCCAAACTGCTTTCTGTACTCAACAAGCTTTGATATTATTTCTGGCAGACTTGCCCCTTTTTCATGCAGCATCTGTATGACGGAGCCGACAGGAGACAGCTTCCAGTTACTCACTCTTCCTGATCATGGAGAACACGTTCATTTCAGATTTTCTTTCTGAAATAACGCAATCTGACATTTTAAAAAAAAGGTGATTTTTATTCCATCAGAACTAAAACCCAAGATGAGATCATGCTTATTATTCATAATTGACATGGCAATCTCAAATGTCACGATTTGGTATTTGACTGACTCTGACTTCTATTTGCTGAGTGAGTGAGAGAGAATACATGCATGTCTGAGAGTGTGTGTGTATGTGTGTGTGTGTGTGTGTGTGTGTGTGTGTGTGTGTGTGTGTGTGCATGTGCGTGTGTGTGTGTGTGTGTGCATATGCGTTTGTGTGTGGTGTGTGTGTGTGTGTGTGTGTGTGTGTGTGTGTGTGTGTGTGTGTGTGTGTGAGTGTGGTGTGTGTGTGTGTGTGTGTTTCTGTTTGTGTCAAGCTCTGTGTGTGCGCACACACCTGCTCATGTATTGATTTTTTACGTTTGAAAACAATGTAAACTGATTTCTCTGTGTGTGTGTGTGTGTGGTGTGTGTGTGTGTGTGTGTGTGTGTGTGTGTGTGTGTGTGTGTGTGTGTGTTTGTATGTGTTGAAAATCCTTTAAATGTATGTTTCACTTCCTTTTTTTGAATGACTTTTCATTGTGAACTATTCATCTTTATCCAGTTACGCATGTGTAAACTGTTGAATTCTCAAGTTCAGATTTATTTCAAATAGTGTCTCAGCAAAGAAAATACAAAACGATTCATCTGAAACGGACCGCACGGGATCACTGACATAATATTTCAGCTGTAAAGCAATGAAAAAAAACTGTCATAAACTGAAAAATAAATTCTTCATTTAATTTCTTATTTTGATCAAAAAGTAATGACATCATACTCACCTTCAAAACTTGTACTCAAAATTTATTGAGGAAGAAACTGTTCAGCTGCACATCTTTCTGCTTATTATTGTTTTTGAATGGAACTACTTTCATTTCTTTCTTTTTAAAAAATAATGCATTACAGTGTGAGGTCACTGCCTTGTGTTCGTGTTTGGCGTCATATACTTTACCATGTCAGACCATAGCATTCCACGGCAGTTAGTTAGCTCTGCAGGCCGAGATTTTTTTGTGGCTAATGCAGTAATTAAACTGCAGGAGACAAACTTTCCCAATCGAAAGACGAGGACGCCAAAGACATGACGTCATCAGCACTGATCTCCAACACTGACACCACCAGTTGGACTTCAGGGGCAAAAGTATACAGAGGCTTTATGTGAGGAGGGCCCCGATGCTAAGGTAGTGCAACTATGTATAATATGGTCTTAAATTATAAAACAGCTTAAAACCAATATTCCGACAACTGATTCAGCATGGCACACAACATTTCAGTCACAGCAGAAATCCAGCACCACACAATATGCAGTAATGACCAATAGCACAGTCCGGATCAGCAAGATCAATAGTGTATTACTGGGGGGAAAGGTAAAAACTGTGTGTGTGTGTGTGCGTGTGTGTGTGTACATGTATGTGTGCATGTGTGCGTGTGTGTATGTGTACGTGTGTGTATGTATGTATATGTGTGTGTGTGTATCTGTGTATAGGTGTGTATGTGATGTGTGAAAAGACATCTGAACAAATTAAACATAATTGCAGGTGGATCAATTTCTTCTTAGCATTGGCAACAAAACCCTAACACACACATGCACATACCAAAGCAAATCAGCACACAAATATTTGCAAGCGCACACCTGTGTATGAACTCAAACTAGCAGAGAAGAACAACCCACTAAGAACACATGGGTTGAATGCTTGCACACACACACACACACACACACACACACACACACACATACACACAACTCAAATAAGTGCAAGTGAAGACACAACCAAACAATGTATGTATGTGCACACACATACATATACACACACGTGCAAGCATAATCATGCACACACACACACACACACACACACACACACACACACACACACAATGACAATAAAGAACAACTCTATTTAAAGTTTTTTTTTCCCCAAACAGCAACTTACTTTCTGAGCACCTCGATGTCGTACTCATTCTCATCAGTGAGGTAGGCCGGGGGGTGCAGTATCAGACCAATGTCCAGCTCTATCAGCTTGCTGTGAGTGGCCAACGCCAGAGAATTCTCATTGGGCTACACACACACACACACACACACCGCACACCACACACACACACACACACCGCACACCACACACACACACACACACACACACAGATTTAAACATTAAGCATGTTCTCTGGGATGCAACATACAATACTGTAGGTTTTCTCATTGCTCTATAAACAACCACACAAATAATTACAAACCCATTACAAGATCTGGTCTGTTCGCAGAGTATGTCTTAAAAACTGCAACACAGACCAAATCATAAATGCTTGTAACCACCTCATGTACCAGTACAACACACACAAACAGTAACCGTGTGATAAACAGAACAGTGACACCACCAAAGAGGCTCCGCAGCACTGCAGTGTCTCCTCTGGTGGGTTGCCTCAGGCCAAATCGAGACCGACTACTACCTGTAGACTGCGACGTCAAGGCTGAGTCCGGATGATGCTGGGCGTGACTGTGTATGAGGAAACCTGAGTGAGCGACAGGTGGGGAATTGCACGGACCCAGGGGCACAGAAGACCAGAAATCCCACCCACCCCACCAACCCTCAAAAAAAAAAAAAAAGGAATTTTACTTCTAAAAGTAGCCTTACAACATATTCACCTGTCCAAACAAATGCCTTATTTTCACACGGCGTGAGACATCGCCAAGTTATCAGGATCCTCGAAAACTGAAGTGGGAGAGTGTGGGAGCTATACATGACTCCTGCTGCAGATGAGACCTATTGTGTAATCACCAATGATGAACCAACATCATGTCCAAGAGCGAATATTCAACTGAGTTTTCCGCACCTTTTCCATGCAGTGCAGAGAGATGTGACGGCATCCTAGTCTTCAGACAGGTAAATATATCGTAAAACTACTATTAGCATACAATTCCCTTTCCTCAAACTACCATCATCTACTCATTCTCCCTACACAGTGACAACAGGAGAGACGGGGAGAAAGATAAACAGATTAGCCTGGCAATACACAAAAAGAGGGAAGGAGAGACAAAGAGGCAATAAGAACTGACAGAGAGACTGACAGACAGAGAGAAATACCTGGTTGATAGCAAAGCTGGTGATGATCTCCTGTTCCTTGTGGACCACCTTCATGGGGTCCTGCAATCTGGGTTCATCACTGCTGCCTGTCCTCAACGACTCGTCCTGTACACACCAACACCACTGTATTCATTCACCTGTCCTCATCGACTCATCCTGTACACACCTGTCCTCGCTGACTCGTCCTGTACACACCAACACCACTGTAATCATTCACCTGTCCTCATCGACTCATCTGTACACACTGTCCTCGCGATGTCCTGTACACACCAACACCACTGTATTCATTCACCTGTCCTCATCGACTCATCCTGTACACACCTGTCCTCGCTGACTCGTCCTGTACACACCAACACCACTGTAATCATTCAAATGCCATATTCCGGAGTTCAAACTTCAATGTTCCACCCCCAACAAAGAAGCACGCATAAATCATAATGCTGGCAGGAAATTATTTTTTCTTCTATTTACACATTGGATTCAAGCCCCTGGAAATTACATTAGCTGAAAGTCCAACAATTCAACTTTACACAGTTCTTTCTCATAGACTGAAACCAGGTAATTTTCTCTCTGTTAGTATTCTTTTTTTTTAGACAATTCCTAAGTCACTCTTTCCCTGAACAAAAAGTCATAAGAAAGACAGGTCTGAATCAAAAAGTTTGACTTGTGAAGAATCCAACATCAGATGTGTTTATGTGACTTTGGAACCGTACTCTGATGCTACAATCATCTATTTTTCTCAGCATAAAATTGCTTTCTGGACAGTAAAAATTTTCTAAGATCAGCACATCTTCTCACAGTTTCCCTATTTTGGAACCGAGTGAGAGAATTGTTCAAAATCGCAAAAGATAGCAAGTAATTCTCATGAAAAAATCTACACAGACATTTTAGAATAAAAACATAAAAATTCTTCTGTTTCACTTAAATGATGTGGTCAATCTGTATAAAGTTCAAAACAAGTCAAGCATACGACAGAATGAAATGATGACTTATCCTAGTGCATAACCACAGAGTTCAAAAGGGACAACTTTACAGGGTCATCATCATAACCTTTAGCCTGCACTGTCAACATATAGCCTATGCATATTCCTTTTCTGTTCAGCTAGCACTGTAGTCAAGATCGACTTAATTACCAGATAAACTCACTGCCAGCTATCTATGTCTATTCACACAGGCCTTACATCACTGCTGATGTGTCGGTGTGCTTGTTTGTAGACGTAGCGCAAGAAAACATCCTGCAGGCTCTTCTGATGCACCAGGTGGAGCCACAGTCTCTTGACGGGCAAAGTGGCTGGACTATTCCTGCAGCACACCCACAAAGCAAATTCAGAGCTGATCCACAATGTGTTCATACCACACTTTGATTCCCCACTCTATTTTCCTACAACCACAGAACTCTAAAACGTACAGGAGATGTTCACTCTGTCTGTGCAATGTTTTCCTACCACACTTTGTTCCCCACTCTATTTTCCTACAACCACAGTACTCTAAAACGTACAGGAGATGTTCACTCTGTCTGTTCAGACTCCAGGCCCCTCCATGTCCTTCAGATGAGACTTTCAACCCATGTGTGATCGCTCTCGTCAAAAAAGGAAATAAAAGACTTTTAAACATGTTGAACCTCTATTCATCCTTCATGGAAGAGTATGCCATTATGTGCCTGTCAAGAAATGGGGGGTAAAAACAAAAAATGCACACTTGTGTCTTGAAATCGGACTGTATTTTGTTGTGACTGAAAAACAATCACAGGCACTAAAATCTAACCAAATGGTGAATGTTGGAGATCTAGACAAAGAATGAAGTAGAAGACACAGACTCTCTCAAGCTTCTACATTTTATCATATTGCGCAAGATTTTCATCACAACTATGACATTCGAGTGGCTGTTCCCAAGGGCCGGTCACTCTGACCCCATGTCATGCACTCACTCAATCATATTGTGCTGAACTTTAATTCTCAGCTTTCCACAATAAAACAGTGGTTAGCAAAGTTACACTTGAGCAGAACGCAAAACTTTGGTTTTTAAATGTAC
This sequence comes from Conus ventricosus, assembly GCA_018398815.1. Taxonomy (NCBI): domain Eukaryota; kingdom Metazoa; phylum Mollusca; class Gastropoda; order Neogastropoda; family Conidae; genus Conus; species Conus ventricosus. Next base: position 67,402,977 of record CM031608.1, read on the forward strand.
ATGCACACTTCAGTCCAAGGGTAACCATGCAGGCCACTAACTTGACCATTTAATTATATATTTATTATACATATTCTATCCAATCACCAAAAACTTGCATCTTTCCTTCTGATAGTGTTGTTATGAGGCATGCCAAAGGTCCCTCTTTTCCCAAACGAGATTGTGGAACAAAGGAAATATTCATTTCAACATGCAATCAAACTTGTGATAGATAAAGCATACAAAACTGACCGCATGAACATGACAAATGGCATATTGATGAAAAATCATCTAATTCTTCTCAGTGCTTTTGCTGAAGGATGGTTTCAACATTCTAACGCAAGCACATGTACCTTGCACTTTTTTTTTTGTTCCTAGATTTGTGTAACATAATTCTTACAATTTTAGACGTTTATACGTAGCACTCATGAAAAAATCTATTGGGACATTTCATAGTTAAATAAAATAAACTTTTCAATCCAGTAAAAATTGTTTTACCGTAAAGTTTGGACTATAAGCCGCGACTTTTTTCCCCAGCTTTAAACCCTGCGGCTTAAACAACGATACAGCTTATTTGCGGATTTTTGCGATTCCAGGAGCATCACACCCTCGGCTATTCTTAGCTTCTCTGTAACCACCATATCGTGTTTACTGTTCATGAATCATTCACCAAAACTGGCCACTTGCGATGAGCAACCTTTGCTCAAGTCTGCCAGTGGATCCTGACCGCACGGGGTAAAGTCTAGCAGTCCACCATTATCAATGGTTTTCGCAAGGCTGGACTGTGTGCTGCTGCAGACGACAGTGCAAGCGACGGAGCAGCAGCAACCTTCACCTTGCCTCAAGAGGAAAGCAACAGTGAAAACGAGGCTGAAGTCAGTGACATGATGGCAGATCATGCAAGTCCCAACACTCTAAAAGAATATGTTTCACCATGAGTGGTGCATGACATGGGATCCACCACAGCTTCTTCACCTTTTAAAAGATAAAAAAAAAAAGATGTATAACAAGTGGCCTGTACAGTCCATCAGACAAAGGTGGAGAACTCACCCAAAGGGGGTGTTTTCGGCACACAGCAGGGCCTCCAGTTTGGAGGTGGGTTTGCCAGAAATGACCTGCAGGGCCAGGCCGGGGATGAAGTTGTCCGGGGGACCCGAGAACAGCTCCAGCCTGGCCGCCGTCATGGCCTCCCAGCGCTCCAACAGACGCATCACCGCGTGCAGCATGGGAGACACGATCGGCAGCTCTGCTCACACAAACATACACACACACGCGCACGCATGAACGCATGCGCGCACGCACCACACACACACACACACACACACCACACACACACACACTCACACACACACACTCACCACACACACTCACACACACACACTCACAAACACAACACACACAATTCACACACACACACGCACACAGAATCAGTCTAGTAAGGTGTATTTGCTGTTATTACAAAAGACTTCAAAAATCTGATACACAGATTCCACAGAATTCAGTCTACTGTTTTAACTTTATTCAGAAAAAGAAAGCAAATTCAAAAGTTTGAAATCTGAAATCAAACAAAGAAACACCT
>CM031608.1:67407426-67424926 GCA_018398815.1 Conus ventricosus
TTAATTTTTAGAAGACAAAAAAAAAAAAAGACTCTCTAAAGCTCTATTTTTTTAAATATTGGGCCAAGTTTTCATCACAACTAGACATTTCGATGGCTTTTTCCCCGGGGGCCGGTCACTCTCCCCCATGTCTGCACTCACTCAATCAATTGTCGAATTTTAATTCTCACTTTCCACAATAAAACAGGGGTTAGCAAAGTTTACATTTAGCAGAACGAAAAAATTTTTGGGTTTTTTTAAATTACAGCACACTTCAGCCAAAGGTAACCATGCGGGCCACAAACTTGACCATTTAATTATAATTATTAAACATATTCACCAATCACCAAAAATTTTGCATCTTTCCTTCTATATTTTTTTGTTATGAGGCATGAAAAGGGTCCCTTTTTTTCCCAAACGAGTTTGTAAACAAAGGAAAATTTCTTTTCAACATGCAACAAACGTGTAGAAAAGCATACAAAACTGACCGCATGAAACATGACAAATGGCATATTGATAAAAATCATCTAATTCTTCCATGCTTTTGCTAAAGAGGTTTTTTCAACTTCTAACGCAAGCACAGTCCCTTTCATTTTTTTTTTTTTGTTCCTAATTTTGTAACAAATTCTTACAATTTTTAGATTTTATACGTACACTCATAAAAAAACTTTTTGGGACATTTCAATTTAAATAAAAAAACTTTTCAATCCAAAAAAAAATTTTTTAACCGTAAAGTTTGGACTATAGCCGCGATTTTTTTCCCCACTTTTAAACCCGCGGCTTAAAAAAAAACATACAGCTTATTTTGGGGATTTTTGCGTTTCCCAGGACTCACACCCTCGGCTATTCTTACTTCTCTGTAACCCCATCGGTTTACTGTTCATGAATCTTTCCCCAAAAACTGGCCACTTCAAAGAGCAACCTTTTGCTCAAGTCTGCCGTGGATCCTACCGCAGGGGGTAAGCTAGCCCCCCCACCATTATCAATGGCCGCAAGGGACTGTGTGCGCGCAGACGACAGTGCACCCGGGGAACAGCAAAAACCTTCACCTTTCCCTCAAAGAAAGAAAACATGAAAACGAGGCTGAATCAGTGACAATGGCAGATCAGCAAGCCCAACACTCAAAAGAAAATGTTTCACCATAAAGGGGTGCAAAAAGGGATCCACCACACTTCTTCACCTTTTAAAAGATAAAAAAAAAAATGTATAACAATGGCCTGTAACATCCCCAGACAAAGGGGGAGAAACTCCCCAAAGGGGGGTTTTTCGGGACACAGCAGGGCCCCATTTGGGGGTGGTTTTTTCCAGAAAGACCTGCAGGGCCAGGCCCCGGGGTGAATTGTTTGGGGGACCCGGAACGCTCCCCTGGCCCCCGTTCACCCCCACGCTCCAACAACCACAAACCGCGTGCAGCATGGGAGACACATCGGCAGCTCGCTCACAACAAACATAAAACACACACCGCACGCATAAAACCCTGCGCCCCCAAAAAAACCCCCCCCCCACAAAACCCACACACACACACACACCCCCACACACACACACACTCACACACACACAAAACCACAAACACACACACCCCCATTCACACACACACACCCCCACACAGAATCACTAGTAAGGTGTTTTGTGTTAACAAAAACCCTTTAAAAATCGAACACAGATTCCCAAAATTCATTTATGTTTTTAATTTTTAGAAAAGAAAAAAAATTAAAATTTGAAAAGAAATCAAACAAAAAACACCAAAAAAAAAAGGAGAAAAAACAATAAAAACCAAAAAATGAAAAATAAATCAAAAAAACAAACAAACCAATTAAGGGGGCGGCAAAATACTCAACAAACAAGGACACCAGAGGTGCCGCAATGGGTTCAAAAGGAACTCATGAAAAAACCAAACACATTATTTTTTTTTAAAATCCACTAAAAAACTTACACAACCAGTAAAAACAATACAGATACAAACCATACCTTTAAAATGAAAACAATGTATTGCCCGCACAGAAAGATTTGACAGTTGATTAAAAAGTAAAGGTTATCTTTTTTTTTTTTTTTGGGGGGGGGGGGGGGGTTACAACATTGTGTTCTGTAAGTGTCAGAACATGCATTAAATGCTTTTCTTCTTTTTTTTTTATTGCTTTCATCTCAATAAGCCTGAATCCCTACACTGAATTCAAAACAAGACGTAATGCCCTTTAAGAACATGCATTAAATGCTTTCTTCTTTTTTTTTATTGCTTTCATCTCAATAAGCCTGAATCCACTACACTGAATTCAAAACAAGACGTAATGCCCTTTAACATCAAATTTAATAAACAAAAGCCTGAGTTGTATCTCATCCCCGTTCAAGCCAGTTAATGTGGTGGTACAGTGTCAAATCTGTGCGTGATGATGCTTCTTCTTCTGCGCCAGTTGATCTAAGAAAAAGTCTGCCATAATATCTAAATTTGTGATTTTTCCTGGCTCTTTATCAAGAAAATGTTATGTTTCAATGACTTTCCAGTGGTTTGAAAATTCACATACTTTTCCAGTTTTCCATGACAGTATGAACCTTGGTGCACACACACACACACACACACACACACACACACACATACACAAACATGCACACACATACACAGAGGCACACACACATGCACGCATACATGCACGCATATACACACACATGCATGCACGCACCACGCACACGCACACACACACACACACACACACACACACACACACACACACACGCAACGCACTCACGCGCACATTCAAATGCGCGTGCGCGCGCACACACACACACACACGCACAAACTGCACACAACACACACACACACACACACACCCCCACACACACACACACACACACACACACACACACTCACTCACTCCTCTCTCTCTCTCTCTCTCCTCCTCCTCTCTCTCTCTCTCTCTCCTCTCTCTCTCTCTCTCTCTCTCTCTCTCTCTCTCTCTCTCTCTCTTTCTCTCCTCTTCCTCTCATACAGAGAACAAAATGCAGATGCTTTCAGTGGGTCACCTGACAGCTCGATGCCAACTTGGGGCAGGAAGGAGCGGAGGTTGAGGAGGACGGCCCTGAGGATGGCGTACCTCATCAGACACCAGCTGTAGGAGTTGGGGTCACAGTGCTCCTGCTGCCCAGACAGCTTCCTGCCAGGCAGACACATAGGGAAGTTAATCCTAGCATCCCTTGGGGGGGGGGGGGGGGGGTGAAAAGGACGTAGAAAGAAATCAAAACACATGGACAACACACAGATGCACACACATGGTATGAATGCATGCATGCACGTTCGCGCCGCCTGTGCACACACACACACACACACACACACACACACACACACCACACACACACTCCCTCTTCACCTACTCTCTACCTTTTCATCTCGTTCTCCTCTCCTACCCCCTCCACCTCTCTCCTCTCTTTCTTTCTCTCATTTTCATTTCATTTTGAAACAACATTAGCCACAGGACTGGCAAACCTATTGGCTAGTGGGAGGGTAGGCTCCCAAAATGCTGACCATGTTTCATCTCACCATGTCTATGCATTATTACTCACATCTTCTTTTTTTCACTGATGAACAACCTCCACCCTCATTTCAAATCAAAACGTTAATCAGCACCTTAATTGCCAAGTGAAGAGCATGTTCCTCAGTGATGCAATGTAAAATACTTGTGACAGAAATGGGGCACACAGATCACATCATCAAGCATCACTGTTTGTCAAGACTTCTTTCAAATATGAGAAAGCATCACTTTTTCTTTTTTACACACACCCTCCCCCCACACCCAACGACTCATCCTCCAGGCCCCCTGTGATCACTAATAACATGCTCCTCATTCCTACTCCCCATTAGCAGCCATACCCAGGCCTGTGCTGTTCCAGGTTTATGATCGACAATCCACCAGGAGCAATCAGTACGTCACCATGAGGCAATCCACCAGAGGAGACACGGCACTGTCGCCGAGTCACTTTCAGCGTGTTCAGTGCTGCCTGTTCTCATCCAGCTTACAACCCACGCTACCTACCAAGCTTCACACTGACTACGATGATTGCTTAGTCATGGAGCAAGGGTGCGAGAGTAGTGTACCCTCTAGAGGAAATCATCATGTTCATCCAAAAAACAGCTCTGACAAGTGTGCCGATTCCAAGGAATTTGATGAACTCGCCACGGATATAGACAACGAAGGAAACTGAAAGTGAGGTCACTGCGAGGGCTGGCTGTAAAGGGGCCCCAAAATATCAGACCCTGCAAGACATTTTGCAACAGCTTTTATCCTCAAACTGTGCTCAAAGCTTCCCAAATAACAAAAAAGAATGTTGCCCTTGACGGCAATGTACTAGGGAAAAGAAGTTACCTGATAAACGGTGGACAGGCAACACAGGATCATACCACTGTTGATTAAACAACTAGGTCATATGCAATGGTTTAGGATATAATTAGGATTTTTTATTTTTAACACACTTTAAGAGTTTCTGATGGGAGAATGCCAAACAAAGTCTCACAGTGTGTTGGGTCGTCCTCTGTCTGTCTCCTCGTCATCAAGATCTTCAGTAGCATCCAATTCATCCTCAGACTCCAACAAGTTGTCAGAGTCGTAGTCGATCACAGAATTGCTGGAGTGTACATAGGGCTGCACCATACAATTCCACCAATCAAGAAAGTGCTACATTTCAAAAGTCCATTACTTTGAGATGCAACTCATTCAAGTTTACACCAAACACATATCAGTAAACAAATGAATAATAAGTACATAATGTGAACTCTGTGGTGTGGTGATGTTGAACATTTCCAATACATGTTAGTCAATCAAAAGTAGTCATTCAAACTTTGCCGCTAGCTGTTTTCCGGACTGAATTCAGAGCTCTGGGTCTTCTTTCCCTTTGATATTTCATCAAAATGTTTGGTCTGTTTGTTCTTTCTTTTCCCTTTTGTTTTGTTAAGGCTTGTTTTGGTTTCTCATCTATCTGCTTGTACATTTTGGATTAAAGTACTAACAGCTTGGCAGACAAAATTCAAAGAGAAAACGGGGAGACACAAGGTGTGGGTAATACAGGAAGTTTCATATCGTACTTCTGGTCCAGTGTTGTTGTTTTTTTTCTTTTAATTTTTTTTAACCTACAATCTTGATTTTTCTCTACTTATATGTTCCAGACATATTTTGTTTTTTTTTTTTTTTTTTTCGCTTCAGCTACAAACATACTTATTCAGGATATAAGCATTCCTAAAGTCACTGATCATCATCCCCCCCCCCCCCCAAAGCGAAAAAGTGACAGCGTTTTATTTCCCATCAAAATCTAGAGAAAGCTGTGTGAAATATATGTGGAAAGAAAGGACAACTGGCCCTTACAAAGCTTTTTCTCTTCGCCATACCTTGGTCATGAAGTAGGTGATCATGCTGAGCTCGGGAGGCACAAACTTCTCCTTGTAGGTCTCCTTCACCGGCACATCCTTCTCCTTCTCCTTCTTCTCCGAGAAGAGCCCCCCATCACCTTCATGTGCAGCTTCAGACGCTGCACTGACAACGGGTCCCCGCTCAGCTCTGGGGACAAAGACGTCATCGCCATTTCCCATCAAACTGACTTAACAATACACTGACCAATCTCACGACTTATCAATGAACAGACCAATCTAACGACTTACCAATCAACTGACCAATCTAATGACTTATCAATCGACTGACCAATCTGACAACATCAATTAACTTACCAATCTAATAAAAACTAAAGGACACTCAAGGGCAAAATGAATCTTGGATCTATTCTTTTGTCTGTTCAGATTGAAAACAAAAAAATTCTGTCACCCGGGGAAGAAAACAATGGTATGGACTGAAGGACTTACTACTTCCCATGAACTTTTTTTCCATTACAAAAGCAAAATTGGAATTACATTCATATCACAACAAAGTTTTAATATTCTACATAGATACATTCCTCCACCGATAACAATCAATTCATCATAACAGCGCCTTCACATGTTCGGTGAATATGAACAAAATTGGTAATCAACTTATCAAAAAATGAGAACAGATCCTGCATCCTCTGTTTGATCTGAATCAGAATCACAGACCCACACCACAATTCACTAGTTTCATCTATCTTCCATCTTCCCATCGATAGTTTTTATACTGGTTCTGTGAACTTTGATGATTACAATGTGTGATCATTTTGCTGTATGATCCTGGATCTGCGGTTTGATCCGGATCCACACTACTGATCTGTACCAACATTTTACTGCTTTGAACATGGACCACATTCCAAATAGTAACAAAAATGGGAGTTTGTATTATACTCCCTGTTTGGCTAGTATACTTACCATGTCAGACAATAGCATTCACGGCAGTTAGTCAGCTCTGCCAGGCCGAGTTTTTGTGTGGCTAATGCAGTAATAAGACAGTCACGTGATGCCCACCCGCTTCCGCCGTAGGAAGAAGCCAGTGTCAACCTCCCGTACCTCATTCATCGAGGCCTGCACGCAAGGTAACCCCAGAACCTTGGCGCTAGTGGGGAAGGCAGGGCGGGCATTAGAGTCTGACATGGTAAGTATACTAGCCAAACAGGAGTATAATACAAACTCCCCATTTTGGCGTCATATACTGTACCATGTCAGACAATAGCAGAATTCATAGGAAAAGGAGGAGGCGAGTGCCCTAGTGGTTCCTGGGGTTACCCGATATGGATGCATTAGCCGCCACAAAGGATATCCCATTAGAACCATCAGCCCTGGTCATTCGGATGTCCCTTAAATAAAATTTTATGAAGGGATTTTCCGAACGCCAGAAGGCTGCCTCCTGGGGGTGGCGCATGGGAACAGAGTGCTGGAATGCTGCCGAAGCGGCGAGCGCTCTGAGCTCATGAGCCCGGGGGACAAGACGGGGAGGTCCTTGGATGCCTGGGAATAGGTCATTCTGACCGTCTTGGAGAGCCACCTAGAGACAGTGCCAGCTGAGATGTCTTCCGTGTTACTGGGGTTGATGGAAATAAGAGACGTCTTTGCGAAACGCCCCTGGGCGCGAGCGTTCCCAGTAGTGTGTTAGACCTCGAGAGGGGCAAAGGGCTATGTCCGAAGAGGTGTCTCCCCCTAGTGTATCCGCTAGCGGGCGGATGACGAGGTAAGGAGAGGCACTACCGGGTTCCTGGTTCTTAGCTAGGAATTCGGGAAGGAACTTAAGAGAGACGGAGCCGTCTCTGTGGAAGGCAATGTCTCTGGGGTCCCCGCTAAGGGCATGGATCTCGCCTCGCCTTCTGGCGGAAGCGAGGGCGAGGAGGAAGGTAGTCTTCATAGACAGAAGGTCGAAGGGAATGGAGGAGACAGGCTCAAAGGGGGGTTTCCCGAGGACGTCAAGTAAGTGAAGAGGTCCCAAAGGGGAACACGTCTAGGGAATTGGGCCTCACGAAGAGCAGCCCCTCTGGAGATCTCTCTGAGAAGGAAGTCATTCTCAAGGAAGGTCCGCCCATTTGGCGGATGGTCATGCAGATGCCGACCTGTAGCCCCGGAGGAGCTAGCAGAGAGGTGAAGGTGGGACAGAAATTTCCTATCTGGATATTGGAGGGGCGATTGTGAGAGACAGAATTGTCTTCGCACCATGAGACCCATTTCCTCCATCTGTAAATGTAAAGGGACTCTGTGCTAGCTCTGCGAGAGGACATGGCTAGGTCTCGGAGTTCCTGAGAGGCCCCAGCGATAGAGAGGATATTGAGGACGGACTGGGACCTGTCCGTTCGAGAGGTGGATTTAAGCTGCTCGCAACCGGGCTGGCACAGAAGCCAGGCGTGGAGGCGAAGCATCTGGGGATTGGCGTGAGGGAGACCCGAACGGGGTTGCCTGAGCATGTCCCAACCTGGTGTTCAACCGAAGAGGGGGTGCGTTGAGTGAGGGACTTGAGGTCCGGTAACCAGGACTGAGTGGGCCACCACGGGCTATGAGAATGAGCCTGGGTCTCTCGAGTCTCGCCTTCCTGATCACCTTGTGGAGGATCGGGAAGCGAGGGAAGGCGTAAGCTTTTGAGGCCTGACCAGGGAAGGGATAGGGCGTCGATGGAGGAAGCCCGGGGTTCGGGACCGGAGACACATACACTGGCAGATGATAGTTGAACCATGTGGCAAACAGGTCGATCATGGGTCTGAACCAATGTTCCCACACGGTTTTTTAGGGTATGCCTGCTGAGGGTCCATTCCGTGTGGAGGACAGATTTGGAGAGGCTGAGAGTGCCCTGCCAGGATATTGTGTGTCCCTGCTATGTGTCTCGCGCGAAGGTGACCCCCTGCGTGTGACACCAGTGGAGGAGGGCCTCTGTACGGAGGGAGAGGCCGATGGAGTGTGCCCCCCCCCCCCCCCTTTGTTGATGTAACAAGCTACCGAAGTGTTGTCCGTTGAAAGGAGAACGAAATCGGTGGGAGACTATGGACTGGAAGTGGAGGAGGGCGAGCCTGACCGCCTCCAGTTCCAAGATGTTGATGTGAAGACGAGCAGTCAGAGGATCCCAAACCCCCGAGGCGTGACTGCTCTCCAAATGGGCCCCCCAGCCCGAGTTGGAGGCGTCTGTGTAAAGTTCCAGGGCCTGGGAAGGGAGGGAGATGGGAACTCCGGGGGCCAGGTGGATGGGCTGAGCCACTCCTCCGTGGCCCAAACGAACCAAAGCCCTAGGGGAATGGTCCGGTTCCAGCTGTCGTTGGTCTGGGACCAACGACGGCGGAAACTCCCTCTGAAGCTGTCGCTTGGGAACTCTGCCTAGGGGAATGAAAGGAGACAGGGACTCCATCATCCCCAAAAGGGGACGAAAGTGTCCTTGCCGAAGTAAGGGGAGAGAGTCGAAGGTGGGAGATGAGGTCCACTAGGCGAGCGAACTCTCCGGGGTCGGGGAGACTACCATGGAGGTGGTGTCGAAGCTCATGCCCAGAGAGGTGAATCGCTGAGTGGGCGAGAGCTCGCATTTGGAGGGGTTGGTGACGAACCCCAGAGAGGAACAAAGGTGTAGTAGTTGGAGGTGTGGGATTGGGCCAGGGCCTGAGTGGAGCCCGAGTTAGATAAGATAAGATAAGATAATGTTGCTATAGCCCAGCCGACCGCAAAGGGCCACATCAGGGCTGAGCCCAAGTTGGAGGGGTAGTGTAGAGGTTGAACTAGTTTTCACTCTCCCTACCCATCAGCTTGAAAAGACTGGAACACGAACGCGCGTGTAAAAGATACTGAGCCACGCGCTTGTGTGGCCATAGTCCAGCATGAGTGTGTTGTTTTCGAGCCCATAGATGGCAAATGAGGCGATCTTTTGCACACTGAACATAGAACGTAATGTTGTTTTGGGGATCCTTAGCAACCAGTACTGCTTACCTTGACCCCAGGTCCTGAAATGCACACTTTCCTGACATATCGATTGCTGAGCACCGACGGGAAAATGGGGGAAGCAAGTATCGCGTCTTGACGCGAAACGAGACATGGGAAACTAGGACGAGACCTTGAGAAAAATCAATACTTCAATGCGAGCGTTGTCTGCTAGGCTAGGGCCGTTTGTCGGAACCCATTGCGAGCAGATTCAGTGCAAGTACAGACTGCTTCCAGTTCTACTGAACCCCGATCTTGCAGACGAGACGTAGGTAGCGTCTTGAAATAGGAGTATAAGGATGGAGTCCCCATGGGCGACTCCCCCAGTTACCTCCGGGACCGTGTCTGCTGGCAGAGAGGGGATATTAGGGCGTTGGCGGGCCGTGCGGTGTGGGCAGGTGACTGCCTGGGATAGGGTTTTTAGCGGGGGTCAGTCTCCTGGTATCGCAGTCAATAGCTGCCGAACAGCGACTGGTCCTGCCCAGGGATGCACCGCAAGGCCGACTTGAGCGCCTGGGAGGGGGTTTGGGCCGTGACAGCACGGCCTGAGAGATTGGCCTGTGATAGTACAGCATCTCTCACTGCCAACAGGCAGTTTTAAAATGACTCCTGGCTGCGCTGTCCGCCGCAGCCGAAAAAGGGGATGCGATATCTTGTGAATAAGAAAGCGCATCAGGGGTCGCCAAACAAGCTAGAGTCTGTCTCAGTGTCGTCAGCGTCTGAAGACACAGAGGCAGTGCCGTAGTCCTTGAGGAAAACTCCTACTGGAGCTGCGTTAGGGGCTGACAAGAAGTCAATCCCCGGCGGAGGGACGGCCTGTGCACCCCTGGCGAAAGATGCCGATCTGTCCCACAAGGGGATGAGGGTCTGGGGGCGACTATCCTTGGCCGTGATAGCTGGGCAGGGGGGAACCCGGCGTAACGGCAAAGGAGAAAATGTTGTCAGAGGGAGGGGATTCCTTAACAACAAGATCTGGGCGCCAGCTTTCAAGGTGGAAAAGTCACCAGACTGGGGGAGGGAGCCCTCAACCCCGTCCTCAGGCTGTGGGTCAGTGTTCGAGAAAGGGATGTTCAGATCCACCTTCAGGGGGCCAGGACAGGGGTGCGTGGGAGTCCCGCCCTCGTTGGGTACTGGGGGAATACGAGGACGGGTCCCTGGTGGCTCCATACTCGGCAGGCAGACTAGGGATCGCCGATCGACAGCGCAAGAGAGGGAGGGGGACCCAGGTCGATCCAGCTGAAAGAAGCCGATGCCACATGCGACCGAAGATGGAGTCAGAATGGGTGTCAGCCCTAAGCCACTGGTTCCTCTCGGGGGCATGGAGCCCCGGTCCCCCGGGGAGTACGCAGGGCTGTGGCGGCCCTGGGGGAGGGTTTCCTCGGGGACCCGGTAACCTGGGGCACCATGGGGTGGGTAGCGAGAAGGCGAGCTCTCTCGTACCCGCCCGGGGAGAGCACTGCCTCCTGCGTCTCCCGGGTGCAGTCCATGCCGGCCCCCTGCATGGCAGGGTGGCCGGTGGGTGGCATGGTAGCCGAGCCCCTGGCCGTTGTGGAAGCGAACTGGGAAGGCTGCAGTGACGAGACCACCTCAAGGGACCAAAGGTTACCCCTAGTCCCGCTGGGTCGATCCTCCCCCCGGAGGAACGGGACTGCGGACGTTGCCCAATAGGGGAGCGAAAGAAGTCCGCTCCCCAACGTCCTGTACCCCTAGGGAAAGTGCGACAGTCGATCGGGTGGTTCGACCGTCGGGGGTGAGGGGGCAGATCCGACCTAGTCGATGCCTGCGTCCCTGACCCGGAGTTGTGGTCAGTGGGGGAGACCCACCAAAGACTGCCCACAACTCCTCCACCGGAGTGATGACGCTCCTCGTGTCCGAGTGGTGGCTGCACTCGGACACGGTTGGGGAGAGCGTGATGGGACAGCATGACGGTAGTGGGGGGCAAGCTAACGCCACGAGTCTCAATCTGATCGAGTGACGGGCGGTGATTCCGGCCCCGAGTCGTCACCCGTGCCGGTCCGCGCCTCGGTAAGGTTCCCGGGGGCCGAGGGTTGCGGGACGCAGCCTGATAGGAAGTCTCTGTGTGCGACCGAAGGCGAACAGGCGATTTGGCCAGGGAGCGGGAAGATTTTGAACGGGCAGGTCCTTTCAGGGGAGCCTTGCCTTTGGATTTCTACAGTGTAGAAAGAAAAACCGTTGGCAATAAAGGCCGATTGCCTGTTCGCTTCCGAACGCAACGATCGTGTGTCCGCCGGATGGGCAGAGGAGGTATCGTAAAAGATGGTCGCGCGTCCCCTGCGCGGAACCCTCCACCACACCGGCCGTACGCTCATCATAGGTGCGAGCGGATTGTCCCCTGGGAAACGACATGCGGGTCCTCCGGGCAAGGGAGCGACTCCCGAACAGAGGAGAGGCTTGACCCGTTTTAAAGTCCTTCACCATGTTGGCACTGGTGGCGAGACAATCACGGAACGCACGATCGCAAAGAGGAGACAAAGAGGTGGATCGAGGAATAGAAAAGAGCTCGAACCACCTCGTGAGGGGCACTGGGAGTGCGGTAAATGAAGATGAAAACGCAGTGCCGAGAAGAAAGCACAAACGCGAGAAACATGTGATCGAATAACTAATGCTACTAATAGGGTACTACTAAGTGTGCACAAGTTGGGTAGATCAAGAGATCGCAAGACAATCTCTATACCTGTAATAATGATAAATAAGGTACAGGAAAATGAGCCGGGGGAAGCCGAGTACCGCCGAACAAAGGGGTGTGAAGTCAGGCAACATGGCGGAGACGGCAACCGGCGTGGCACAATCGAAGATGGCGGATCGATTGACCGGGAAGGGATCGATCGTCAAGAGTGACGCGCAATGGCGCACAAGAGTAAATACCCCTGGTGTACCTTGTAATAATGCTAAGGAGGTACTAATAAATGTGCACCAGTTAGTAGATGAGGAGATCGTTTACCAGTGATAAATTTGGTACACATAAATGCGCACCAGTGGGCAGATCAAGAGGTCGTACTTTCGAAATCGAAAGAACGGAAGGCGAAGTCGCGAGTGCCGAGACAAAGGCACAAAGGGGAGGATGGCGCGGTTAAATAGGTAAATAAAGCGCACCCAACCAAAGCCCACCGGTTCAAGAGTAAAAGGGTGAAGCGAGCAAGCCACAACAAATAAGCAAACACAAAGCTATCTTAACACAACGGCAAAGAGAAGGCGAGACAGAGCACAAGACTTACCTTGCTTGGACGGCAGGCCGAGAGAGAATGAGGTACGGGAGGTTGACACTGGCTTCTTCCACGGCGGAAGCGGGTGGCATCACGTGACTGTCTTATTACTGCATTAGCCACACAAAAACTTCGGCCTGGCAGAGCTGACTAACTGCCGTGAATGCTATTTGTCTGACATGGTACAGTATATGACGCCAAACTTTGGTTACACTGGGATCAGCAATTTTGCTTCATTTTCCTGACAGACCAACAGAAAACTCACCAGCCAACAGATGAAGGTAAAAGCATAACCTCTATGGTGAAGGCAACATTCTGTTGAAACAGCAATAATGATGCTACCTTAAGTCAACCCAAATACACTGGGTTGCCTTTCTCCCTCTGGTAGCTGAAGTGATGGTCATGTGTAGCTACAAACAACCAGGTTTTGTGAAGATCCAGCACATACAGACACTCAAGCCCTACACTCTTTCACCTTCATGTCTGACTATCTCATGTTTGGGCCCCATAGTCAGTGTGTCTGTCACATGTATACATGCTCCCATCAAATCCCCATTCCTTCATTGTGAATAATAACCGAGAGTTTCTACTCATACAAGCACTTTTTGGTAGTCACTGTTCAGTGTACTGTTCTCAAAAACCTGATGTGAAACATAATTTCTGCTCAAAACTGAATAAAAGGAAAACATGTAAAGCTAAAGAAATTTCATGACCCATTTACACTTTAAAATTCAAATCAGCATTGTTTTTGCATCTTCACAAAAGAAGTATGAAAACATTTGGACAATATAAAGCTATTAATGACAGACAGAGGGCCACAGTGCAAACTTCTGTCACACTAGGGTATAGTTTTGAACTGAAGTAAGCCGTGCAACCTGAGCTTGTCAGTCAACATTCGTCTTTGCCAAAGCTCTCGACTTCACTGTGTATTTCACAGTATCCTCAGCCAATCTGGGACAGTACATGTTTTCTGCAGGCACTCAAATGGTTCCATTCAACAGTCAGCTCAAGGACCTGTGTACTTACTATAATGTCCCAAACAGCATTCTATCACCTCCAACACGGAGGTGACTTTCTTTTCCCCTGCGCCCCGCTGGTTGACTGGCTTGTCATGCAGCAAGGTAACCATAACAACCAACCCATTTTCTCCAGACTTCTGGCCCAGGGACAAACATCGTTAAAATGTTGGTCAGATTTGTGATGGAGATCAACATCAGAGGTTCCGGATCCTTTTCTTTTCCTTTCCTTTAAATCCAAACTTTAACCAATGAATTAGAATTATGGAACCGTAATACTCCCTCGAGTTTCTTCCTACACTGATGAAATCATTACACGTTCTGATTTTAAATTCTGAATGTAGATGGATATCCTTGATTTTCATATGCATTGACAGACAAATGTCTATGACTCCCAAAATTTAGTGAACGACTCTCGAAGCAACTGACACTCCGTAACTGTAAACAAATTGACAACATGGGTGTCTGCCTAGCGCTTTGAGCTCAGGCATGCTTTGTGCGATCAGATTTACTCTAGAATCAATGGCAGTCACACACATCTGACATCTTTTTCACTCAAGGTACAAAGGAGAAATAAATCACATTCAAAGGCAGTCTGAAGGATATCAAAACTGAGATCAACTTAAAAGCATGCCATGAAGGCCACAGAACTTGAGCTTTTGCTATGACTATCAATTAGCAAGAGGGTAACAAAGATAACGCTAATGGAGTTCCACTCTGGTTTGAGGCTATTTGACAGGGATGTGCGATGTCCTTTCATAACATAGCCCATCATCAACCAGGCCCTACAGATACAAACACATGCAGTGTTGGTCAGGAAATCTGAGCAGCACTCTGTATATACTTTGAACCCAGCTAGGGTTTTTAAAAAAATCTCACAAATACATATATCCAGTGGGATTCAAACCCATAATCTCCGAGTCCGCAAGTCTGTGACGCTAGCCACCACACCGCGGCAACCGGTGTCTATGACATACTCACTTGGAATGCTCTTCTCCACCTTGAGAGCCGTACGACAGCCGCCGCCAAAGAGGGTACCCCAGGTATGCTGGTCCAGTTTGTTGGCCAGCAGGCGATAGAGGATCTGTGTCTCGAACATGGCCAGGCCGTTGATGAGCAGGGAGACGTAGACCGCCAGCAGGGCCTCACACAGCAGGACGTGCAGCTTGGGGGCGTCCTCGTCCTTGCCACTGACCAGGAGACACTGCAGCGACGTCACACCTGCACCACCAAGAAGGAATCTTTCAATGAGTAGGTTTTCATTTCTGTATCTGGAGAGAGAAGAGAGAGAGAGAGAGAGAGAGAGAGAGAGAGAGAGAGAGAGAGGTGTGTGTGTGTGTGTGTGTGTGTGTGTGTGTGTGTGTGTGTGTGTGTGTGTGTGTGTGTGTGTGTGTGTGAGTTACAGCAATCACCTGACTAACCCAAATGTACTACAATCACTTGACAACCCCAAATATACAGCAATCACCTAACAACCCTAAATATAGAGCAATCACCTGATATAGAGCAATCACCTGACTATGCCAAGCATACAGTGATCACTTGACAACCCTAAATGTACAGCTATTACCCAACAACCCTATCTGTTCAGCAATCACCTGACAACCCTAAACACACAGCAATCACCAGACAACCTCGAATATACAGCAATTACCTGACAACCGCGCATACACAGTGATCCCCTGACTCCACTAAACATACAGCTGTCACTGACAATCCTAAATGTACAGCAATCACCTGACATACAGCAATCACCTGATAAGTATACAGCAACCATCTGTCAATCCTAGATGTACAGCTATCATCTGACAATCCTATATGTATAGTAATTGTCTGAAAACCCTAATCAGAGATGGGATTCTCATAATGTGAAAAAGGAGGAAAAAAAAGTGGCAGGGGTCCGGGGGCCACTGAAGGCCCCCGGTGGGGTCCAGGGGCAAGGCCCCTGGTGGGGGTCAGGGGGCGAAGCCCCCTGAAGCTGAAGATTTTTTAGAATTTAACCTGCAAAAATCAGCATCTGAGACACCAAAGTATTCAAAAGTATTAATAACCTTGATCCTACAAAAAAAGACTTTCTCACCTTCGCCATTGATGTCTGTCAGGAAATCATGAAGACCATTGACACAGGATTGGTGATTTTCCAGTTGCTAATAGTCACACAATTTTCCAGCAGTTGCAAGTCAGTTTCTCATTACTGTCCTTCACATCACATTTCAGCGAGCAGTTTAGTTTCTAATAGTAATAGCCATCCTTCAAAACACTTATTAAAAAAGTTTACATGAACACCAATCAAATAATTTCTTATAGTTGTCCTTCAAAATACCACGGAGGATTCTGATTCCTTTTAGAATAATATAAGTGAGAGAGTTGACTAAGGATCATATTCAAAGTGTGCAAATTGTGAAGGTTTAACTCATTGTGTGCCCACAAGCAGTTTTTTTTTTCTTTTCAACTTGATCCATCTCTATTACAATAAGAAAAAAAAACACTTTCACACTTCTGATACTCCTCAACATTAATGATGTCACTTGCTAAATCTAGTCACCAGAGTATAAGTATGCATGCATATCTGCCGGTCTGCTCGTTTGTATGAATGTGTGTAACTGATTTTTTTCCCCCCATGATATCTATACCAGAAAAGAAAAGATTTTTGTGACGTGGTGGTATAGGTAAAAAACATTATTCTTATTATTATTACTACTACTACGACTTTTTCCGTACTATTCGTCTGTTTGTTTACTTATGTTTTGTTTGCTTGTCTGTAGAATGTCAATAACACCGTTGCAATTTTTTTGTTTTGATCTCTCTCTCACTAAAATAGTTTGTTGTATGCTATTTATTACGTAAAATATTGACTTCACAATTGTGTATACTGTGACATTGATGTAACCTGTTTTTTCAAAGAGAACCTTCATTGCAAAATAATCAGCTTGATGATTGTGGGCATTACATCTATCTGGAGATAACCTGCAATATTATTAATATCATTACTTCAACAAAACAAATAGCATTACTCTTCACAGAGAGAGAGAGAGAGAGAGAGAGAGACGGGGTGGGAGTGGGGGTGGTGGGTAGACTCGCCGATGCTCCAAACGATCCAAGAGTCTCGTTTGTAAGACGATCTTTCACTCTTGCTAGGTGCTTTTCAGCAAGAACGTGGTTGATCAATGCTGACTTGCCCCGTGAGCCATACTTGATCGCGTCATTACACCATGTGCAGACTGCTTGTCCTGGATAGGTGATTTTCCTCATGCAGTCTTTCAGTCTGAGAATCACACTGTGGCTGACGGCGCCTTTGGAACTGGTCAGCATCACTTTTGGCTCACTTCCTCCTCCAACCACTTCCAAGTCCATTTGTTTTTAACTGAAGCATCGACTTGCTTCGCAAGAACTTTCTCGCTTTCTGCTATCTGACGAAACATTCTGGTTTTCGCTACTCTCGTCAAACCGAAAGAAAAAGGCGTCGGGAAAAAAATTCGGAAACAGTTTGCCGCGTTCTCAAACATCAACTTCCGCTTTGATGGTTTCGGTCAACCGCAGAATGAAAACAAAGACAGCAGTCTCGACCGGCCCAAGCAGAAACCGGAAACATCCATTTGCGAACGGATCAATTCAGAACACAATATCGATCGACCTCTCGCCGTACATTAGCTTCATCACAAACCTATCTCTACCCCCCCCCCCCCCCCCAATTTTCTCAACGGATTTACACTGATCTCAAAAACGACCCTGGGGGCCATCAAAAAGACGGAAATCCGCCAATCGGCGGAAAAATCCCATCTCTGCCTAATAGTTTAGTAATCACCTGACAACTTCAAATATACAGTAATCACCTGATAACTCCAAATTACAGTAATCACCTGACAACTCCAAACATACAGCAATCACCTGAAAACTCCAAATTTACAGCAATCAACTGACAACCCCAAAAATAAAGCAATCGCCTGACAAATCCAAAATATCCA
>CM031608.1:67429926-67445455 GCA_018398815.1 Conus ventricosus
GGGGGGGGGGGGGGGGTTGGGTCTTCTTCCTTTACCAAACACCAAGAAGCAGCACTTCAGTTCTTGTACTGGTCGTCCTCTGCAACACACACACACACACAGTACACACACAGCACACCACACACGAAGTACACGCATGCACACAACATACACACACACAATTACAGTCACACATGCGCACACCAGATACAGCACACACACACACACAGAGCACACACACACACACACACACCACACGCATGCATGCATGAGCACGTACCCCCCCCCCCCCTTTTCACACACACACACGCACACACACACATGCATACACCATGTGTAACCATTGTGTTTACTACAAGATGGAGGTAAGTACAATTAATGAATTATGTTGCAATTTTAAGGGGTAAAATTACAAAATACCATGAACAACAGCAGAAAATATGTCAGGGACATAAGAATGAGAAGAAAACCATGTGCTTGGGCAATTCTTATACATTAAAATAAAAACACTGTTTGCAAATTTATTTTAGTAAACAACTGAAATCACAGCAAACTATTTTTTGTGTGTGTGTGCCAAGGTCTTTGTATTCTTGTGATGTTTACAGTGTGAGATTAACCTCAGTGTGTGTGTGTGGGGTGTGTGTTTTGGGGGTGTGTGTGTGTTGTGTGTGTACATGCATGCACGCGCACAAGAGAATCTACAGAGTTTGTAAAACTAAAAGCAATGCATTCAGGTGACTCCGTCGCTGCTGCGATCATCGCGGCCAAGTGTTCTAGCAGACACACGTTCTGTTCAGGACCCAAACTTGGTCCAAGTCACGTGACCTTTTCATAAGAAATACTGAAGAACTACAATGTAAATCTATTTTATGACAGGTTTTCCAAATTTTATGTTTTCAATTACTTGATTAAATGTTAAAAATCCTTCCACGTAGCTGAAGATAAATAAAGTCGATCGTGAAGTTGAAGTGTCGATTCAAAAAAAGGCTCTCTCGGTTCACGTTTTTAAAAAAAATTTTTAATACAATCGCGCTCTAAGTACACAAAATATAACTTATAAATATAGAAAAAGTATCAACTTACCTTCTGTGTTGTTTTTAGCGCCGGATGTTTAAAAATTTGGTGAAAATAGTGTTGGATTTGTAAGCGATGACACAGATACGTCTGACCGTCCCCCATTGTGACATGCTTCAAGTCTTCCAATAGTGCTAAAGCGGGGGAAACCCCCGGGGGAGCGCGGCGCACTGTTTCGTATTTGTTTGACCCCATTTAATTTGGGAAAATGCGGATATGAGCTTTAATTTGATATATTTTTTACTGATTTCGTTCTAATTTACGGATTTTAGAGTAATTTGAAGTTTTAAAAACATAATTTTAGGGAACTTAACTAAAATTTTTCTATACCCTTACTGCTACGAAATGAAGCTTGAAGTCTCCTCTACAACTCTGTATGAGTTTCATTGAGCTATTTGTGCGCGCCGCGCTCCCTCGTCGGGGAAGAAGGTGGGTTAAAAACTTGTGTTCTGAAAGTCGCGACGGCATGCCTCCCGACCGCGGAGAAGTACTTCTTTACAAGGTTGATAATAAACTTATTATGTTCTTTTAAATGACAAACCTATCCAAACGAAAGAAAAAAGACTGGTAAAATTTATTGGTGTTATTTTTATTGTCTAAATCGGCCATTTTTATGTGGTTTGCACAAGTTGAAAACACGGAAAATTTCGCTCCTGCAGCGCTGTTCGCCAGGCAAGCGGCCTGCAATGGAATACCTAGTGAATGTGTGTGTGTGTGTGTGTGTGTGGTGTGGTGTGTGTGGTGTGTGTGTGTGTGTGTGTGCATGCGTTGTGCGTGTGTAGTGTGTGTGTGTGAGAGAGAGAGAGACAGAGGGAGAGAGAGAAGTGCATGTTTTCAGTGCAAGGGAAAGAGGTACTTGAAAGTGAGAGGAAGAACAGGACGAATCAAAGCTAACAACCAAACAATGTAGACACCCACCCCATGAAGCTGTCCTGGTCGTATCGGCTGCCCGCGCCATGTTGACCCCTGAAACTGTCGCTGTCACACAGGGCACTGGTATATACACGACGACAGTGACACGGCCAGGGTTCTCATGGACACCCCTGCCATTGAAAACAACAATAATCATATCACTATAAAGACAATGATATACCCATGACGACAGTGACCATCGTAAACATCATTCTAATGATACAGCAGGGTTTACAACCAAAATAATTGTAGCATCATTTTAAACAGGAAGCAAGCTGAAGAGCC
Source organism: Conus ventricosus (assembly GCA_018398815.1). NCBI lineage: Eukaryota > Metazoa > Mollusca > Gastropoda > Neogastropoda > Conidae > Conus > Conus ventricosus. Next base: position 67,432,177 of record CM031608.1, read on the forward strand.
ACTCTGGAGGTTCCATAAGCTCAGAAGAAAATAACAGCGAAATATGAAGAACAGAGGGGGTACAGTCCCTTGCCAAGGAAAAGGAGAGGAAAACTGAATTATGGTCCGACCGATTCATGACATGAACTACTAAGGGCGATCACTTAGATGGATTAACTGATTATGCAGGCATGGTTAGCTCCTGCTCTCAGTTGTTTTTTCTTTTTTGAATCCTGATAATATGGCAATGTTCCTCGACAAGCAGGTACAGTGCACTTGGCGTTTGTTTGGGAAGAGAAATATGAGAAAACTTTACATCATTGAAGTCACAGCTGACTCATCCCACTCCTCCTCCCACCCATCCACATTCCCATCCTCATTTCCATCCCACCTCTCCCAAACCCAACTGCTTACTGCAACACATTTGATATCAACACACAACCTGAAGCGACCACAAATAGATAACTGGGAAAAAATGGAGAAGAAGAGGGAGAGAAAAAAGACAGACAGACAGACATGGAAGCACAGAGAGAGAGAGAGAAAGAGAGAGAGAGAAAGAGAAAGAGAGAGTGAAAGAGAGAGAGAGAGAGAGAAAGGGAGAGAGAAAGAGAGACACAGAGAGAGAAAGAGATGGAGAGAGACAGAGAGAGACAGAAACAGAGAGAGAAATGCCAAAAAAAAGTGCAGTCCAACCTCCCCCCCCCCCCCCTTCACACCCCCCCCCCCCACACCCCCCATCCACTATACACCACACCAGACAAAGCCCCAACAGCACCTGGTTCATGTTGGAGGACGATGACGGGGGCGAGGAGAAGGCGGTGATCGACTGCAGCAGGTCATGTGACATTCGCTGCAGGTACTGGATGGGGTCGGCGATCACCGTGCGGGAGCTGGCAAGGCTGGCGGAGAGGAGGGGGAGGGTGGTGGGGGAACGGGAGGGGGGACTGCAGCTGATGCTTGGCCCGCTCCTGCTGCAGCTCTTGGAGGAGGAGGAGGAGCTCCATGTGCACCGAGGCCAGACCGCCCCCGCTGGACCCCTGGGATATGGGACACAATTTTCTTTAAATGATTCTCTCTCTCTCTCTCTCTGTTTTTCTTTCTCGCCCCACTTGCTTTATTTTTACTTCTCATCCCACCCCTATGTCTCTCTTTCTCTCTCTCTCTCTCTCTCTCTCTCTCTCTCTCTCTCTGCCCACTTGCTTTATTTTACTTCTTATCCCACCCCCATGTTCCTCTCTCTCTCTCTCTCTCTCTCTCTCTCTCTCTCTCTCTCTCTCTTTTACCCACTTGCTTTATATTACTTCTCTTCCCAACCCCCTGTCTGTCTGTCTGTCTGTCTGTCTGTCTGCCTGTCTGTCTGTCTGTCTCTCTCTCTGTCTCCCTCTCTCTCTCTTCGCCTTCACTTCCTTTCCATTCTTTCCATTCCCACCCCATCTTTCTCTCCCTTTCTTCTCCTCCCACTCACTTTCCATACCTTCCTTTCCCACTCACTCCCTGTACCCCCCTCCCTCGTCCACTTCCTTTATATTACTCCTCTTCCCAACCCAAACTGTCTGGCTGGCTGGCTGGCTGGCTGTCTGCCTGGCTCTCTCTCTCTCTCTCTCTCTCTCTCTCTCTCTCTCTCTCTCTCTCTCTTCTCTCTCTCTCTCTCTCTCTCATTTTCAAAGTTTAAAACTCTTTCTATTCAATTCAATTCGTAGGCCATATTAGGGCTGTCACTCCATTGAACTCTTATACACAAAAAGAATAAATTCCAAGAAGACCAACAACAAAGTCTATTTATGTGTCTTTTTATTCTTTCAGCTCATCAACCATGTGAGACAGGCCATTGAACTCAAAAACATTATTTGAAGGCAGTGCACAAGCAAACATGACAGTTCATCTACATGCACACACACAGGTACACATGTATAAAGTGTACTGGCATGCATGCAAACACACAAATCTGTGTGCGTATGCGTGCGTACACACACACACCACACACACACACACACACACACACACACACACACACACACACACATACACACACATGCACACACACACACACACCACACACAACACACATACCTGAAGAATACAGTATGACGCCAGAGTCCTCAGCAGGTGCTGATGCTGCTTCAGCCAACGTTTGCGCCTGGCCAGGCGCCGTTCCTTGAAGTCCAGGTCATACTTGTCCGCCAGAATGTTCTCATGGAGGGAGGCACGTGAGGTATCCGAGTGCTGAGACAGCGTCCTCTTTCGGGTGCCTGACGCCACCTCTCCTCCGTCTCCAGGCTGCTGTCCAAGTCAGCTGACAACAAGTTTCAGTATGTGTGCATGTTTTCTGAATACCCCAGCCAACCACACAGGCCCCTGTTCAGGCTACCTCCACAAAGACGAGAAAGTCCTGTCCTGTCACGGACAAAAAAATAAACAACCAAAGTCGTGGTCCAGGTTGTTTGGACATAAGCTCAAACTCAAATATTCTGAGCGCCAGGTAGACGGGCCCATGTGTCGGGTCCAGCCAATTAAGCATAGCGGAGAGGCTCCACGGAGACGGTCTGTCCAGCCAGACGGACTAAGTAGCTGACCGACGCCTCGATGTCTGGTCAAACGAGTCTCGACGCCGGATCAGACTCATCCGGCCAATTTGAGCACAGCGAGAGGCTAATCCTAATCTTCCACGGAGACAGCATCGGCCTCGTAGACAGTCGGAGTGGCTGACCAACGCCTCGATAGGTCAGGCCAGACTGATTGGCAATTTACAACAGTGCCCACAATTAGATCGACGTTGCCGGAAAGGGAGAGGGAGAAGGTAGTGTGTGGTGGGGGGTGAGAATCAAGCTAATCAATTAAATGACCAATTGACCACCACAGAGAGTAAGGTGTGTAGGCGCGACTGTCATGATTTGAATATCAATGGAATTAGAGGGAGATAACTTCGGGTACGAGGCGGTAAAAATACTGACCAATGGTACTCACCTTGGACACGTAGGTAGGGGATAAAGTAATGCGTGAGTGAGAGAGGAGGGAGGAACGAACAGAGAGAGAGAGGGAGAGAGGTTCTGAGTGTAAGCTCTGCAGGAGAGAAGGGCAGAGAGAGAGAGATGAGGAGAGAGGAGAGAACCAAGTTGTAGCATTAGCACCGTAGATAGTCTGCAGAGGAAGACTAAAGAGAGATGTGGAGAGAGAGAGTTGCTAACTAATGAAGAGAAAAAGAAAGAAAAGAAAAGGAAAGAAAGCAACCATGTCCATTTGATAGAGCAGACCAGAAGAGAGAGAGAGAGTGCAATGTGTTAATGCAGGAAGAAGAAAGGAGAACAGATCGATGTTGATAGTCACTGTTCCATCTGAACCGGGGGTTCGACCTCATACTGGCAGCGTCACTTCGTCAAGCAGAACCACAGACCAACGCCAGTGCCAGCAGTCTAACTGACCAGGTGCCAGCAGATCAACACCAGTGCCAGCAGTTGTGTCGTGCTTGTGAAGTGACAGTGAAAGAAAAAAAAGAAAAGAAAAGACAGTGATTCGTGAATAGTTAAGATCACCTGGCAGGTAAAGTAGAAATCTATTTATACCGGGTTAGTTAATGATGTTTTAGATAAATGATTTTGTGAAGTTCGGGAAAGAGAGAATGTTTTATTTTGTTTGATTCCATATGCATTGATGTTTCGTTCTATGATCATGTGTAGTAAAGTTATAGACTTTACTAGTGGTTTGATGTGACGAATGCATGATATATGAATGAGATCGTAAGCAAGCTGTGAGTGTGTTTGGGCTGTGCGCTAGTCCTTCCTCATCGACATACCCGAGGTTGACAATTTATTGGCGAGCCTGCCAGGATATTCTGGCCCATTTATTATAATTGTTCAACTTCTCAGAGAGGAAGCTGGGTGGGATTCAAGTATTGTAATCCTAAGACAAGGGGTTGTCTTACTGTATGTTCCCAAGATAGTTAAATACTAGGCTTGGCATTGTTCCAAGATAGTTAATACTAGGCTTGGCATTTCAGCCCCAGAGTACTTATTTCGCACAGATTGCCTATAATTCGCTCTCATAGTTGGGTCAGGCGCTGGGCGTCTTATAAAAACTAACTACGTTGTCCCAAGCTAATATTATCATTCATAGGATTGTGCTATTACGTCACTCGTGTCGGTAACCACCAGTTTGGCTGTCGTAGTTATAAAATCCTGTTCAAAAAAAAAAAAAAAGAAGATATAATGGCGGAAGAAAAGAACACCCCTATTGAACAACTCGTGAGCGTCGCTCGTGATTTAGGCTACTCGGGAGAAGAGTTGCGAGCATTCGCTGAAAACCAGCAAAAGATGGAAAAGGTAATGAGCGAGCGGAAAGACGACGTGTTGCGGTAGAAAAGAAGAAACAGAAAGGTTAAGGATTCAGGCTAATCAGGAAACGCAGGAAACAGAAAGAATAAGGGAAGCGCAGGAAACAGAAAGAATGAAGCAGGAAACAGAAAGAATAAGGGAAGCGAGGAAACAGAAAGAATGAAGCAGGAAACAGAAAGACTAAGGGAAGCGCAGGAAACAGAAAGACTAAAGGAAGCGCAGGAAACAGAAAGATTAGAATTCAATTAGAGTTAGAACGAGTGAAAATACAAAGGGAGACCACCGATGATGGTAGTTCACTTTCCAGTGACTCTGTGCGCAGTTACGCCCCCCGACCAAAGTTGCCAAAATTCTCTGAAGGAACAGATTCGATTGACGCATACATCAGTCGTTTCGAAACGTTGCGACCAGTCAAGGTGGCCTTCAGAAGAGTGGGCAGTCATTTTGTCAGCGCTATTGACAGGTAAGGCATCACAGATTTTCACTGCGTTACCGGCAGAACAACAATCTGATTTTGGTGCCGTGAAGGAGTCGTTGATGAAGGGATTTGACCTACAGAGGAAGGATTCAGAAAGAAATTTCGTTCAGCTAGATTGCAAGCAGGGGAAACGTACACTCAGTTTGGTGCACGTTTAGATCACTATTTTGAGAAATGGTTAGAGTTGAGTGGTACGAAGAAGGAGTTCGCTGAATTGAAAGAGCTGGTTATGAAGGAACAGATTTTGTCAGGTTGCGGCCCTGAGTTAACCATACATTTGAAAGAGAGACAGCCAGAGACAGCAGGAGAGTTGCTGAAGTTAGCAGAGGTGTATAGAGAGGCACGTTTGGGCACTAGGTGCAGGAGAAACAGGTGCTAGGCACAGGTGAGAAGAGTGCAAGGAGACTAGGAGAGTTTCCTGCAAAGTCTGCAAACCCAGTGGTGGGGCAGAAGGAAGGGCAAAGGGACATTAGGTGTTTCATTTGTCACAAGAAGGGACATGTGGCGAGGGATTGTCGCATGAGGTTCCAGAAGGCAGCAGCTTGCAAGAAGTCGATAGGGTCGCCAGGGGAAACGACCTGCAGTGGAACCAAAGGGATTCAGTCTGAAGAGGGTGGAGTGCAGCCTATGGCTAGCACTGGACAGCAGTCAGTGTCAGGGATGGAGGGCACTAGGCTGAATGGTTCGTTACCAGTGGAGAAGGGTGGATTGGCCAGCAGAGGGTGAAAGTGTTACGAGACACTGGTTGTTCATGTGGTGTAGTTAGAACAACGCTGGTCGAGAAAGGGGATTTGACAGGGCAAAATCCAGACCTGTACTCTAATCGATGGCACTGTGAGGGAGTTTCCAGTTGCTAAGATAGAAGTACGTACCCCTTACTTCTCAGGCGAGTTGTCTGCGCTGGTGATGGAGAAACCCCTTCATGATTTGATCATCGGAAATATTCCAGGTGCAAGGGATCCAGGGGATCTGAGTTGTTGACTGCTACAGGGGCAGCAGTTCAAACACGGAGCAAGAAGGAGGAAAAGGTTGATAAACCGTTAGTCGTTCCGGCAAGGAAGTCAGGCATAGATGTGTCGCCTGATGAGTTTAGGCAGCGCAGGAACAAGACCCTTCGCTCGTAAAGTCTTGGGAGTTGGCAAGAGGTGGAGAGAAACAGGTGGTTAGAGGAGGTGAGACAGAATTTCTTGTGAAAGGCGGGCTGTTGTACCGAGTGTTCACAAGGGGAAGACAGGTAAGGTGACCACTCAGTTAGAGGTACCAGAAGGTTATCGTGACACTGTCATGTCAGTGGGTCACGAGTCGCTCATGGCGGGTCATCTCGGCACCAGCAAAACAGCTGAACGAATCTTTGATGATTTTCATTGGCCAGGGGCAATGGCAGACATAAAGCGTTTTGCATGTCATGTGACGTGTGTCAAAGGTCAGCCACAAGAGGGGTGAAGAGGAAGGCGCCTCTTAAACATCCCCTTTAATTGACACACCGTTCAGGAGAGTGGCGTTGATCTGATTGGCCAATCTCGCCCTGTTCCAAGGGTGGGCAGAGGTATGAGACATGTAAGGTTGCAAGGGAAAGTTTGCAGGAGGCTAGGGTCGTACAGAAGAAGCAATATGACAGGAAGGTGAGGAAGCAATCCCTCAAGGTGGGAGATCAAGTCTGGTACTGCTTCCCACGGGTCACAACAAGCTGCTGATGCATTGGAAAGGACCATTCACCATCACTGAAAAGGTCGGTCGGGATTACCGAATTGATGTGAATAGGAAACTAAAACTTTTCCATGCAAATTTTCTCCGCAAATATATTCAGCGTGAGCTCAGCACATAGGCGCAAGCAGCAATCATTGATGAGGTGAAAGAGACCCAGCAGAAGAAGGGAGATTTTGTTGCCTAAGTTTCCAGAAGAGTCATACAGGGATGTGTCACTGTATGAAGGGCTAGACAGTAGGAGTTCCTGGTTTTGTTGTCGGAGGCGACACAAAGCAGCCAGAAAAGGAAAGGTGGAGAAGATGATGAATTCAGAGAGACCAAAGACCAAAACAGAAGTCAGGAGTCTGCTAGGTTTTATTGGTTTTATAGGGAGTTTGTTTCAAATTTCGCAGCATCACGAGTCCTCTCAGCGATTTGGTCAAGGCAGGGAAACCGGCAGTGGTCGAGTGGTCAGACGCGGCAGAGCAAGCACTGCAGACGGTTGTGGGAAAGACTAGGTTCCCGTCCATCTTGAAGCTACCAGATATGTCCAAACCATTTTGTTGCGGACAGATGCATCAGGCGGTGGAGTAGGTGCAGTATTGTTGCAGGAGCACGAAGGGGTCGAGTTTCCTGTGAAGTATGCCAGCAGGAAGCTGACGAAGTGTGAAGAAGGGTACGCAACGGTGGAGAAGGAGTGTTTAGCTGTCGTGTGGGCCGTGCAGAAATTCCACAAATACTTGTATGGGAAAGAGTTCGTGATAGAGACTGATCATCAACCACTCAAATTCCTGCAGGAGGCGCAGTTGAAAAAACAGCAGAGTGCCTGCGTTGGGCAATGGCATTGCAGCCCTACAGGTATCGAGTGCAGTACATTCCAGGTCGACAGAATGTCGGAGCTGACTATTTAAGCGTGTAGTCTAGCAAACTGCAACTCAGAGGAAGTCAGTCATATCGGGGTGCTTTGTTGATAACATGTGTTGATTACAGTTATGTTGAGTGGATGTGGGTTCATTCCATTTGGCTATGGTTCATATTTCTTTGTGAGACTTGTTCATGTAAATGTAGTTATGTTGGAGCATACAGTCGCTTGTGTAGTAATGCACTGTTTGCGATAAGTGAGGATGGAGATTCCTCGGTGAGGTGTCATGGATCGTTGTCATATTAGATTGTGTTTTCATAATAGCTGCGAAGAGGAGATGTGGCAAATCCGCAGGTAGGGGAATTGCATAAGTGCGCACAGAGGTTGTTATAAAATGAGTGAAATAACGCAAGAGCGCACGTCAATGATAACTCATTGGGGTGATATTCACTAATGATTATTTTATAATTTGCAAACCGTTTGTTGTAAAGTATTTTTCAAACTTTGCACGTGTAGCTGTGTGTCAGCAAATTCGGTTGTTGTCTTTTTTGTACCGTTGTTTTGAGACAATGCGGTGCATAGTCTTTTGCAGGGGGAAATTGTCACGGACAAAAAAATAAACAACCAAAGTCGTGGTCCAGGTTGTTTGGACATAAGCTCAAACTCAAATATTCTGAGCGCCAGGTAGACGGGCCCATGTGTCGGGTCCAGCCAATTAAGCATAGCGGAGAGGCTCCACGGAGACGGTCCGTCCAGCCAGACGGACTAAGTAGCTGACCGACGCCTCGATGTCTGGTCAAACGAGTCTCGACGCCCGGATCAGACTCATCGGCCAATTTGAGCACAGCGAGAGGCTAATCCTAATCTTCACGGAGACAGCATCGGCCTCGTAGACAGTCGGAGTGGCTGACCAACGCCTCGATAGGTCGGGCCAGACTGATCTGGCCAATTTACGACCAGTGCCCACAATTAGATCGACGTCGCCGGAAAGGGAAGGGGAGAAGGTAGTGTGTGGTGGGGGGTGAAATCAAGCTAATCAATTAAATGACCAATTGACCACCACAGAGAGTAGGTGTGTAGGCGTGACTGTCATGATTTGAATATCCAATGGAATTAGAGGGAGATAACTTCAGGTACGGAGGCGGTAAAAATACTGACCAATGGTACTCACCCTTGGACACGTAGGTAGGGGATAAAGTAATGCGTGAGTGAGAGAGGAGGGGAGGAACGAACAGAGGAGAGAGAGGGAGAGAGGTTCTGAGTGTAAGCTCTGCAGGAGAGAAGGGCAGAGAGAGAGAGATGAGGAGAGAGGAGAGAACAAGTTGTAGCATTTAGCACCGTAGATAGTCTGCAGAGGAAGGACTAAAGAGAGATGTGGAGAGAGAGAGTTGCTAACTAATGAAGAGAAAAAGAAAGAAAAGAAAAGGAAAAGAAAGCAACCATGTCCATTTGATAGAGCAGACCAGAAGAGAGAGAGAGAGTGCAATGCGTTAATGCAGGAAGAAAGAAAGGAGAACAGATCGATGTTGATAGTCACTGTTCCATCTGAACGGGGGTTCGACCTCATACCTGGCAGCGTCACTTCGTCAAGCAGAACCACAGACCAACGCCAGTGCCAGCAGTCTACCTGACCAGGTGCCAGCAGATCAACACCAGTGCCAGCAGTTGTGTCGTGCTTGTGAAAGTGACAGTGAAAAGAAAAAAAAAGAAAAGAAAAGACAGTGATTCGTGAATAGTTAAGATCACCTGGCCAGGTAAAGTAGAAATCTATTATACCCGGGTTAGTTAATGATGTTTTAGATAAATGATTTTGTGAAGTTCGGGAAAGAGAGAATGTTTTATTTTGTTTGATTCCATATGCATTGATGTTTCGTTCTATGATCATGTGTAGTAAAGTTATAGACTTTACTAGTGGTTTGATGTGACGAATGCATGATATATGAATGAGATCGTAAGCAAGCTGTGAGTGTGTTTGGGCTGTGCGCTAGTCCTTCCTCCATCGACATCACCCGAGGTTGACATGTCCCCTCACTCCCTTCCTAAATCAACCCCCGAAAAGTCCAAAATTCCATAAAAACCATGTACACATATAATGATGTAGATCGATTCAGGACATTACTAGCCAAAGTAACGACATCCTTCAGGCAAAAAACATTAATGATAAGCTGACGGCACCAGCTATTCCGTTTGACCTTTGACTCCCTGACTACAAAAACAGTTAGATGCAAAGCCAGGCGACTGCAGGCGGAAATCTATACAAATTCTAAAAAGTACTTATATACATAATGACTCCGCCAAGTACTTATATACATAATGACTCCGCCAAGTACTTATATACATAATGACTCCGCCAAGTACTTACATAATGACTCCGCCAGTACTTATATACATAATGACTCCGCCAAGTACTATATACATAATGACTCCGCCAAGTACTTATATACATAATGACTCCGCCAAGTACTTATATACATAATGACTCGCCAAGTACTTATATACATAATGACTCCGCCAAGTATTATATACATAAGACTCCGCCAAACAACGTGGACACACGTCTTGTGATTCATTCGTCCATGTTGTTTGGCAAAGTCGTCATCAGTGCTTTTTTGAACTTACAAAACAGTGTTAAAAACTGTCACCCAAAATGAATGTCACAAAAAACCGACGTAAACCCTCGCACTGACCTACAGACACTGCTAGCGTCCACTCTGGACAGAATGTTAAGTCTCGAAACCTTAACCCCAGATCACAACAGAGACGTTTTCATTTCACACTTTGGGACAAATGGAAAATGTAGTAAAAACACTTTCCGGAACAAAGAAACGTGAATGGCTCCAAAAGACAACAGTCAAAAGAGACAGAGACAGAGACAGAGACAGAGAGAGGGAGAGAGGCAGAAAAGAGGAAATTAGAGGTACAGAATTTTCAGAGTATGGTACAATAATGGAAAATTACCTGGCATTTCTCACGAGGAATGGTGAAGGAGGGAGGGGTGGAGGAGGGGGCAGGTAACAAAGAAACCACTGCCGCTATCCTTAGATGTGAACTTTATGAAATAAAAGTTCAGGAGCCATGGGATGTGGAGGGACTTTAGGTGAAAAGCCTGCACTATTACTCCAGACTGCTGTAACTGATCAATTAAGGGCTCAAAGATTTTTCTTCTTTTTTTTTTTCTTTTCTGTGCTGTCTCATCCTCATTATTTTACGCTGCTCATTCCAGCTCCTCATGCATAGCCACATCAAGGTTTGTCCTGTTGTAGGAACAGCACAAACAGCCCTCAGGGATCAACCAATATCAACTGTAGTAAGAAGGCAACCCACAAAAGTAGATCCTGCACTGCTCTTAGGTCACTGTGGTGTGTTCAGTCAGAGGTGCCTATTCTAATCAACATATGCAGCCCACAATCTACAATTTACATCCCCCTCCACACACACACACACACCACACACACACACACACACACACACACACTGACCTACCCACCCCACCCCCATCCCTTCCCCCTCTGACGAATGGAAACATCCCTCCAGAAGGTACCAGTCTACCACCATGTCCATCCGTATCTTCCAAAGAACTTGCCCAAGATCAACAAACAACTTCAGCAACACTCCACCAAGGGTGAGGACCTGAGCAGGTAATCGACACTGAGGTCACCACCAGAGCAGGGCATCAAGGCTCACAGAATTCATGACTTAAATTTATGCAAATTAATGTGGAAGAGAATACTGGCAATGATGCTTTTAGAGTTTCAGAGTTCCACTCTGTGCTCCAAGACTAATGACAGGCCGTACCCTGTTCTTCCTTTCATTTACAACTCATAGTCAGCCAGACCAAGTATTAATCAGGAAATCTAAAAACACATCCATCCAATGGATTAAACTTGAATGTGTGGCTCCAGTATTCCCTATGAGCCCCACTGCACATGCAACTCAGTGTTAGAGTTGGCAGGCCTGAAAACTCCGAAATAATATCCGGACAGGAATTGAACCACTGACCTCCCAGTCACGAATCCATGATGCTAACGACTACATGACAGCTGATACCAATACGTTTCTCATGTATGATAATAATTCAAAAAAGGATTTCTTCTAGTGGTATCCCACACCTCACAGCATTGTACAAGAACAAAGTAACATTCACACATGCATCAGAAACAAAGAGCATTAGCAATGTTTATCCATTCCCAAGCACTAAGACTTCCCACCCATCTCCCCACTCTGGGGAACAGCTAGAGGATAAATGGTCACACAAGTAGGAGAACATCAGGAAAGATCACTAATACCGAATGAGGAAATGTTGAAATAGTGAGAGCTGGATTTAACTGCCTTTTCTCCAATTTTTTTTTTTTTTTTTTGAGGATTGAATCGTAAGGTTATGTCTATGCCGAGTGGGGTCAAGGCACATGTCTGGACAGGTTAAAGTATGAAGAAAACACACCAGCATACCTTCATGAGGCAGTGATAATTATTTCCTAAAAATCAGGGGGTCAGACTCAGTTCGTAAACTCATTTTTTCCATATTTTCACAGGGTCACAAAAATACTTAGGGGGTCACCACTTATACCTGCTAGAAAATGTAGTGAACACACATACACACATACACACACACACACACACACACACACAGAGCATGCTCTCAGTGGCTCATACACATAAGTACACAGAGAAAGAGACAGAAATACATAAGAAAAGAGGTGGTTATAATAAAGGTAATAAAATCTTCCAGACTGTGCTAAATATTATTTATTCATATTCGTGTTCCAATGTTTTCAAAGTGTTATCAACTAAAATGAATAAATGTGAGCACCTACACTATCAGGATTTTAACAATGGAGCTTGATTTGTGGGAAGTCCTCTTATTATCACCACAGAATTTCCACTACACGAGCCATTTCCTTCAATGTTGAAATATTTTATTGCTTGACCGTATTCTAATTGCCATGCAATGATCATCAGAAGCCCGGTAACCAAGTGATGACTATTCGTGGAACCTATGACAAAACTTCAGACTGGCCACTCTTGCTCTGTGAGCAACATGTTTGTCAGTCTACAGCAGAGCCATTTTAATTATCCGAACTCATCATGTTGCATAGATTGTTTGACTTTTGTTCCATTCACTGGATTATCACCACAAGCCACAGCTGAACTGTCGGATTTTGATTCTCAAAAGCCCAAATTCCTATGGTTTTCCATGCTTTTTGCACTTAGCTGAATCACGTGATCTTGTGGTCCAATCATAGACTGGGTAGGCCTAGTCTATTTTGACGACTCCTGTTGGTTTTCAGTAGAGAAGAGTTCTCAAGCAGAAGTTGTTCACCGATTCAGAACATTCTAAACGTCAAGAAAATTGGCATTTTTAATTTCATTGTGAAGGATAGTACGAAAACACCTTTGCGTGATGCACTGCTCGGAGCTGTAATACGTACAGGAGAAAATCAGTGCGTCACAGTAAACTTTGTACATTTTTGTGACGCGCTGGCCTGAATCCGGTACATCAGATAAGAAGCTTACCGTCAGAGATGCACGTTTGTGCATAAGAATTATCACTGTGAGGGGATGCGTCTTGGGGCTGACCGTAGAGCTGGATTTAATTCCCTTTTCTTCAATTTTATTTGTGGGGGAGCACTCAGCTTCCTGAATCATAAGGGTATGTGTATGCCAAGTAAGGTGAAGACAACACGTCTGGACAGGCATGTACGAAGAAAAACACACCAGCATACCTTCAAGGGTGGACGCCTCTTCGGGCTGACCGTAGTTGCAGAGGACTTTGAGCCCTCCACCCCTTCTCCAGCCAGACATAGAGCTGGTACCTCAGCTGCCCACCGTCCACCTCAAACCCTGTGGCCAGGGTGCTCAGTTCCTCCATCAGCACCTGACCACACACAACAGGTAGTGCAGGTCACAGTCATGGCTGACCAACACAAAACAGGTAGTGCAGGCCCC